>JAUPFN010000010.1:35227703-35792703 GCA_036924255.1 Apodemia mormo
TGAGTGGTAATCTCTACATTGTTATTATTTTTCCTGTAATTATACGCTTGATGTATTTTGGCTTTTGTAAGTATCAAGTAAGAAGCACTTTGTAGTTAAACTGGTATAGATGTAACGTTAAAATGATTCAAGTTTTTCGGGGGCCTAATTCAAATCACGAAGAGTTAAACATACACATACTTAGACATTTGACTTAGATTGACATTAGACGTTAGACTAACACATTTTTTATATGTTATGCCGCATCGTAGCACGCCTCGACGTTCTATCGTGTTTATGTGTGTGAGAGCTCTAAGCGCATTGACTCAATAATCTAAACTGGGGGCAGGTTTCGAGGAGCTGCGGTGCGCGTGCGGCGCGGAGGTGGTGCTGCCGCCGGTGCGGTGCGGCGCGCGCCCCCCGCCCTGCGCCGCGCCCTGCCGCCGCGCGCGCGCCTGCGGACACCCGCCGCACCACTCCTGCCACCAGGGGGACTGCCCGCCCTGCGTCGTGCTCACCACCAAGATGTGCCACGGCCGCCACGAGGTTAGTGCGGACACACGCGCCCCGCCCCGCTAGCGCCCTGCCGCCGCGCGCGCGCCTGCGGACACCCGCCGCACCACTCCTGCCACCAGGGGGACTGCCCGCCCTGCGTCGTGCTCACCACCAAGATGTGCCACGGCCGCCACGAGGTCAGTGCGGACACACGCGCCCCACCCTGCCCCGCGCCGCGCCCTGCCGCCGCGCGCGCGCCTGCGGACACCCGCCGCACCACTCCTGCCACCAGGGGGACTGCCCGCCCTGCGTCGTGCTCACCACCAAGATGTGCCACGGCCGCCACGAGGTTAGTGCGGACACACGCGCCCCGCCCCGCGCCGCGCCCTGCCGCCGCGCGCGCGCCTGCGGACACCCGCCGCACCACTCCTGCCACCAGGGGGACTGCCCGCCCTGCGTCGTGCTCACCACCAAGATGTGCCACGGCCGCCACGAGGTTAGTGCGGACACACGCGCCCCGCCCCGCGCCGCGCCCTGCCGCCGCGCGCGCGCCTGCGGACACCCGCCGCACCACTCCTGCCACCAGGGGGACTGCCCGCCCTGCGTCGTGCTCACCACCAAGATGTGCCACGGCCGCCACGAGGTCAGTGCGGACACACGCGCCCCGCCCTGCCCCGCGCCGCGCCCTGCCGCCGCGCGCGCGCCTGCGGACACCCGCCGCACCACTCCTGCCACCAGGGGGACTGCCCGCCCTGCGTCGTGCTCACCACCAAGATGTGCCAGCCGCCACGAGGTTAGTGCGGACACACGCGCCCCGCCCCGCTAGCGCCCTGCCGCCGCGCGCGCGCGCCTGCGGACACCCGCCGCACCACTCCTGCCACCAGGGGGACTGCCCGCCCTGCGTCGTGCTCACCACCAAGATGTGCCACGGCCGCCACGAGGTCAGTGCGGACACACGCGCCCCACCCTGCCCCGCGCCGCGCCCTGCCGCCGCGCGCGCGCCTGCGGACACCCGCCGCACCACTCCTGCCACCAGGGGGACTGCCCGCCCTGCGTCGTGCTCACCACCAAGATGTGCCACGGCCGCCACGAGGTTAGTGCGGACACACGCGCCCCGCCCCGCGCCGCGCCCTGCCGCCGCGCGCGCGCCTGCGGACACCCGCCGCACCACTCCTGCCACCAGGGGGACTGCCCGCCCTGCGTCGTGCTCACCACCAAGATGTGCCACGGCCGCCACGAGGTTAGTGCGGACACACGCGCCCCGCCCCGCGCCGCGCCCTGCCGCCGCGCGCGCGCCTGCGGACACCCGCCGCACCACTCCTGCCACCAGGGGGACTGCCCGCCCTGCGTCGTGCTCACCACCAAGATGTGCCACGGCCGCCACGAGGTCAGTGCGGACACACGCGCCCCGCCCTGCCCCGCGCCGCGCCCTGCCGCCGCGCGCGCGCCTGCGGACACCCGCCGCACCACTCCTGCCACCAGGGGGACTGCCCGCCCTGCGTCGTGCTCACCACCAAGATGTGCCACGGCCGCCACGAGGTTAGTGCGGACACACGCGCCCCGCCCCGCGCCGCGCCCTGCCGCCGCGCGCGCGCCTGCGGACACCCGCCGCACCACTCCTGCCACCAGGGGGACTGCCCGCCCTGCGTCGTGCTCACCACCAAGATGTGCCACGGCCGCCACGAGGTTAGTGCGGACACACGCGCCCCGCCCCGCGCCGCGCCCTGCCGCCGCGCGCGCGCCTGCGGACACCCGCCGCACCACTCCTGCCACCAGGGAGACTGCCCGCCCTGCGTCGTGCTCACCACCAAGATGTGCCACGGCCGCCACGAGGTCAGTGCGGACACACGCGCCCCGCCCCGCGCCGCGCCCTGCCGCCGCGCGCGCGCCTGCGGACACCCGCCGCACCACTCCTGCCACCAGGGGGACTGCCCGCCCTGCGTCGTGCTCACCACCAAGATGTGCCACGGCCGCCACGAGGTCAGTGCGGACACACGCGCCCCGCCCCGCGCCGCGCCCTGCCGCCGCGCGCGCGCCTGCGGACACCCGCCGCACCACTCCTGCCACCAGGGGGACTGCCCGCCCTGCGTCGTGCTCACCACCAAGATGTGCCACGGCCGCCACGAGGTTAGTGCGGACACACGCGCCCCGCCCCGCTAGCGCCCTGCCGCCGCGCGCGCGCCTGCGGACACCCGCCGCACCACTCCTGCCACCAGGGGGACTGCCCGCCCTGCGTCGTGCTCACCACCAAGATGTGCCACGGCCGCCACGAGGTCAGTGCGGACACACGCGCCCCGCCCCGCGCCGCGCCCTGCCGCCGCGCGCGCGCCTGCGGACACCCGCCGCACCACTCCTGCCACCAGGGGGACTGCCCGCCCTGCGTCGTGCTCACCACCAAGATGTGCCACGGCCGCCACGAGGTCAGTGCGGACACACGCGCCCCGCCCCGCGCCGCGCCCTGCCGCCGCGCGCGCGCCTGCGGACACCCGCCGCACCACTCCTGCCACCAGGGGGACTGCCCGCCCTGCGTCGTGCTCACCACCAAGATGTGCCACGGCCGCCACGAGGTCAGTGCGGACACACGCGCCCCGCCCTGCCCCGCGCCGCGCCCTGCCGCCGCGCGCGCGCCTGCGGACACCCGCCGCACCACTCCTGCCACCAGGGGGACTGCCCGCCCTGCGTCGTGCTCACCACCAAGATGTGCCACGGCCGCCACGAGGTCAGTGCGGACACACGCGCCCCGCCCCGCGCCGCGCCCTGCCGCCGCGCGCGCGCCTGCGAACACCCGCCGCACCACTCCTGCCACCAGGGGGACTGCCCGCCCTGCGTCGTGCTCACCACCAAGATGTGCCACGGCCGCCACGAGGTCAGTGCGGACACACGCGCCCCGCCCTGCCCCGCGCCGCGCCCTGCCGCCGCGCGCGCGCCTGCGGACACCCGCCGCACCACTCCTGCCACCAGGGGGACTGCCCGCCCTGCGTCGTGCTCACCACCAAGATGTGCCACGGCCGCCACGAGGTCAGTGCGGACACACGCGCCCCGCCCCGCGCCGCGCCCTGCCGCCGCGCGCGCGCCTGCGGACACCCGCCGCACCACTCCTGCCACCAGGGGGACTGCCCGCCCTGCGTCGTGCTCACCACCAAGATGTGCCACGGCCGCCACGAGGTCAGTGCGGACACACGCGCCCCGCCCTGCCCCGCGCCGCGCCCTGCCGCCGCGCGCGCGCCTGCGGACACCCGCCGCACCACTCCTGCCACCAGGGGGACTGCCCGCCCTGCGTCGTGCTCACCACCAAGATGTGCCACGGCCGCCACGAGGTTAGTGCGGACACACGCGCCCCGCCCCGCGCCGCGCCCTGCCGCCGCGCGCGCGCCTGCGGACACCCGCCGCACCACTCCTGCCACCAGGGGGACTGCCCGCCCTGCGTCGTGCTCACCACCAAGATGTGCCACGGCCGCCACGAGGTCAGTGCGGACACACGCGCCCCGCCCTGCCCCGCGCCGCGCCCTGCCGCCGCGCGCGCGCCTGCGGACACCCGCCGCACCACTCCTGCCACCAGGGGGACTGCCCGCCCTGCGTCGTGCTCACCACCAAGATGTGCCACGGCCGCCACGAGGTCAGTGCGGACACACGCGCCCCGCCCCGCGCCGCGCCCTGCCGCCGCGCGCGCGCCTGCGGACACCCGCCGCACCACTCCTGCCACCAGGGGGACTGCCCGCCCTGCGTCGTGCTCACCACCAAGATGTGCCACGGCCGCCACGAGGTCAGTGCGGACACACGCGCCCCGCCCTGCCCCGCGCCGCGCCCTGCCGCCGCGCGCGCGCCTGCGGACACCCGCCGCACCACTCCTGCCACCAGGGGGACTGCCCGCCCTGCGTCGTGCTCACCACCAAGATGTGCCACGGCCGCCACGAGGTTAGTGCGGACACACGCGCCCCGCCCCGCGCCGCGCCCTGCCGCCGCGCGCGCGCCTGCGGACACCCGCCGCACCACTCCTGCCACCAGGGGGACTGCCCGCCCTGCGTCGTGCTCACCACCAAGATGTGCCACGGCCGCCACGAGGTCAGTGCGGACACACGCGCCCCGCCCTGCCCCGCGCCGCGCCCTGCCGCCGCGCGCGCGCCTGCGGACACCCGCCGCACCACTCCTGCCACCAGGGGGACTGCCCGCCCTGCGTCGTGCTCACCACCAAGATGTGCCACGGCCGCCACGAGGTCAGTGCGGACACACGCGCCCCGCCCCGCGCCGCGCCCTGCCGCCGCGCGCGCGCCTGCGGACACCCGCCGCACCACTCCTGCCACCAGGGGGACTGCCCGCCCTGCGTCGTGCTCACCACCAAGATGTGCCACGGCCGCCACGAGGTCAGTGCGGACACACGCGCCCCGCCCTGCCCCGCGCCGCGCCCTGCCGCCGCGCGCGCGCCTGCGGACACCCGCCGCACCACTCCTGCCACCAGGGGGACTGCCCGCCCTGCGTCGTGCTCACCACCAAGATGTGCCACGGCCGCCACGAGGTTAGTGCGGACACACGCGCCCCGCCCCGCGCCGCGCCCTGCCGCCGCGCGCGCGCCTGCGGACACCCGCCGCACCACTCCTGCCACCAGGGGGACTGCCCGCCCTGCGTCGTGCTCACCACCAAGATGTGCCACGGCCGCCACGAGGTCAGTGCGGACACACGCGCCCCGCCCCGCGCCGCGCCCTGCCGCCGCGCGCGCGCCTGCGGACACCCGCCGCACCACTCCTGCCACCAGGGGGACTGCCCGCCCTGCGTCGTGCTCACCACCAAGATGTGCCACGGCCGCCACGAGGTTAGTGCGGACACACGCGCCCCGCCCCGCGCCGCGCCCTGCCGCCGCGCGCGCGCCTGCGGACACCCGCCGCACCACTCCTGCCACCAGGGGGACTGCCCGCCCTGCGTCGTGCTCACCACCAAGATGTGCCACGGCCGCCACGAGGTCAGTGCGGACACACGCGCCCCACCCTGCCCCGCGCCGCGCCCTGCCGCCGCGCGCGCGCCTGCGGACACCCGCCGCACCACTCCTGCCACCAGGGGGACTGCCCGCCCTGCGTCGTGCTCACCACCAAGATGTGCCACGGCCGCCACGAGGTTAGTGCGGACACACGCGCCCCGCCCCGCGCCGCGCCCTGCCGCCGCGCGCGCGCCTGCGGACACCCGCCGCACCACTCCTGCCACCAGGGGGACTGCCCGCCCTGCGTCGTGCTCACCACCAAGATGTGCCACGGCCGCCACGAGGTCAGTGCGGACACACGCGCCCCGCCCCGCGCCACGCCGAAATATCATTTTCCAAATGTGGGGAACATCAATACAACCTATTAATCTACGAATAGCCACATCCACTTATTGGAAAGTGAATTAGAACATAAGCCTTATCATCAAAGAGCAATCTTATCACTTCCACTGACCTTGACAAGGTAAAAAGCCATTGTTAAAGATTTGCACGCCAAAGATAATAAATAACGATTATCAAAATATTATTTCAAAATATACTTTACATACCAAAATGTATTTCCCATAACAGGAACGGAAGACAATCCCTTGCTCTCAAGAGGAATTCTCTTGCGGTATGCCGTGCGGCAAGCCGTTGCCCTGCGGCAAACACACCTGCATCAAAACCTGCCACAAAGGGCCCTGTGATGCTGGCAAGTAAGTAGAAAATGTTGATTATAATATGCCTTTACATTACCAAACCGTATAAATAAACTGACTACCTCATTGATCTGTTGTTAGCCTGTTTTGCTAATATTTTAAGGTCCCGGGTTAGGTTTGTCGTAATAACTTTAAAAAAAACTTAGAAACAACAAAGAAAAATTTCGACATCTCAGGACGGACCTGTGACCTTCCCTCTTGCCAGGACGCTCTAACCAACTGTGTCAGTTTCGACTAGTTCAAAGCAAATCGATCAAAATGCAATAAAGAATTTCACCACATTGAACTAAGTGACACTGTCTCAGTAGGCTAAAGCGTCCCGGCTTGAGGGAAAGTCGCAGGTTTAAAGTCCTGGTATGTCGATTTTTTTTAAGTTTTCCCAAGCACGGAGTGAGTGCTAAAACACATGTACGTTGTTGTACAAAGTATATGTAAAAAGATCTCAGTAATAACTCTGGTTCTGGTGGTGATGTGTTTTTGTGGTGATGACACATGATGCCTCCAAAAATACTCAAATAATATACAATTGAATATATTGAAGTTTCAGAAATTTGGTAAATCGTCATGATTTGAATGATTGATAAGACAGGCTTGTCAATCAACAAATCTGTAATTCGTAATGAAACCTCGACTTTGGAGGTACTGTTCACTTTGACACTCACAAGAAACCATTTTGAACAAGGAGAAATCAATTTAATTTGTAAACTTCAGCGACGTCGCCAGCCACCGTTTCCAAATGATTAATGTTAAAATATTTGGCGGCTAACTCACTAAGCGACGTAGCCAATTCGTAATGGCCTTTGATTAGAGCGAATGCGAGTGTTTAATGCAGGTGCTTAGTATTCAGTAAAAAAAGTTAGTGCGAGTGATTACTAAAGAACGTCTTTTCATTTGCATTAATCAACGTTCGTCTTCATTTGTTTTCGCTTAATACTAAGCACCTGCATTAAACACTCGCACTCGCCCTAATCCAAGTGTAGCCGAGGCCTAAGTTTAATACAAATTGTTTGGATACGTGGTCGGCGACGTTGCCATGGCGGTCAGTTAGGAACCTAAGCACAGAATACTGGAGACTAGCAAAAGTTACTTTTGTTAGTCTCCAGTATTTTGTGCCTAAGGCCTCGCTGGTGTGTTTATTGCGGCGTGGTATGTAGATGCACGCAGCCGTGTCGCTCGAAGCGGGCGGGGTGCGGGCACGAGTGCGCGGCGCCGTGCCACGCGGGCCCGTGCCCGGCCGCGGCGCCGTGCCGCCGCACCGTGCGCGCCACCTGCGCCTGCGCCCGCCGCGCCGCCGACAGGACCTGCGCCGACAACGCCAGGGACTACGCCAAGTCAGTTACACTCTTTCATTTTTAGTTAACAAACACTCCTGATTTACTCCTGGTTACACTTAAGCGGGGAATACACTATACGAACATGCCCGAGGGCAAGCCCGCAGACATGCCCGACGGACTTGGACGGCCCGCGTCGGTAATACACTTGACAGACATATACACGGGGCACACTAAAAGTTTTGCACTCTAGCTAATCGGAACTATTTGAATTCCGAATGTTATATTTTTAAAACGTCGCAACCTTCTTAGTGACAAAAAAGAACAATTGGCGGGAAATGATTTGTCAGTTGTTTTTTATCATACATCAATGTTCTACGTACGCAACGAAAATGGAATTAAGTCGAAAATATTTTAGAGCGATGATTTTTTATGATTTTAAAAGTTCTCTTTCTCCGCAAGACTGTGCCGCTCGTCTTCAAAATGCTTTTGGGAGAGAAACACCTTGTTTGAGCACCGTGAGGCGTTGGTTTGCTGAATTTGAGAGAGATCAAGTTTTTTTACATGACGAATTTCGTGAAGGCCAGCTTTCAACTGCCGTCAATGAAAATAATGTGGGTACTGTTAAGCGTTTAATTGAAGAAAACCCCCGGATTACCTATGAGACAATTCGAGGACTATTGGGGATTGGTATGAGCCAAATTCAGAAAATTTTACACGAGGAATTGAAAGTTCGGAAACTTTGTTGTCGTTGGATCCCTCATGAGAACAGGCCAACAAAAATGAGACAGGCGAGAAACGTTGGTAAAAAAATGATCGCGTTTTTTTCTCAGCTACGGGTCCCATCTGTACAATTCCACTTGAAGATCAAAAGAGTGGTAATGCCAAGTGGTATTCTACCATTTGTTTACCCAGTGTGTTAGAAAAAGTTCGCGAAAGATGACCCAAAAGCAGCTTTCTTCTACACCATAATAATACTTCTTCACACACGGCCAACAAAACAAAGTCATTTTTAGCTTCCGAAAAAGTACATCTCGTCACTCATCCTGCGCATAGCCCCGACCTAGCACCCTGTGATTTCTGTATTTTCCCCAAAGTCAAAGATTTGATGAGAGGTTTTACTTTTACCAACTCCAAAGAGGCAGTGATAGCGTTCAATCAGCACGTATAAAACATGCCTTCAGATCTGTGGTCCTCCTATTTTAAAAAATGGTTCGATCGAATGAAAAAATGTTTAAAATGTAAAGGAGATTATTTTGAAAAGCAATAAACATAATATTTTGGTTATAACATGTTTATTTAAGTTACGCAAAACTTATAGTGTGACCTACGTAGTACACAGACCTATAGTAGCAAAGTCCGGCGGGTATGTCTGCGGACTTGCCTGCGGGCATGGCCGTCTAGTGAATTCCCCGCTTTAGTAAATACACTTGCAATCACAAAGTTTATACTTCGAGGTCATAGATGGAGTTGTTCACTTTTAACTCGCAGTATCATGTCATACTCACTCTCTCACTCACACACTAGGCAATTAAAATAAGATTATTGCTATTTCAATATACGGTTTTAAAATTAAGTGCAGTACTTTAAATTAATTAAAGAGCTCGTGTGTGTTCAATCGCAAATAATGTAGGTGTCGCAGTCAATTTGTATATTTTGTCGTTATATACAAACGACTTCGTTATTTTATAAACTTAAACGTTCAATACAAATTACCGAAGGTAAATAATTGTTGATGACATAATTGCATCAATATCAACTATGAACTCCGATGTCATCAACGAGCGACGGGGCTTGGCTTTTGCGAGTGTGGGCCCTAAGACGCAAACTAACAAACCTACTTACAACAAACCTTTTTATATAATATGCCGAATAGGGTTCTACTGCAAAATAAAATTCCCAGTTAGATAGCAAGTAATAACAGTATGCTGCTGCAATTTGTTAACGGCGATGGTAAATGTCATACATATTATACAACGACGACACCGCATTCGGCATCAGGCATTTTTAAAACGTATTTATTTTTGTAATCTGACGACGTATTTATTAGACGATACCTTGACAAAATGAGGAAAAGAAAATATATAGAATGGAGTTCCTTATCAATCATGGATGGAAGCTACATGGAAAAAATGTTACAGCTATGAATTAGTGTTGGTTAAATATTATATAATATAAGGAACAAAACTACAAAAAAAGTTAAACGATACCTATATTTATCGAAACATGTACGGCGTCATAATATTTTATCACCATTTCATGGTGCTTGTTTTTTATCAATACGTAATACTAACTTTTATGTTTTTAAAAAATATGTTTTATTTATTACAAACAAACAAACCTTACTTTTTTATAATATCACTATATATTATATAAATAGCAAAATGTGCAACATTCTTACCAAGTGTCCCGCGAGACATCTCGTATTTATAATTTGTAACTCCGCTAATTTTTACATAGTTACTGTAGTGCCATAGTATGAGAATATCTGCCCAACAAATAGAACAGTCACAGAAAAGGCATCTTTGCTATCCTTTTATATAAATAAATTGAAATTAAATATACCAGAGTAACTTATAAAATCATAAAATGTGATAACAGTACAATTGCATTTTTTTTTTATTTTAGTATGGAAAACTATCCGCTATAGTTAACAGATTTATAGTACTTTATAAATGAAATATTTTCGAAGCCAGTTATAGGTTTTCACGTGTAGATAATAAATAACAATAAAATAACATAACATAGATATTAGACACATACTAGAGAAAACATTTTTTCAACATGCATTATTTAAAAGCGTTAAAAAACCTAGATGTCAATACATTTCTCGCCTTAAGGACACTAGTATCAAACGGGTTGACGGATAATTCCTTGCAAATTTTATTAAAATTATTTTTCACTTCCAATCAATTCTCTTTGTAGTTGGTAGAACATCGGGGCACTGACAAACGAGGTTTATACCTAACAGACCTTGATGGAACATTAAAATTATTTTTATATAAAAGTTCATGACAATTGATTTTGTTTTGTAAAATTTTTATTAAAAAGGTACAATCAGCTATTTCTAGTCGATTTTTAAAAGGGAGAAGGTGAAATTTGGCGCATAAATTCATGTTATTCTCTGGCTTATATTGAATTTTAGTTTTGTAACATAGGTATCTGATAAATCTTTTTTGAATATTTTTAATTTTGTCAATATATTTGTTATATTGTGGGTTCCATATCTGGGATGCGTACTCAAGCTGTCTCCTAACAAATGAGCAGTAAATCATTTTAAGCTTTGACTTCTGTGAAACATTACGTAATTCTCATAATGAATCTAAGTGATGTAGACGCGTTGTTAACTATTTTATTGATGTGATCAGCGAAAAGGAGTTTAGTATCGTGATATACGCCAAGATCGCGTATAATGGACGTTTTAGGCAGGGCTTGATTTTTTGGTATATAAGTAGAATCAGTATTATTTTGTTTCCTACTGATTTTGCTATAATTACTAATCTCTCGTAAATAATAAAACGAAGACTCGTAAATAATGAAGTCTTCCCACGCAACATTTTTTTTTAATATTGTTACGTACTCGGGTTCGCAATTGTAAGAAAACACCACTTATAATAAATCCGTGTATTTACACAACACAACACAACGTAATACTAAAATACCCTTTACACAATAGTCACTTGCTGTACTATCACTGAACTTATAACACTACACAATAGAACACTTCTCGCTTCGCACTTGGTCACTTGATATATCGTTCTCGATCGCTTGATAAAAACTGCCCTGTGTTTGTCAACATCTCTGTATTTATAGGCAGGGGAAAGTCCTAGCTGAATCCAGAAAAATCTAAATGTATCGGGAAACAATGAATCACTTCTTATCGTAAACATGTTATGAGTCATAAATCCTAGTACACGCTATTTTCAACCTTATGCCATATCACACAAAGTCCATTATGGCATAGCCCAGGTAAACTATTTGTTTGTCAATAGGAGTAGCTATCTCTTTCCTTTATTTCTAGAAAGTTACCGCGCGCGCGCTCCAACTCCACATGCTTCTAGATTATTCGTAACACTACCCCCCTCTTAGTTATGTTCGTCCCGAACATCATTACTACCATTATAGATGGCTAATCGATCAACATGAACAATCTTCATGGTCCCTCTTGGTTGCTTCTGCACTCGGTAGGTTACGTCATTGATGCGTGTGATTACTTTGTATGGCCCATCCCAACGTCGCTGTAACTTAGGTGATTTTCCTTTTCGTCGAACCGGATTATGTAGCCAAACAAGGGATCCTTCCTGAAAACCTCGATTATTGGCGTTTCGGTCGTATCTGGTCTTCATCCGCTGACTTGATTCCAATGCGTTTTCACTTATTAACGAGTGTATATCGCGTAACCTCTCACGAATGTCTTCAACATGTTCCGGTATACTTAATTGGGTCTCTGCATTCGGTGGCGGGCCTCCAGTCATTAAGTCTGCTGGTATACGTAACTGTCTGCCGAAGTTGGCATAGGCTGGCGTCACTTTTATGCTTTCGTGTTCCGCTGTTCGGTAAGCCAGTAAGAACAGAGGTATGTATTTATCCCAGTCCTTTTGATGATCTTCTACCAGCTTGGCTAAGTGTCTTTCTAAAGTTTGGTTAATCGTTCGACCATTCCATTAGATTGCGGGTGATAAGGCGTAGTTCTTGTTTTGTACACTCCTAATAATTTACACATTTCCTGGAATACATTAGATTTAAAGTTTCTGCCTTGGTCTGAATGAATCTCCAGCGGAACGCCAAATCTGCATATCACCTCATTGACTAATTTCTCAGCAACCGTCGTGGCTTCCTGATTAGGGATTGCGAACACCTCCGGCCATTTCGTGAAGTAATCCATCACGACCATAAAATACTTGTTTCCGTTATCTGTCTTAGGAAATGGCCCAGCCACGTCAATCGCTATCCTTTCCCAGGGGGCTCCCACGTTGTATAGTCTAAGGTTGCCTCGGCTTCTGACCTGCGGACCTTTCACTGCTGAGCATGACGTACATTTTCGGCACCAATTCTCGACATCTTCTCGGCAATTCAACCAGTAAAAACGCTCTCGTACCTTTACCAATGTTCGTCGTACTTCAAGATGTCCTCCAGAAACCCCATCATGCAACTCACGTAGTACGTCCTTGATGAGTTTTCTTGGCACGACCAACTGTAGATGATGTTCTCTTCCTGAAGGTTTTTCCCATTTGCGGTACAGTAAGCCGTTTTGCAACACAAGGCTTTCCCACTTTGCCCAATAACTTTTCGTAATGGCGCTGAAGGGAGCCAGCTCCTGCCATTCGGGCTTTCCCGTGTCTTGCTTCTTCCAATCTATTAGAGGCCGCAAATCTCTATCTTCGTACTGGGCCTCACGCATCTCATCAGTTTCCCACCTGTCATCCGTAGGCTTAGCTCGCAGTACTTGAACCCTTTCCTTCATCTCCATCCTTACACAATGTTTACAATCTTCCGCACAAGGTCGTCGTGATAACGCATCCGCATTTCAGTGAGACCTTCCACTGCGGTGTTCTATGTTAAAGTCAAACTCTTGCAATTGCTCAATCCAGCGAGCCACTTGGCCTTCCGGGTCCTTGAATTGTAACAACCACTTCAAAGCAGCATGGTCGGTACGCAGCTTGAAGGGTCGCCCAATCAGATACTTCTTGAAGTGTCGAAGAGTCTTCACTACTGCCAATAGTTCTCTTGTAACACAATAGTTTCGTTCCGGCCGCGATAATGATTTGCTGAAGTAAGCTATCACAACTTCTTGATCGCCTTGCTTCTGTGATAAGATACCACCAATGGCAGTGTTACTTGCATCTGTGTCTACGATGAACTGCCCTTTCCGATCAGGATAGCCCAAAATTGGTGACTCACACAACCGCTTCTTAAGTTCATCGAAAGCTTGTTGACACATGTCATTCCAATCGAAACTCTTCTTTTCTTCAGTGAGCCTATGCAGCGGTTTTGCTATTTCAGCAAATCCCTTCACAAAACGTCTATAGTAAGAGCATAGTCCTAGAAATGCGCGAACTTCGGTCTTGTCTCTGGGTGTTGGCCACTTCTGTACTGCACTAACCTTTTCAGGATCTGTCTGTACGCCGTTTTGTGATATCACGTGACCCAGATAGTTGACTTCCTTTCGAAATAAGTGACACTTCTTTGGGTTCAACTTTAGCCCTGCAGCTTGTATTTTATTAAAAATCTTTTCCAGTTGGTACAGATGATGCTGAAAATCTTTTCCTATGACTATTACGTCATCTAAATACACTAAGCAGGCATCGCCTACAAGTCCTGCTAGAACACATTCCATTAATCTTTCAAAAGTCGCTGGCGCATTGCATAATCCAAACGGCATCACTTTAAATTGCCATAATCCTTGTCCTGTGGAGAATGCTGTCTTCTCTTTATCATTAGGGCTAAGTTCAACCTGCCAGTACCCAGATTTTAAATCTAAAGTTGAGAACCAAGACATGCCTGCCAGAGTGTCCAAAGTGTCATCTATTCGTGGCAATGGATAGCTGTCTTTTTTGGTGACTTCATTGAGCCGACGATAGTCGATGCAGAAACGTGTAGATCCGTCTTTCTTCTTGACCAACACTACAGGAGAGCACCATGGACTAGAAGATTGCTCTATAACTCCGTTCCTTCTCATTTCATCTATCATCTCCTGTACCTCCTTTTCTTTGGCTATTGGGACACGTCTAGCTTTCTGCTTTATAGGCTGCGCGTTTCCAGTGTCAATCTTATGTTTGACTATAGATGTTCTGCCTATATCTCTATCAGTCTTAGAGAAAATGTCGGCATAACGTGAAAGTAGATTCTTAGCCTGCTGTCGTTGTGACGCGGTAAGGTAGCTGCACTTGTTCACCAAATCCTTAAGTTCCTGTGGTACGTCTCTTGATGCTGTACTTCCTGTCGGTGTCAGTTTCCTTAACGTCATAACTTCATCACTTTGTCCTACAACATCGCCTGCTTTAAGCACTACATCACTGTCACTCAGGTTGACTACCTGCACCGCTGCCAAGCTCTTGTCACAAACTAAACTTCGGCCCGTAATACAGTGTGGAATTGCTCCATTGTCCTCAATTAACACACTCCTATTACCCCGGCCTTTGTAACTGGCTGGTAAGTTCACGCGTACCAATGTCTTCGATCTTGAAGGCAAGATGGTTCTTCTAGCCACTGTTACCTTTCCTTTTGATCCCCCATCCATGAAAATTTCTACTAGCTCACATAAGAAAACTCCTGTTTTGCAATCAATCTTGCAGGCATTCTTCTTCATGAAGTCTAAACCAAGTACACAGTCATCCATAATATCGGCCACTACGACGTCGTGAGTGTAATACTCGTCGCCTATTTGCATCACTACAGATGCTTCACCGAAGACGGGTATTGGCTGACCTGTGACAGACAGAAGCTTGCTTTTCCCAAAATTCCTCAATATCAGGTTGCCATTGTCAGCTACTTCTGGTCGCACCACAGTTCGTGTAGCTCCAGTGTCCAGCGTTAAGCTACAGTTCTTCCCATTAATCAGTCCCTTAATGGATAAACTGTTGCCGTCGCACACCTGGGATATGACAACATTTGGGGTTGTTTGTCGATCAGCCATCACCTGCTGTTTGACCTTGGCTGTTACTCGTTTCCTTGCTGGTTCAACAGGCTGTTTAACCTGCCTGCTCTCTTCAGCTGCTGGGTCTCCTGCCGCTCGCTGTCGCCAATTTACTGAAACAGTAGGTTTAGGTTTGGCTGGGCAGTTAACCCTAATGTGCCCACGTTCACCGCAGGAGTAGCACATGGGGCCCAGTCTCCTAGGTTCCACTGCCTTTACTCGAGCCACAACTTCTGTAACCTCGCGTCCCTTATATGCGCGTGGTTCGTGGTGAACGGCTTCCACCTCCAGTGCATGAGCCAAAGCCTCCTTCATCGTCACGTGGTGCTGAAGGCGAACAGCAGCACGCACTTCCAGGTCTCTAATTCCATCAATAAACGCCTGGACGATGGTGTTATTAACTGTGTTAGCGTCGGCTGAAGGATACGCCTTCCTTACAAGCTTCTCAATTTCCACGGCCCATTGTTGAAGTCCCTCGCCGCTCCTCTGTACACGGTCCTTTAATTGGGCACGGAAAACATGCTCCAAGTGACGCTCACCGTAGCGAGCTTCCAATGCCTCCATCAAATCAGCAAACTGATACTGTTTCGGCATTGCATCTAGCACAGAGAGCGCCTGTCCCCGTAATGCCGTGCTCAGAGCTGTTAGGCAATGTTCATCTGTCCAACCACTGGCCTTCGCTGCTATTTCAAACTGAGTGCGGTACGCATTCCATGATGTAAGACCATCATAAGTCGGTACCTTTACCCGAGGACCCACCTGGTGAGAGCAGCTTGTAATGGCAGCACCCGACTTAACTCCCGTGATCTTCATTTTCATGACCTCCCTTTCCAGTTGGTCCACGTTTTCACTTATTTTGTCGCAGCTGGCCTCCAAGTGGTCAACTCTTCTCAACACCCTTCATGTCGCGCTTGACGAGGCCCACATCGCTTTTTAACTGGTCTTGCTGCGCCAAAATAACAGTCAATTTATCGTCAAAACCAGATAAATGTTCCTTGAGCTGTTGCTGTAGCTCGTGTAGTTGTTCCCGTAGCTTTTCTTGTTGTTGTTCCTGAAGCTTTAGTTGTTTCTGTTCCTGTAGCTGTTGATGCTGCTGAAGTTGTTGAAGCTGTTGTTGTTGCTGTTCCTGTAGGTGCTGTTGTAGTTGAAGTTGTTGTTGTTGTATAGCTGCCAGTATGACAGAAAGATCAGTAGGCGCTGTGCTTGATGACAATGACGTGCTGGCAACACCAGCAGGTTCCTCACCTGCACGCGTCTCGGTGTCCTCTGGCGCCCTCTGTGTCTCAGCTTGAGACCTGGTGGTAACACCTTCCTTCGGAATAAGTGGCATTTTTTAACACAATTTCACTTCCGACACCAGTTGTTACGTACTCGGGTTCGCAATTGTAAGAAAACACCACTTATAATAAATCCGTGTATTTACACAACACAACACAACGTAATACTAAAATACCCTTTACACAATAGTCACTTGCTGTACTATCACTGAACTTATAACACTACACAATAAAACACTTCTCGCTTCGCACTTGGTCACTTGATATATCGTTCTCGATCGCTTGATAAAAACTGCCCTGTGTTTGTCAACATCTCTGTATTTATAGGCAGGGGAAAGTCCTAGCTGAATCCAGAAAAATCTAAATGTATCGGGAAACAATGAATCACTTCTTATCGTAAACATGTTATGAGTCATAAATCCTAGTACACGCTATTTTCAACCTTATGCCATATCACACAAAGTCCATTATGGCATAGCCCAGGTGAACTATTTGTTTGTCAATAGGAGTAGCTATCTCTTTCCTTTATTTCTAGAAAGTTACCGCGCGCGCGCTCCAACTCCACATGCTTCTAGATTATTCGTAACAATATTTAAGTGAGCAATATTAGTAATTATAGCAAAATCATTGCTATAATTACTGATATTGCTCACTTCATAAAGATGATTATATTTATGAAGTGAGCAATACTCGTAAATAATGAAGTCTTCCTACACAACATTTTTTTTTTCAGAATGATGAGTACGTTAGCTGCGACTAAAATGCAAGAAGGTGGATCTGTAGACTTGACGGATGTTCAGCGTCCCGGAGCTATGCTCAAAACGTAAGGATACTTCACAAAAACACATATACAAAGTGCCGATGACACTATTAATTTTATGTACGGCTTTTACTAGTCCCATATAAATATATATTAATAATTAAATAGCTGTTTCACTTATAACCGCTCATACCATTTTTGCATTTTTTTTCTAACACGGACCGTTACGCGCACACGTTCCGAGTTCGTTCCGGTGGACCTTGGTCACTAAAATGGTTTATAAGTTGTTTGGATTGAATCCGATACTGTAAAGCGTGTATTTTTTAAGAGGTCCTGAGCACTGCAATACACTGGTGTGAGAATTGTTTAATTTAAATGGCTTAGGCCCAATTTTTCAATGGCCACTTAAAACGTCAGATAGCTAACCATTCAATAACTTTAACTGAGATTTTAACAAACCTATAAAAGGTTTCAATTTTTCAAAGCACAGATAACATTCAGTTAGCTACCTGGCTGATTTTTGTGACTAGCTTCACACATATCAGCGAGAGCGAGACGTGCTTATGTACGTTTACAGATTTTAGAAAGAGGTAGAGAACTTTGAAGTAATGGTAGGGGCTGTCATAATAATACACCTTCGGGCGTAAATTGTAACCAGTTGTCTGCTTGGCCTGTCTCTTTGTTATTATTTTATTTTCGTTCGAACTTCGAATCAAAAGCTGTGTTGTACTTTCTTCATTTGTTTGAATAGTTTCTACTGCTGTTACAAAGTACCTGTTTTGGTTGCTATTTAAAATATGGAAAATATAGTGAAGCGCGAACGTTTTGCAAATCTTGTATAGGTAGGTACTTTTTTATATCATAAAGGTAGCAAACAAGTAGATGGCTCTCCTGATAGAAAGAGAAACGATCGCCTATAGATACCAAAAATATAAATGGTGCGTTGCTATCCGTATGGCGGAATGACAATGCCACATGCATAAATTTACTGACTACCTTATCTTCTAAACCGGAACACAACATTACACAGGAATAGGTAGGGCGGTAGTACCAAATACACGGAAAAGACATTGCGGAATTCTACCACCTAGAAGCCACGACGGGTGACACAAATAACTATCACAAATAAAACATCAACATTCAGTCACCTTTTACGAAATGCCTAGCAGAGCGGCAGTTGCTCTATTTTTCAAAGGAGCCCGGACCAACACGGAGTAGTAATACGAGTGAAGTGAGATTATTAACCGAATTTGTGGCAAATCGTCACAGAACAATAAAAAATAAAATATCCATAGTTTCATAGTATAAAAGCAAAAACACGAATATACCTACAAACATATGGCGCGCACATTGACTAGAAAGCCAAATTATTCCACAGTTAACGAGCTAACTGGGATGTAAAGGGACAGTTAAGTTTATTCGCCAGTTAGAGTATTTAACTAACCGTTAGAGCCTATCTGTCAATTGAAAAATTTAAAATGGTGTTAACTGTGGCATTTGTGTTATCTCGTTGTTTAACTGGCCATTGAAAAATCGGGCCTTAAGCTACAAAATAATTCAGGTATAACACGACTCTTTGAGAAAAATATGACTACTTGTTAGTTGAGGATTTTTAATTCAAAAAGTAAATCGATGACCTATGCTTTTTATATTTTTTTTTATATAATTGGTAAACAAATACATACGAAAAAAAATAAACAACATATATTATAGTACAAAAATATTTATTTACATAATTATTTTTTTTCATAATTAATACGTAGTTTTTTTCGTAATTTTTAATAATTTATTTCTTTTTCAATTTTACATCTATGTTAATTTTTTTAAATATTGTTTAGGATAATTCACATTCACATCATATGGTTTTTTTTTGAGACCATAGATATCAATACTAAAATTTACGAAAATAAATAAAAAAGGTACCGTCATACCCAAAGCGCTGGTATCATCAAGTTGGTCGTTAATGAAATGTGTGTTTTATTAATTGACATTTACGGTATTTAACCAGCGGGCCAACTTTTTGTCAGGTGACGTCATAACTAAGGAGGTTTATGACGTCACACAAAGACAAGGAAGGGAAAAGGGGGAAAGGAAGGCCAGGCAAGGTGTACTGACTACTGCCTGGGGACCGAAGTCCATTTGAAAAGCGTTGAAACTAGTATGTAGTGTGTACAACGTAAATAATTGTGATATCGCGATTCAGGAGTTTATTTTGGATTTCATTTTTTTCCATTTTCTATTATTTTTTGGTAGCGTTTTGTAGATTGCTTGAAACGCTACAACGTATTTATACTTCGCAAGGCTATTTGCAAGTAGATAGTTAAAGTAGGTGGAAAGTAATAATTGTTCGAATGAAAAGAGGGCTTATAGATTAACTTGGGGCTTATAGGTGTAATAGGAAATTAGAAATGTATTTAAATGTGATGGATTGTGTATTCATTTCTTATTTTTCAAATTGAGAGATTAATTTTCTTGAAAATTGAAAGTTGCTGTTAAAATAAATACAACGCGGATCAATATTGTATGTACTTATTGTGAGCCCTATTGGATCGAAATCATTTATCAAGATCAACATGGCATCGACATAGCTTTTCATATAAACTTTCATTCACTTTTTAAACCTCTTAGGGAGTGATATTTAAAAAATGGCCTTGTTTGTCCCTGGATCTGAAATCTATATATGTATAAAAATCAATACAACTTTTCGTTGTAATTTTATAACTCAAGAACGGGCTTACCTGACCAAACCAAATTTTTAGACTTTGTTCGGACTATTTAGTAGATGGTTAATGTGAAGTTTGCACAAAATCGGTAGAGTGGTTCTTCATTTATCACATTTTTTGTAACAAATGAATTCAATTTTTTCAGCTGCCTCTCCCTGCGCCCTGCCCCCCCTCTCAGTACGCCTACGAGTATAGATATACCGTCTTAAATCGGGGTATGAATGATAAGAGTGCTATATATATACATGTGTGAATATCCCCTCTGTCATTGTACCCTGCGTGTATGTGTGTGGCAGGCTGGAGTGCGACGAGGAGTGCTACGTGGAGGCGCGCAGCCGGCGCATGGCGCTGGCGCTGCAGATCCGGAACCCGGACGTATCCGCCAAGCTGGCGCCGCGCTACAGCGACAGCGTGCGCGCCGCCGCCGCGCGCGAGCCCTCCTTCGCCGCGCACGTGCACGACCGCCTCACCGACCTCGTGCAGCTCGCCAAGCGGGTGAGACCCCTCCCCCACACACTCACACCCGCCCTCGCCGCGCACGTGCACGACCGCCTCACCGACCTCGTGCAGCTCGCCAAGCGGGTGAGACCCCTCCCCCACACACTCACACCCGCCCTCGCCGCGCACGTGCACGACCGCCTCACCGACCTCGTGCAGCTCGCCAAGCGGGTGAGACCCCTCCCCCACACACTCACACCCGCTCTCACCGCGCACGTGCACGACCGCCTCACCGACCTCGTGCAGCTCGCCAAGCGAGTGAGACCCCTCCCCCACACACTCACACCCGCTCTCACCGCGCACGTGCACGACCGCCTCACCGACCTCGTGCAGCTCGCCAAGCGGGTGAGACCCCTCCCCCACACACTCACACCCGCTCTCACCGCGCACGTGCACGACCGCCTCACCGACCTCGTGCAGCTCGCCAAGCGGGTGAGACCCCTCCCCCACACACTCACACCCGCTCTCACCGCGCACGTGCACGACCGCCTCACCGACCTCGTGCAGCTCGCCAAGCGGGTGAGACCCCTCCCCCACACACTCACACCCGCTCTCACCGCGCACGTGCACGACCGCCTCACCGACCTCGTGCAGCTCGCCAAGCGGGTGAGACCCCTCCCCCACACACTCACACCCGCTCTCACCGCGCACGTGCACGACCGCCTCACCGACCTCGTGCAGCTCGCCAAGCGGGTAAGACCCCTCCCCCACACACTCACACCCGCCCTCGCCGCGCACGTGCACGACCGCCTCACCGACCTCGTGCAGCTCGCCAAGCGGGTGAGACCCCTCCCCCACACACTCACACCCGCTCTCACCGCGCACGTGCACGACCGCCTCACCGACCTCGTGCAGCTCGCCAAGCGGGTGAGACCCCTCCCCCACACACTCACACCCGCCCTCGCCGCGCACGTGCACGACCGCCTAACCGACCTCGTGCAGCTCGCCAAGCGGGTGAGACCCCTCCCCCACACACTCACACCCGCTCTCACCGCGCACGTGCACGACCGCCTCACCGACCTCGTGCAGCTCGCCAAGCGGGTGAGACCCCTCCCCCACACACTCACACCCGCTCTCACCGCGCACGTGCACGACCGCCTCACCGACCTCGTGCAGCTCGCCAAGCGGGTGAGACCCCTCCCCCACACACTCACACCCGCTCTCACCGCGCACGTGCACGACCGCCTCACCGACCTCGTGCAGCTCGCCAAGCGGGTGAGACCCCTCCCCCACACACTCACACCCGCTCTCACCGCGCACGTGCACGACCGCCTCACCGACCTCGTGCAGCTCGCCAAGCGGGTGAGACCCCTCCCCCACACACTCACACCCGCTCTCACCGCGCACGTGCACGACCGCCTCACCGACCTCGTGCAGCTCGCCAAGCGGGTGAGACCCCTCCCCCACACACTCACACCCGCCCTCGCCGCGCACGTGCACGACCGCCTCACCGACCTCGTGCAGCTCGCCAAGCAGGTGAGACCCCCGCCTCTTTTGCTGCTAACTAGTGCTACATGTGTGCTACCTGCTATACTAATCTACACTACACAAAATGCCTGTTAATTCATACAAGAACCATTGTCCGAAATTATTTGGTTTTTATTTTACTTTATTTCAGTCGAAGCAAAAAACGCGTTCGCACTCGTTCCCGTCGATGAACCGCCAGAAGCGACAGTTCATACACGAGATGTGCGAACACTTCGGCTGCGAGAGCGTAGCCTACGATGCGGAGCCCAATAGAAATGTCGTCGCTACCGCCGACAAGGAGAAGGTAATTACTATACAGTTCCTAACTATGAATCCGTGTTGATCCGAATACCTTGTGATGAATAAGATATTCTTGTCAAGCAGTTTGCCCAAACACGTTACTTCTACGGTGACTATTTCGTGATGGAGTTTTATTATGTGCCGCCTGAGTTGGTTTGGTATCACTTCCTTACATTTTTCTGCCGTAATAACTTTAATACTTGTTATTGTTGTATCCTATTTTAGAAGGTAAAGTAGTAGATAAACTTATGCGTGTGGGATATACATTATACCCCGTCATTAGCATCTTTTACTAATGACCCTAATCGAGCATCTTTTAGGAAATGATTCATTTCATCCTAAGGATACATGTTCTGCGCTATGCAAAAAAAGGATTGGGTTAAAATTGGAGACTACACGCTCCGTTAGTTTGGACAAGTATAAAGTGTGGTAAGTGAAAAATAAACGTGCTAGATGTATAATGGAAATGTGGATACCGGGGTTGATCAAGACTTCTCTGTCTCTCTCTACTTAAGAGCTATGCTCTTGTCGGTGGAGCTCTTGTCTGTTCCCTGCCTTTGTTTTCACCTCTTGATATGATCCGACCCCCTCTTTCTCTTTCAGTTGTTGGACGGATTTCCGTCTGGGTCTTCCCCTACTTCGCCTTCCATCTTTCTTTCTTCATTTGAAGAAGTGATCATGTCTAATTAAGTGGCCAACCATATTTTCGTTAGTTCGTATTATCATTCGTCTTTACATGTGTAACACACTTTACATGTGTAAACACTTGACTTACCTATTGATGAATAAGCTTGTACAAATCTGCTGATAGGTCACTCTTTTGTCTGTCTCTATCATACGGCGCACAACAGTGATGTTATTATTCAGTTGTTGCCGAAGAAGGTCGTCCCTCACGGAGATCAGTGCGACCACGTTGAAATTCATTACACCACGACATGGGGCTTTATCGTGAAAGGCCATCGAAGTCTGCAAGTTGTCAAATCTAAAAAAAAATCAGTTTGACCCTCGTAACACAATACTCCAGTTTTAGGTCTTTATAAGTATTTTTTTCATATATTAATAATAAATAATAAATAAATATTCACAGAACAAATTACACTTACTGATCTAATCCCAAAGTAAGCAAATTATTTGCTTGTATTATGGATGTTAGTCAACGATACCTATGTATAGGTATCGTTAAATAAATACATATATAAATACTAGAATATATTTAATAAACACCCGAACCCGGAAATACATATCACATAAATGCTTGTCCCCGTCGGGGATCGAACTCGAGCCCCGTCCATTGCTCAATCAGGGTCGCTAATCACTCTACCAACCAGGCGGTCGAGTGGTTAGCGACCTTTTGACCGGTCGAGCGATATTATTATTGTTACGCTTAGCTTAGAATTCGTATTTGCAATAAAATACCGGTTATATTAAAACTGCACTGATAATATTAATAGCACTGTCACTATATCCACTCTAGAACCAACCGACTAAACCGAATCACTAAACCATAACAATTTCCGTATCACTTATCACTGTATCGTTGCTGTGACTTCGTGATTTTCATTCGTTGAGGTTCGTGGCAAACAGCTTCTTCTGGAGGTAGAAGCTGATTGAACCACGAAAGCTTCCTTCATCGTCACATGGTGCTGAGGGTGAACAGCAGCATGCAGTTCTAGGTTAGGGTGGAGTGAAAAAAAAAAAATTTTTTTTTCTTCTTAGCCTGGGGGTCAAATTTGTAGCTTATAAAAAACAAAAATTTTTGAAAAAAAAATAAAATTTTTTACTCAACATCTTGAGGCAGCCCACTCATTTTTAAAATTAATTACGAGTAAAAATATTTGGTTGCAAAAAAAAAAATTTTGTCTTTTAATGTCTTAAAACATCCAAGAATTGGCAATTATGATCATTTCCAACTCAAATTTTATTCTAGTGCCCTAACGAGGAATGTTACTTTTTTGGATTTTTTTTAAATATTAAAACAATAGTCACAAAAATTTTTTTTAACTTGTGATTTTTAATTGGCATAAAAGAGGATATTTTGAAGTTTTTAGAACGCTTTTAAAATTTTTTTTTTGCAACCAAATATTTTTACTCGTAATTAATTTTAAAAATGAGTGGGCTGCCTCAAGATGTTGAGTAAAAAATTTTATTTTTTTTTCAAAAATTTTTGTTTTTTATAAGCTACAAATTTGACCCCCAGGCTAAGAAGAAAAAAAAAATTTTTTTTTTCACTCCACCCTATTCTAGGTCTCGAATTCCATCAATAAACGCCTGGACGATGGTGTTGACTGAGTTAGTGTCGGCCGAAGGATACGCTTTATATAATATATAATACACAGTCTTTCAAGTGGGCACGGAAAACATGCTCTAAGTGACGTTTCCCGTACCAAGCTTCCAATGCATCCATCAAATCAGCGAACTAATACTGCTTAGGCACTGCATCCAAAACGGAGAGTGTCTGTCCCCGTAACGCCGTACTCAGACCTGTAAGGCAATGTTCGTCTGTCCAACCACTGGCTTTCGCTGCGATTTCAAATTGAGTCCGGTACGCACGCCGTCAAGTAAGACCATCATATAAGTGGGCACCTTCACCCGAGAACCTACTTGATGCGAACAACTGTTAATGGTAGCATCCGACTTAACTCCCGTGATCTTCATTTTTATGACTTCCCTCTCCAATTAGTACATGTTTACTTACTTTATTACAGCTGGCCTTTAGGTTGTGATTTCCTCAACATTCTTTATGTCGCGCTTGACGAGGCACTCATCGTTTTTTAACTGATCATGTTATGCCAAGAGAATAGTCAATTTATCATCAAAACCAGATAAATGCTCCTTAATCTGTTGCTTTTACTCTTGTTGTTGTCGTTGATGCTGAAGTTGTTGCTCGTTAATTGTTCCTGTAACTTTAGTTGTTGTTGTTCTTATAGCTGTAGTTGTTGCTGTTCCTGTAACTTTAATTGTTGCTGTTCCTGTAGCTGTTGATGTTGCTGAAGTTGTTCCCGTAGCTATTGTTGTTGCTGAAGTTGTTGCTCTCTTAGTTGATTATGTAGCTGTTGTTGTTGTTGCATAGCTGCCGATATAATAGAAATACAAGTAGGGGCTGTGCCCGATGATGACGTGCTGGCAACTCTTGCAGGTTCCTTACCTGTACCCATCTCAGTATCCTTTGACGTTTTCTGTACTTCGGCCTGAGACCTAGTGGTAACACCTTCCTTCGGAATAAATGGCATTTTTTAAACAACAATTTCACTTCTGACACCAGTTGTTACGAGCTTAAAGTTCGTATTGTGCAATAAATTACTACTTATATTAAAACCGTGAATTTACCACACAAATGTATGGTACACCACAATACAATAGGTAAATACGTACACTAATGGCACTGCAACTATATTCACTGTAATTATATTCACACTAAAACTAACGACTAAACCGAATCACTAAACCAATACGCTTTCCGTATTAATTTTCACTGTATCGTCTTAATCCGTTCGCTTCCGAGTGCTTTACAAAAACTGACACTTTTCGCCGACACGTCCTTATTCCTTCCTTCGTCCAGTCCTTATTATAATAAGGACATAAGGTGAGGTTCGACAACATTCTCAAAAGTTCTAAAATGACTCGTGAACAACTTAGATATAAACAAGTCATAATACACGCTATGTTCACCCCTATGCCCTATACGAAAAGGTCCATTATGGCATAGCTGTTTTGGTAACGGCAGCTATTGTTTATCGACAGCAGCTGTCTCTTTTATTTTTAGATTTTTCCAGTATTGTCACTTTTCTAGAATATTTACAACAATATTTACGCTGTAACAGTCATTTTATACAAAGTTTTGTACATATAAAACTTTTTAATTTAAAACCTCCTTGATACATTTGCAGGAGGAAAACTCAGAACACTAGTGCAAAAAGAATAATTTTCCGCTCGCTAAACACATAGTAGTCTACTTTTTGAGTAAAATATATTAAAATAGTATTGATATACAGGGTTACTTTTTAAAGTCCGGCCAAATTTTAAAATTAGGAACTTAATATTGAACTGAAAATGCGTTTTATTTATTTTTGTTAATTTATCAAAAGACTATATATTTATATATTATTTATTTATTATTTGTTTAAAAATAATCCCACTAAATTCATGAATTATGCACCGAGTCTTGTGAATGAAATCTGTAAGGCTGGTAGTACATTTACCTATAATTATGATAATAACTATTAAATAATCTGGTGCTCTAAGTACATTTTCCCGATTACTTTTAATTTGATTGAAGACACTTAACTATTAAAATTTTGCGCAATTGAAATTGTATAATTTGCATGCGTTTTATTTTTTATGTTGGATAAAAATGAAATGTTGAATTTCTTAAATTATTTCTTTTATTATATAAATCGAACATATTATTGATTCTTGAAGAGCCTCTGAAAATTTGACCGGAGCTTTAAAAGCAACCGTTTATGCGTGTTTATAGTGTTTGTGTGTAAGGGTATATGACGTGTGTGTGTGTGTGCGCGCAGTCTTGGCTGCCGGCGATGAGCGTGCTGGAGGTGCTGGCGCGCGAGGCGGGGCGGCGCCGCGTGCCGGGGCCCGTGCTGCGCGAGCCCGCGCCCGCGCCCGCTCCCGCGCCCAACAACACCAACAACACGCAACCCGCCAAGTCAGTACACACTACGACTGTTCAAACATTTTTAAATATCGAATTCTCAATATATCGATATTTTTAAATATACTTATCAATATCGGAGTTTGATATATCGAAAAAAAAAAGATTTTTTTATAGAAGAGGATGCAAACGAGCAGGAAGTGCACCTGATGGTAAGTGATTAGTGATCACCGCCGCCCATGGACATCCGCAATACCAAAATTCAATATATAGATATTTTTTTATCTGGTTATAATGGTATGAAATTATTTTAATTAAAAATATAAAATAACTATTGTTTTTATGATTAAACAATCATAAATAATGAGCGAACAAACGATATTAAATAGCAATTAATTTAAGAGGCTAGTCCCCGACCGTGGGAATTTAAAATTGAACACACACATCCATATATTTCACTAATCAAATACGTCGACCATACGTCACACTATGGCCCAAACTAGGCCTAAAAATTGTGTAATCGTTGCGTGTTTTCTTCTGCGACATACGTAATGACACAAAAACCGCAATGTTTCTATTTTTCATTGATTTGGCAAAAGTCAAGGTGGAGCCATAGTGAACGCGTTCTACGTGTAGTAGTACATTATGTTATTCACAACTGATTGATAATGTATAATTTTGATTAAACTGCTATTAAGTACTAATACTTAATTATTTAATATTTAATACTTCAGAATATAATACGGAGCCATGGTACGTAAATTAAATGTATATTAAAATCGACCAAAAATATATATATTTTTTTAATGTATCACAACATTAATCAAATCGGAACCGATCTCCTCAAGGGACTATAGTAATTTACGTATCTATATATGTACACATATTCAATAACATAAAAGTACACAGTCTTACAACATGACTTATTGTGGTTAAATTTAAGTTTTTGTTTAATGTGAGTGAAGCCATTGGTGACCGCTCTGTTATTCAAATAGTTAACAACCCTAACTACGCAATCATTGGGGCTCGGGTTTGATTACCCACAGGGTCAGGCATTCATATATTGAGCATAGGGTTTGTATTTCTGGGTTTGGGTGTTTAATAAACATATTTGAGTGTTTTTATGTATATTTCTATGTATTCATATCATTGAGTAGCACATAATTAGCAAATAAATTGCTTACTTTGGGGTTAAGTCAATTTGTGTAATTTATATACCGATGTTATTTTTATTATTCTGATATAAAGTTTGTTTGTAATTAAATAATCCATCCAAGCGGCACCTATGCTTATAAGTATTTCATAATTAAAATAATATAAAATTTACCTCGGAATGTTGACCGATTCTTATGTTTACTAGGACTCACCAGTTAGTCATTCAGTAAAACGGGCGGTGTCTTTCATCGCCCCATTTGCCAACTTTAATAGGTCTATTATTAAAAATTTGACTTAATGAAACAAGGGAAACCATGCTCTGAGTTGAATAGTGTAACTAGTAGATTAATGCGGAACTCATGCTTTCTTTATTTACCCCATTTCAAATTATTAACAATATTTTCAGCAATATTCTTCAAAAAATGCTGCGGGTTTGGAAATTTATTAAATCTCGATTAACATTGCAATTTTCCTAAGTATTGGCGGATAAATTTTGGAGCATCATTATTATTCAATATTATGCTACTATTACGCTTGCCCGAATATGTAGGGGAAAATTGGATAAGGTCATATAAGTGTAGTGACTGCATATTTTTGGTTCACTTTTTGAAGCAATTTTTAAAATTTCTCTTTTATATACAAGGGCATGTGAAGAAAATAAAAAAAATGCTTTGCTTATATAATACAGTGACATAGTAGAAAATTTAAAAAATATTTTTAACTTCCCACTACGTATATAGATAGAAATTACTCATTTTCAAAAATCGAGTTTTCACCAGCTATTCACGGTTATCTTAAACCGTAAATATCTGGTGAAAACTCGATTTTTGACATCAGTATGTCTAGCACTACTTTTTAACGGCTTTACCTATCGAAACGAGGTTGATGGCGTTCAATTGGACTCCACTCAACTTAGCTTTTTGAAGATTTGAACCAATTTGGTTTAGGAAATTTTAAGAAATTTGGATCAAATCTCAAAAATTTTTTTGACGAAATAGCATTTTTTTAAAATGAATTCAAGGTTAATGTACCGACTGAATACAAAATCTAATTGGCTCTTTTCTTCAAAACCTGCCTCCCTTCCATAAATTGAACTAATAATTTTTGGACCTTTTATAATAATTTAGTACGCAAAAAACTACGTCAAATACCATTTCAAATATCGAATCAAGTTTCCAAAAGTTACAGCTTTACAAATATTAAAATTTTATTGTTTACAAGAATATCATTTCATATTTGTAAAATAAATTTCGGACTAATACACCCATTGATTTCTAGACCTTAACAGCTCTTTTAATGAAAAAAATTGTCTAAAACTGTAACTTAGATAAAATCGACTAATTCTTTCGGGATTCATCAATAGCAACATTTTTTTAACAATTTTTTTTTTGATATTTTTTTGTCGTTTTTCAGTCAATTAATTTTGTAGTTAGTAAAACATTTAAGTCTCTAAATTGCATTAAATGGCTTTCAAAAGATTAAAATCGACCATCATTTTGAAAATAAGCAGCTTTTAAAAAAATTGAAATACTGTCAATTTTATAAACTGTTATTTTTTTTAACTCTTCGAGCTTAAAACCTCAATTTAGCAGAAAGTTTCAGGGATGGCCTGCAAAGTTAACCAATTTACAAATTTTTATGAATATAGGAATTTGAATATTACAAATGACTCTAAAATACTATAAACATTTTGCACGCCTCATAACTCAAAGCGTTTGAAGTAGTGTTACACTTCCGATTCGTCAAAATCAAGCACTTTAGTAAATTAGTAAATAAAAATGCCTCTATGATCACCAATTTTCATTTATACTGTTATGTGCTTCGGAATCGTAATTGTAAGAAAACGCCACCTATATTAAACCGTGTATTTACAACACTAAGGTACAATACACTATGATGAAATACGTAAATACACTGATAAGCTAACGTAAATACACTATACACACTGGTTTCACTCGCTGTACTAACACCAAACTTAACCGCCCACGCTGTATCACTAAAACACTTCTCTTATTCACTGTATTAGACACTGGTCACTTCGCTTCACACTGGTCCCAAGATTATTCGCAACAATACTGTGACATGAGTCGATCTAAATTAAGAAAACACTAATTAATTTATTTATATTCATTAAAAATTATTTTATGTAGTTATTTCCACAGAACATATTTCGAAACAGAAAAAAGTTTGAAAAAATAGTTACATAGGCGTGTTTATTTATTGTATAGGGATCACGATAACTACCAAAAATACGGACCGTCTCGAGACCGGGTTTTTCATTATTTCTAGAATTTCATACTCTTTCACTTGTTTCGTATTTTATGTCAATTCAATAGCGTGTTTTTTTTTATAAAACAATAAATATTCACAATTTTTTTCTCTATTTCTTATTCGTAAGATAGCAACAAGCTGATGGCTCTCCTGATGGAAAAAGAAACCATCGCCTAAAGACACCAAAGATGTTAATGGTGCTATCCGTTGTTATTCGTGTTGCAAAATGACAATGCCTATAACAAACGCATAGGTCTGCCAACTACCTTACCCTCCAAACCGGAACACGGCAATGACAAACATTGAAGCTATAGCGGCAGGGATGGGTAACACGGTGGTACCAGAACATGCGAGACGTTGTGGAACTCTACCAAGTACTACTGGAAGGTTTGTTGCAAAATGTACTTTATTTTGTTAACATAAAAAAACTTTAAATAATTGTTACTTACTACGGGCCTAATTTTATAAATAATTGTCGGGAACATTTTTTTTTTCATAATAATTAAAAATATTTTCATAATAATACTTTTATGAGAGTTTAAGTAAGCATAATCGATTTATTACACTCGCAACCCACCCTGATGGAATATTTACGTCAGAAAATAATTTCAAACTGACGTGCTTCCGCCTTTGATTCTGGGGGGAAACTGAAATTTTTCATGGACGTTTTTAAATCATGTTGACATTTTACCGATTAAATTCTTCATATAAATTTGTATGAAAGATGGTGGACAAAAATATTAAGCATATTTGTATTCAAATTACTTTTTTATAGGGTCGTTTAATAAAAAACTAAGACGGTGAAAGTGTAATATAGTTCTTTATTAAAAAATAATTCTAAAAAATTTTAAAATCTTTGGCCAATAAATACTGTAATTTTTGCAAACGGAAAAGGTCGATTTTAAGGTTTTGAGTGAAGTTTACGATTTTTTTCTACAAAACTAAGAATTATTTTGAAAAAATCTCTCGGTGAAACTGTTAACAGTTTCATTAAGACTACCACCGAATTTTTCTAGAAAGCAATTCTATTTATTAAGGAATTTTGAAAACCGCAACACTCGTTTTAGCAGTTTTTAGGGAATAGGGCCTTAAAAGATAAAATTTGAGATCTCTGAAAAGGGAGGCCAATATGTAGATCACACTATAAGTTTTGCGTAACTTAAAAAAACAACATGTTATAACCAAAATACTATGTTTATTGCTTTTCAAAATAATCTCCTTTACATTTTAAACATTTTTTCATGCGATCGAACCATTTTTTTAAACAGGAGGACCACAGATCTGAAGGCATGTTTTCTACGTGCTGATTGAACGCTATCACTGCCTCCTCGGAGTTGGTAAAAGTAAAACCTCTCATCAAATCTTTGATTTTGGGGAAGATACAGAAATCACAGGTCGGGTCTATGCGCAGGATGAGTGAAGAGATGTACTTTTTCGGAAGCTAAAAATGACTTTTTTTTGTTGGCCGTGTGTGAAGAAGCATTATCATGGTGTAGGAGAATGCGGCTTTTGGGTCATCTTTCGCGAACTTTTTCTACCACCCTGGGTAAACAAATGGTAGAATACCACTCGGCATTAACACTCTATTGATCTTCAAGTAGAATTGTACAGATGGGACCCGTAGCTGAGAAAAAAAAAACGCGATCATTTTTTTAATAATAATAATAAATAATAATATTCACTTATTTGCAAGAATGATTTACTTGTCTGTCTGTTACTGTCTCGCTTTTGTTGGCTTGTTCTCATTTTCAAACACCTATTCACAAGATTGCTGTTTTTTTCGGGTTCAAAACAATAAATCCACGTTTCGTCTCTCGTGACGATGTCATAAACAGCATTAGAATGTCCGTGGTCGTACTTCAGTAGCATCTGTGAGCACCATTCCACGCGAGCCTGCTTCTGCTCCGCTGTCAGTTCATGAGGGATCCAACGACAACAAAGTTTCCGAACTTTCAATTCTTCGTGTAAAATTTTCTGAATTTGGCTCATACCAATCCCCAATAGTCCTCGAATTGTCTCATAGGTAATCCGGGGGTTTTCTTCAATTAACCGCTTAACAGTAGCCACATTATTTTCGTTGACGGCAGTTGAAGGTCGTCCTTCACGAAATTCGTCATGTAAAGAAACTCGACCTCTCTCAAAATCAGCAAACCATGGCCTCACGGTGCTCAAACAAGGTGCTTCTCTCCCAAAAGCATTTTGAAGACGAGCGGCACAGTCTTGCGGAGAAAGAAAACTTTTAAAATCATAAAAAACCATCGCTCTAAAATTTTTTCGACTTAATTCCATTTTCGTTGCGTACGTAGAACTTTGATGTGTGGTAAAAAAACAATTGACAAATCATTTCCCGCCAATTGTTTTTTTTATTACTAAGAAGGTTGCAACGTTTTAAAAATATAACATTCGAAATTCAAATAGTTCCGATTAGCTAGAAGTGCAAAACTTGTGTGCCACATGTATAAGGATGAAAAATTGTTTAATTATTTATAAACTAGCGGCCCGCCCCGGCTTCGTACGGGTATAAAATATATATCCTATGTCACTCATAGTCCAGTAAAAAGTTTAATGAAACCATGATCTGACCAGTTTTGGCGCAATGAGTAAAAATGTGTTCATTAATACTTAAATAATGATATTATGAAAGACATTCTGATTTAAATTTAGGGGAAAGTGATGAAAAAAATAAAAAAAGGGTTGAAAAATGCCTTTTTTTAAAATAACTTAATAACGGTAGGAAATAGAAAAAAAAGTTTCAAGTAAAAGTTGTAGAAAAAAAAATTCTACACAAAAAAGTTCCTCTTCATTTTTTTGTTATCTACTTTAGTTTAGCTACAAAAAATAAAAATTAAATTTGTAGTAAAATATGTAAAAATATATAAATATGGGAAAACATATGTAGTAGTGTTAGTACATATTTATGTGATGCGCGCGCTGCATGGTACAGGGCCGTAATAATTCTGGTAAGTTTTTATAATTAATTACAAAGCAAATTTAATTTTTATTTTTTGTAAGTAAACTAAAGCAGATGACAAAAAAATGAAGAGGAACTTTTTTGTGTAGAATTTTTTCTCTACAACTTTTACTTGAAACTTTTTTTTCTATTTCCTACCGTTATTAAGTTATTTTTAAAAAAGGCATTTTTCAACACTTTTTTTATTTTTTTCATCCATTTCCCCTAAATTTAAATCAAAATTTCTTTCATAATATCATTATTTAAGTATTAATGAACACATTTTTACTAATTGCGCCAAAACTGGTCAGATCATGGTTTCATTAAACTTTTTACTGGACTATCAGTGAAATAAAATTATTAAAGTCGATCCAGTAGTTTTGATTTATTCATTACTGCCCGTGGCCCGCACGCGTTAAATTTGGAGTAAAACAATTCCCTTTTCCCTATACCATGAAGATTTCCTGCTATCTTTGGAACATCTAAATTCATATAGGTAGGTACTACATTTTTAGTTTACATTTTTACCTATTTCTTTAATTTTTACAATTAATATATTACAGAATGTCTTTATATACAACGTTCACAGCTTTCTTGCCATTAGACAACACAAACATGTTTTCTTTAGAGGTTGCTCTTGAAAGAGCGACATGTAGCTGTTGGCCATGTGAAAAACAGTTAACCCTCAAATCTAAGCCTGCAACGTTGAAGGTTTGACCCATGATTTATTAAAGTGAGGCATCGGGACAAACGGGAAAAAATGTGTAAATGGTTGACCCTAGGGACCATCCCTAAAACTTCTCACTAAATTAACGTATTTTACGCTCAAAAAAGTAAAATATAAGCATAGATTTTTCAGTTCAAACATCTATTTTGTTAATAATGGCAGTATTATTAATTTTTTAAAAGCTGTATATGTGAAAACGATGATGGCATTCAACTGAATTTTTGAGATCTAAAATATTGTTTTAGCTAAATAATCGATAGGATGAAAAATTTCGATGCTATGTCAAAAAACATTTTATATTTAATTAAATTGTCCGATTTTGATTAAATTACGGCATTAGACATAGTCTTTAAAGAGTAAAAGCTGATAATATTTTTAAGTCAATCTGTAAATTAACTTGAAAGTAATTTAAAAAAATTAAGTAAGTTTGCTTAAACAACGTAATTTTAATATTTGAAAAGCTATAAGTTTTGAGAATTCGATGATTTTTGAAACGGCATTTGACGTAGTTGTTTTAATATTAAAATATCGTAGACCACCAAAAATGATTGGTTGAAAAATTTCGAAGCTATGTCGATAAAACACTTTTTTCAAATTTTTTTGTCAACGACTACTTCCAAACGGATAAACCGATTTTGATGCAATTTTATGTAATATACGTAGTTTTTTGAGGAATAGAGCTGATTAGTTTTTGTACTCAATCGGTACATAAATCTGGAAGTTATATTAAAAAAATACTGTTTCGTTAAAATGTTTTTGGAGTTTTTTCAAAATTTCTCAAAATCTGGACCGAATCGGTTCAAATTTTTAAGGAATCTAAGTTGAGCGGAATCCAATCGAATGCCATCAACCGCGATTCTATCGGTCTAGCCGTTAAAAAGTTATGAGATGTTTACATACATACAAATCGATTTTCGGTAAATCGAGGTAAAATCAGTAACTTCCTTATTTGCTAAATCACATCCTGGTTTGCTAAATCACGTTTTTTACATTGATTGTTAAATAACAATTTTACAAAAATTATACGATATACCTAAAGATATTATCTACGGAATGTGCTAACTTATTACATGATAGAATGTACTTTACTTGATCATATGAAATTCCGAAAACAAGCTAAAAAAATCTCTAAAACAAATAATTTGTTAATACTGTTTCTAATCATCCACACGATTTTTATATAATGATATTTAGTTTAAAAAAATGTACTAAATTTTAGTTTTCAGCTGAAGTCCTATATTTATTTATTAACACGTTCCCCAGCGGTTTAACAAAACGTACCGCGCGCACACCGCCGACGGCCGGTAACCCCGCAACCGCTATGCCCCTGCGTTTTAAATTTGTAATATCTTCGAAAATATTCATTTAAATTACATGCTGCAAACGGCCACATTGGTCTATATTAAATCAACAATATATTTAAGGTATTTAATTGGATAAGGATTAGTGCTGTATTGCTTAAAATTGCTTCGAAAAAAAGCCATTATTTCTCGTAAAAAGTAAATGACAAAAAATGCTGTTGTGGGTTATCCATAAGAGATAGGCATATACCATCGCGAAGTTTTCTGTAGACCTTTTCAAGGTGTACAAATACTTGGTACATTATTTTGATAAATCTCGTAGGGTTTAGCCTGTGTTTGCAATGTAAGCGGAAAAATATAATTATTTACGACATGACATCAGAAAACTCAAAAATTGCAGTATTTTTCTACAATATATTGAATATTATTATACACATAAACCTTCCTCTTTAATCACTCTATCTATTAAAAAAATCGCATCATAATCCGTTGCGTAGTTTTAAAGATTTAAGCATACATAGGGACATAGGGACAGACACAGAAAGTGACTTTGTTTTATACTATGTAGTGATAAATAAAAAACTGAAAAACAATTTTTGTGTTCGAACAATCACGAACAAACGACGATCAAACAAAATAAAAAAAAATCGAAAAAAAATTAAGTGGGGCTAATCAAGTCAATAAGCCGATAAAGTAGATACTAGCCACATTTCTGATTGTAATATTTTTTTATACAAAATTACATTTCGTTTTAAGATAATATGCAAATAAATAAACTAAAAGAGGAAAAACATTATAGAGTGTAAATAAAATACAGAAGATTATGTTTACGATAATGTAGTTTAAATAATTGGCGAGAAAAAATAAAAACTTATTAAAAAAATATCAAGTGTCGATCTACATTTCAATATCAATATATCGATATATCGTCCAAAACAATATTAGTAATAAATATCGATATTTCGATATATCAATATTTTATCAACAGTCCTAGTTCACACAGTACACACCTATATGTGTTTTCTGTGGTACACACTCCCGTAACCGAAGGCATCCCGAACAACTAAAAACATAGTTTTTGGTTGTTCGGGATGCTTTCGGTAGACTAATTTTCGAATATAATAAAAACAATTTTGTTATTAAAATTAAATATCTCTAACCAATCGGCAAAAAAAAATTGATTCTAATTAAAATAGTTCTCCTCAGACGAATGTAAGATTGCAGTATAAACGCGACGGAACTTATTGAAGACTAAAGCTTTTTGTTCCAAATCACCATTTATCTGAAAATTTTTCACGAAACACTGCGCTGCTCTATTGATCACACCAAACTTATTCAAGACTAGAGCTTTTTCTTCCAAATGACATTGGAACTGAAAACTGTTCACGAAATACTGCTCTTCTTTGTTGACCACACTAAACTTATTAAAGACTCGAGCATTTTCTTCTTAATGACTATGGAACTGAAAATTATTCTTACACTCATGTATCTTATTTCAGCGTATTATAGCGATTTCTTTTTAAGGATAGAATGCACTAAAGTTTGTCTTCCTAGAATTCGCCCAAGGACATTTGAGTAAGAGCTAAAATAAACGCGTTATTACAGGTGTCCTATAACTCGAGAGCACACACTTGTTTTGCATGCAATAATCGTCGGAACAATCGGTCCAATTTGAAAAATACTTTTTGCGTTATATTCCAGAACATTCAGCGGTTGGGCGACTCTCACTTCCAGTAACGCATGGGCGGCCCGGAGTCAGCCGAAACAGGAGCCCAAGCAAGACGCGAAAATAGATTATTTCGATAACCCCCCTGACGCCTAAGCAACCCCTAGAGTGCTATAATAACTCATTTTAGTTTTAAGTTAGATCATATTTTGTTTTGATAAAAAATATATATACTCCTCGCGGTTAATGCATATCGAGCTAGTTTAGAGCTAAGTAGTGTGTTTCACGGAATATAGAGTGAAAACGCGAAGTCTCAAAATTTGTGTTGAACTGTCGCCAAACTCATATCTCTCCATTCTCATAAGGTTAATATTTACTTGAGTTTATTACGATATATGGGTGATTCCGTTCTAACTGTGATATAATGTCAGTACCGTGTCATGTCTATTTTTAGAATTTATTTATAAATTGTTAGTTTTTTTTGTCGTAAACATTAGAATTTATGAGGTAATTAGTTTAAATCATTTATTACGACAAACTAACTAACTAAACTAACAATTTATAAATAAATTCTAGAAATGGACATGACACGGTATTGACATTTAAGTGATATATTGTAAGTTTTCTGTAAGTGGCAAGTTATATTATATGAAAATAATGTTGAAATATGTTTATTATTTTCCAATAAGTACAAAAATTTCATAAATTAATTATTAATTAAGGACCTGTGAGAACAAACAATACAGGACATTGAATATCACAGTTAGAACGGAATCACCCATATACGAGATATACGACTGGGGACTGATAACAAATCATAATGCTTAATTGTCGCATGCTTGGCAAGCCGACGCCGTACTTCCACTTGTATTCGTACTTCTTGAACTCAATTGAGTTTGTATCAAAACGTCAAATTGTACATGAGTAAGAGAAACAACGCTCTACAAATTTAAAACTAGTCGATGTGTATTTTTAATGCGAGGACTTGTAATATACTGGCTTGTAAATTTAATGGTATTTTTGACAGTTTGAAACTGTCACATTGAAAATATTACTAGTTAGCTGCTTAAACGCAGCCATTCGTTCATTAAGCGTCAACCAATGGCCTCGTTAAAAATTAAATTAATTATAAGTTGACGCTATCTCCCTCTCAATTAAAACAAAAAGTAAAATATACTCCTACCAAATTAGTGTCCAATTCAGAATAATTTAGCATAATACTTTGTGTACATAACCAACGCAGTGTAAACTCGATCTTCCTTCTTTTTAATATCGTATCTGTGTTTTAGCGAGAGATGATTATTAATCAATTACAAATTTCCCGCACTTCTCCTTTGAAAACTATGACGTTTTTATAAATTTGACAAAAATACATAAATATTTCCTGTCTATTTTTACATTTTTTTGAAACAGCTATAACTTTAAATTGATTTAAAACGACATTAAACAAATTCGGGACCTATTATTGCGTCGTAAAACGTCGGCAAAAATACTAATAACTGTAGTGTACAGTCTGGTAAAAAAAATAAAAATAAAAAAGAGTAAAAAATATTTGAGGCCGCCACTATCGTTTATATGGTATCACATATACCTACTGCATAATTTGTTTTGAATCTTGATACTACGAAGTTCAGCTACATGTACGTAGTCCAGTAAAAAGTTTAATGCTTATAAATGACGTCGATAAGTGTTCCTATGTGTACCTACGTCGAATAAAATATTATTTGATTTGATTTGAGTTGAATGAAACCATGATCTGACCAGTTTTGGCGCAATGAGTAAAAATGTGTTCATTAAAACTTAGAAATTTTGATTTAAATTTAGGGGAAAAGGATGAAAAAAATAAAAAAGGGTTGAAAAATGCCTTTTTTTTAAATAACTTAATAACGGTAGGAAATAGAAAAAAAACAGTTAGAAAAAAATTCTACACAAAAAAGTTCCTCTTCATTTTTTTGTTATCTGCTTTAGTTTAGCTACAAAAAATAAAAATTAAATGTTTATTTAATGTTGTTGAAGCATACAAGTTCTACAAAGAAGAAAGATATTTTTTATCAGTCACCCCTAAGAGCGATGTTTACACTAATAACTTTAAAAAGGAAAGATTTGATTGTTTGTTTCATTGAATAGGCTCCAAAACTACTAGACTAGAATTATAATAAAAATGTGAAATTATTGGAAAGTAAACAAGAAACAATTGACGTTTATGACTCGAATTTCGATAACTTTAGTGTTGCCATAACTAGTATGTTTTAGTTCAATCCGGCACCGCAACCCACTCTTTTTGCCAAGCTGTACACATGGTGTGCTGCGTCGACATAACGCACACACGACTAACTGCAGCCCCGAGTCAAATAAACAGTCAAACTGTTAATAAACAGGAATAGTAATAAACTTCGATGTGGAAGCACCATTATATTTTAGACAGTAAGGAACTAAAACCCTGTCCGATCGTCAGACGAATCTGCTCGCTGAATGCGATCATATTGCTATGTGTGATTATTTTATGGATATTGACAGATACCATTGTAAAATATTTGCGTAATTTAATCGAACATTAAATTAATTTTGATATTAAACTAAAGCATTGTATAATACGATGTGTTTTTTGGTAATGTCATCGAAATTAAATGAAAATATTTATTTGTAAGAATATGGGTGTTACAAGTTGTTAAAAATTAATTAAGTTACCAACGTATTCTGTTGGCCTACCTGCATGCTTCTTTGGGATTGGACAGAGTTTTTGTTACTTACCATCTAGTGCCCGATTTCATTATCAATAAAACGACTCGTTTTAGTTATGAGTAACAACATTTTCTACGAGCTAAAATTAATTATAATAATAAATAAATAATAATTATTTTATTTATTATTTATAAAGTTGTTCCTATAAATGTCAATTTACCAAATGTCCAAGCAGTTTGTCGAACGCTTCGTTATTATTTAAATGGTTGCCATTGATATAAAAAACCCAAGATACACAATCAGTGTCTCAAAAACGTCCTCCACAAATGAGGTCGCAGTTTTAAATTGTGCGCTCATTTCAAATAGAATCGCGTCGGTAGCGACGCTGTCAGTTTTATTTCTTTTTGTACATTGCTTTGTAAAAACAACTATAAGTCTTGCACTTAAGGTTGGATATGCAAAAACATATGTTTTTGCCATATCTCTAACTATTTCAATGAAACTAGGGACACTTTTGAATGTCAGTTTTGTTCGAGACTGTACATCTTGGGTTTTTATATCAATGATGGTTGCTAATGCTTATTGCTACGAATGACGGATCGTTGATTATGGGAACCCGGCATAGTCCTGTTCGACAGCGACGAATCGAGCGAACACTATCATCACCGCTCGCTAGCTTGAGGCCACGGCTTGAGAAATAAGCCGTGATTATGTTTTTAAAGATATAGATGACGTATTGTACTGGGGCAGGGTTTATATTGTATACAAATTTTATAGCAGATGCTCAGGTATTAAACTTAATTGCATGTATATATAGGTTATTCACTTAAAAACAATTAGTTTCAGATAAGTTTGCCGTTCTATGGCTGTACCCAAATTCAACAATATAGTAAATATAGCATTCAATGGAGGGTTTTGTTTTAATTGCAATTTTTGTCATAGTAAATTCAAATTTTAGGTAAACTCATTTACTTAAAGTGTTTGGCCGGCAAACTTATTTGTCTCATTTTATATGATAAATTAATTTAATTGGTTTTTAAGGTGTTTGTGGTTCAACGCGAATGTGGACGGATGTGGTATTGTCATATTAATGTTGTTTCAATGTGATGTTAGTGCCCAGAACTGGCGTTTTTGTAAAAAGAGATTTGTTAATGTGAAAAAGGCTAACCAACTAGACAAGTTGCAAGAATGTTTGGCACTGGAATCTGTCTACTTAATTAGAAATTTGATGTGAAAAATAGAAATGTACTTTAAGATTCACAATAACATTTGAATTATACTGTTAAGTGTTAATAATTATGCTCCATTATTCTTATATTGTTTTATACACAAAAGATAAAATAAAATTAGAGCATTGTATGTAGTAATATAAAAACTTGTCTTTAAATGGATAGACACAGAAGTACCACAAAAATAAAGTACGTCGATGTTCATGCGCAGTAGCTATCGCTTATTGGTGGAACGTATGCACGCCATTAAAACAGCTAAAATGTCGTCGTGTAAAAAATGTATGTGGCTAAATGACAGTCACACATCGGTTGATTAATGTGTTTTATTAACTGTAATTAAACTGGGTTTTACATTAAGCTTAAATACTAGAGATTCACGTGTATGCTGCGTGATGAAATGTGATAACGATGGTACGATAATGTACCGATGGTATCTGTGCGCGATAAGTGTGAGCGTGTTCTATCGTTACACGTTATATCCGCCATTAACTGCTCCTCCAATAAAGATTATCTATGTGAATTATTGTTACAGCATTACTGTGAGTTTTTTCATCACATTGAGACCAGCACACATTTTATAAGTATTATCACAGTATATTATGTTCTACAGCAGTCTTTCAAATTTGTACCAAACCAGCATTTCTCGTCAACCCAACGCATTCATGATGCTAAAGTTATCTTCGCAGTGCAGTCACTTGCCACTTACAGCTTTCAAGCCTGGAGAGAACTTTATATTATACATTATACGAACTGCTAAGAGATTGCTTTTTTGTAAATCCCGCCAGAAAAAAAAAAACATTTTTCCGGCATTAATAGCTGCTATAATAGTAGTCGAAATTATTTTATTATCTTGAGAAATATATGCAAATCATACTGAATCCGTGTGTCATATAGTCATCGTGTAGCTGTCACTATGTCTTAAACGCTTCATCCATATGCATAACAAACGCCTCTGTTATGTATGTGTTATGTGTTTTATGTGTGACAGAGGGCTATGTAAGTGTCTTTGTTTCGAGTATTTATACGAAATAAAAATGTCTCCACGTCCGTATCCCCGAAAGGGTAGGCAGAGGTACAAGTGCACCCACGATTAGCCAAAGATAATTGGTCCCACAATGTGATAGGTGGCTAGCCTATCTCCAATCGAGCACTTTCCAATCCCGGGCAACGTTGTTTTTATCAGAAAACTGAAAAAAAACATATTTTTTTTTAATTGCCCGACCCAGGAATCGAACCCGGGGCCTCTGGTGATAAATTCCGACACCGAACCACGACCACTAGACCACAAAGGCGAAAATAAATTACTGAAGACACTTCCTCGTTATTGCTTTAATATTATTTTGGCTTGATTTCGTCATTGTCTGTATCATATCATGTGTATCATAAGATAGCAAACAAGCAGATGGGTCTCCTGATGGAAAGAGTCAACCATCGCCTATCTCGGTCGCTAGGTCTGATGCCACAAGCATAAGTTTACCAGCTACCTTACCCTCAAAACCGGAACACGACAGCGACAAGCACTGACGCTATTGCGGCAGGAATAGGTAAGGCGGTGGTACCGGACCCGGACGAGACACTGCAGAACTCTACCACCTAGTAGCCACGATGGTAGTGACTCACATAGCCAATCGGTCGCCTTTTACGACCTGCCTGGCAGAACGGCAGTTGGTCTATTCTACAAAGGAGCCAGGGACCAACACGAGGAAAAAAGGGCATGTATGAAGAAATGCTTTTTGTAAAGATCGTTTTTGATTAAATTTGTATTAAATCTTTAAATTTATCCATGCGATTTGATTTCTCTACATAATTTGTTACAATTTTTAACATCTACATCCTCATAAAATAAAATCTCGATAAGCCTACCGAATTTTAATGTTAACTGGAAAGAAAATAATACTTCCACTAAAATTATTAATAGTAATACAATCATTTTACTTCTGTAGTTGATTTTTTTCTTAAATAGAATTGCATATAAAACAAATGATTCTTATATTTTGTTTAGTGTCCAAATAGATACTTATATTTCAAAATTTTGTTTAAGGAATATTAATGCATAAAAATCTGCAATATACGTTGGTTGGTTAAACCTAATAGAAAAATGAATGAAAAATTTAGTTTAAAAATAACGACATAAACATAAAAAATAAGGTCGATTTTTAAACCAAAATTGTTTTTTTTTTTGCTTTTCGTTGAAGGGCTTAAAACTTGTGCTGCCACTGTATAAATTTTTAAAAGTTAAATGTTTAGATTTAATTTAATGTTACCCAAGACTACTACTACTATTACGTAATATTTCTTCCATTTTGGTATTAATTTAATGCTTCCATTATGGATAAAATAATGATAGGTTTGGTTTTTAGAACAGTGTATAATCTTATGGTATCGATCGTTATTGTCAAGAACATTGTAAATACATAACATTGGAACTCTATTAACTAGAATCCCCATTTTATTAGAATTCTAAGAACTTTAAAAATTACTATTTATTAGAAAAAAATCACTCATCGTGCTACATTTTAAATAAACTGGGTGACATCACAACGGCTTAAAGAAATGTTTTTGTTAAGAATCAGCAGTGACTATACAATCACTCTGTAGTGATAAGAACTAGAATGTCCCAAAACAAGAAGTATCACGAGTAACTATAGTGATACTTCTTGTAAATTGAAATCCTATTTATCTATTTATAACTAAAATCTGCTATATAGCGAGAGCGCTATATGACAGATTTTAGTTATAAATAAATAGTATTTCAATTTTTTAATAATTTTGATTCTTACAACGCATATCGGCGTTCTTAAAAAATCTACTTTTCAGATTGCAGTAATTCAGCTTGTATTCTTTTTTTAAATATCTGCAAGTTATACATCGATTGTCGTTAGTTTTGCCACGGCTCCCGCCTAATCCTGGCTAACATAATTTGATTATTATCTTACCTTAGATTTATAAAAATCATCGTCCATTATTCACGTGAGGCCCGAAATGGGGGAGGGAAGGGAATGTAGTGAGATATCACGTGTTTATTTATGTTTTGTTATCATTTATTTTTTCGTTGTGAACCAATCGAAAAGCTGTGTGACTTTCACTCGCCGTCCACGATTTCCCCGCCCGTTGCGATCACCAAAAAATAATTTTCCAAAATTCAATTTGGTTAGCTTTATCGATAATATTGTAAAAAAAATAAGATTCTTTGTACCAAAAAATTCACGTGATCTGATCTAAACAAACTACGCTAGCGCCAGGCAAACACTATTTCTTTTTTTTATTAGAGAATTGTAAACGAGCAGACGACTCTTCTGATCCTTCTGAAAAAATGAGAACTACCGCCTCGATCGATCGAAGATGTTAGTGGTGCGTAGCTATCCATGCGGCGGGCTGAAATGCCACATATTAACAGACTACGACCTACCTTACCCTCTGTTTTTGCGGCAGGAATAGACAAAGCATTGGTACCAAATCCGAGTGGAGACATTGTGACAAGTTTGGCCAAACGTTTGTTTTTTACGAACTGCCTGGCAAGAAATCAAATGGTCTATTCATTGATAGAGGAAAATAGTTTATTTGTCAAAGGGGCCAATAGTTTATTCATCAAAAGAGGCAAATAGTTAATTCGTCAAAAGGGGAAAACCGTGTATTTATCAAAAGGGGCGAATAGTTTATTCATCAAAAGGGGCAAATAGTTTATTCGTCAAAAGGGTCAAATGGTTTATTTATCAAAATTGGCGAATAGTTTATTCATCAAAATCGGCAAATAGTTTATTCGTCAGAAGGGTCAAATGGTCTATTTATCAAAATTGGCGAATAGTTTATTCATCAAAATCGGCAAATAATTTATTCGTCAGAAGGGGCAAATGGGCAAATAGTTAATTCATCAAAATCGGCAAATAGTTTATTCGTCAAAAGGGGCAAATGGTCTATTTATCGAAAGGAACAAATGGTCTATTTATCAAAAGGGGCAAATTGTCTATTCACCATCCACAAAGTGGATCCCGATAAGTTCTACTTAACCGCCTGAAAAGGTCAGAGGCGACCATATAATATATATGTTCGTTATTTGGCTATAAAATGAGGCATGGGTCTGTGTAGGTATACATTCGTCGACGCTAAAAAAGGGTATAGCGTGAACAAGTTCATTGATAATTAAATTAATAGCTTACAAGCATAGCAAGCGACCGAAGCGAAATCACAAGTTGCGCTTTTCTTGACTCGTGTGTTCAGAGCGAAACATAACAGGCTATAATCTTTAACTATACAAATATAGCTGTTTTTTATAACACGCATCATGAAAAACCGCTGAATATTTTGATATGAAATTTGCACTATTATGTTCACCGTGTCTCAGATAATTCAGAGGTTTTTAACTAAATATAAAATTTTGATGATAAACTATTTCTTAATGACCTCGTAAAAAGTTTTCAAATTAAAAAAAAAAAACAAGCTTAGAAGACTTGATTAAAATATGATATTTAAATGTTAAAAATAATTTACATTATAAAATAAGTTGACAGATGAAAAATATTGTGATGTCATAGATTTCTAAAAACATTCGTATGATATAATTAGCTTATCGCAACATAAGTACCTATTTAACTCCAGAAATCAATTATCCTCATAATAATCTCATGCTACTGTCATACTTACATATCAATCACATTAGCAATATAAAAAATTGTTCTGATCAATGTACCTATCATATTTGTTCATTGTTGTTCACTGTTGTTAGCACTCCATATTACATATATATATATATATATATATTTAGTCAATGTTTCTTTGTCAATGAACGTCTTGAGGTGCAGGGGATATTTAACAATTTATGTAATGTATTTAAAATTGCCTGTTGTACAGGAAATTCGTATAATAAAGTGTTACGTACTTTTAATAATTCTTTTATTGTTATCAGTATTGCGTTACATTGTAGCACCAAATTAATTGCTGCACAAATTACAGTATTATACATGGGCATACCGAGGGTAGGAGGGAGGGAGAGAGGGGCAGCTGCCACCCCCCCTGGAATTTGTTTACCTATTAGCTATCTACTGTTGTAGATTCGCCGTATTGGTCCCGGCCTCCTTTGAAGAATAGGCCAACTGCCGTTCTGCCAGGCAGGTCGTAAAAGGCGACCGATTGGCTATCGAGTCACTACCATCGTGGCTACTAGGTGGTAAATTTCTGCATTGTCTCGCCCGGGTCTGGTACCACCGCCTTACCTATTCCTGCCGCAATAGCGTCAGTGGTTGTCACTAGTGATGTGCCGGATATCCGTATCCGCGGATATCCGAAGTAGGAGAAAGATCCGTACCCAATCCTTTTTGGGCGGATCTTGAACGGATCTTTTATATTATTAGATTTCATTACATATGCAAAGTCGTAAATAAAGAGTGTCGTAAATAAATTTTCTTACATTCCATTTAAAATATTTTATTCTTAAGATCACGTCTGGTTTGGTTTTGCAAAAATAAAATATCTAAACATTATTTGAACTGAGTTGCTATTTTTTTCTTAAATTGTATGTAGAAACGAAGTACTTAAAGTTATTAAAAATTATATCAATCACAAATCTATGTGTTTTTAGGGTTCCGTACCTAAAGGGTAAAACGGGACCCTAAGACTTTCTTTGTCCATTCGTCCGTCCGTCTGTCTGTCACAGTTAAATTTTTCACAGATGACGTATTTCCGTTGACGCTATAACAAGAAATATATATTCCCCGTGTTGGTTCCGGGCTACTTTGAAGAGTAGACCTACTGCCGTTCTGCCAGGCAGGTCGTAAAGGGCGACCGATTGGCTATGCGAGTCATTACCATCGTGGCTACTAGGTGATAGAGTTCTGCATTGTCTCACCCGGGTCAGGTACCACCGCCTTACCTATTCCTGCCGCAATAGCGTCAGTGCTTGTCGCTGTCGTGATCCGGTTTGGAGGGTAAGGTAGCCGGTAAACTTATGCATGTGGCATTAGACCTCGCCACAAGATAGCAACGCACCATTAACATCTTTGGTGTCTATAGGCGATGGTTGACTCTTTCCATCAGGAGACCCATCTGCTTGTTTGCTATCTTATAAAAAAAATAAAAAAAAGAAATGCTAAAACCAGAATAAAAATATTTAAGGGGTAATATTATCCCATACAACAAAGGCGACTTTTTTTGCAATTTTTTTTTTTCACGATCAATAACGACAATTAGTAGACGCTTGAAATATTTACAGAATATATCCAAATTAAAAAATAATAATTAAAATAAAATAAAATATTTAAGAGGGGATCCCATACAACAAACGTGATTTTTTTGCAGTTTTTTATAGATAATGGAACGGAATCGTTTGTGCGCGAGTCCGACTCGCACTTGGCTGTTTTATACAATTACTCATTAGACAGCAAACAAGCAGATGGAGTTCCTGATAGAGAAACCATCGCATGTAGACACCAAATATGGTAATGGTACGTATGGCATAATGGTATGGTCCCGCCACATGGCTATCCGTGTGGCGAGACGGCATTGCCACATGCATTAGTCTACCAGCTACCTTACTTTCCAAACCGGAACACAACAATGACAAACATTGACGCCATTTCGGCAGGAATAGATAAGGCCGGAGTAAGGTAATACCCGGGCGAGATATTGTTGAACTTTAGTTGCGTTTTACGACCTGCCTGGTATAATAATGGCAGTTGGCCTATTCTTCAAAGGAACCTGAACCAAGACAGGGGGCTTATAAACGTAACGAAGAAAAGAAGAAGAAAGATATAAAATATTAATGATCTTTAAATAATTGTATTTAAATGCCTCACTGAGTTATAAAATAATTGTAAGAAAGTTAAGATCCGTTTCCGTATCCGCGGATCTAGTATTTTAACAATCCGGCACATCTCTAGTTGTCACTGTCGTGTTACGGTTTCGAAGATAAGGCAGCCGGTAAATTTATGCATGTGCCATTCGACCTCGCTACAAGATAGCAGCGCACAATGACCACCTTTGGTGTCTATAGGCGATGGTTGACTCTTTCGGCTTTCCATCAGGAGACTCATCGGCTCGTTTGCAATCGTATAACGTGAAAAAATATTTGTCCATCTGTTATTATGCCCTGTTGTAACTCAAGAAAGTTTCGACCGGTTTTTATGAAAATTGGTATTCAATGAGAACAGCCCTAGTTTCCGGCACGAGTTGCAACGCGCACAACTACGAAGCAATAATAACTTCTAACCCAAGTAATTTTAGGATAATTTTTTCGCTTGCCGTGGTCGATAATTTGAAAATGTAGATAGGTATGATACACGGATTAAATTATAATAGTAGGTAAAGCATTTTTTCTATGGAGCAATTCATCTGTTACGATGGTATCTATGGCCTGGGTGTTAAAAAATTCAGTATTAGTATTTGTATTTCTATGAATTGTATTTGATTATGTAGGATCGACATTGAACCGATCAATCAACAAATAAATATATACAATACAGCTTAAAATCTAAATATACAAAAATGATATTTTATACTTTAAAACCTAATTAAAAAAACGTATTACGATTTTTAATAAAAATTTATTAGTAAACATGTAAATTATTCCTCGACATCTAACAAAATATCATCTATATATCGCGCAAGATTCATTAAGGGGTTGACGACACTCCTCAGACGACATTTACAAATATTTTCATCGGAAACCTTAAATTTAACCAAGTCTTCTGGCCACCGGTTGCTAGGCTTTCTTTTAAATTTTTTTTCGAATTTTCGCATACCTCGCCATGGCTCGCTGCTTCCGCGTAATTTTACTTCGTCTTTATTTTCATAGGATTCATACAGTGAGCGATGTGAACCTCCGATATTTTCTGAATTATAATTCCTTTTCAACTGTAACTTTTGATTTATTTTAGTTTTTTGATTATCCTGTAAAATATTTAAATTCCAGTTATTTTGACTGTCGTAAGACGTAATTCGATGACCACTCGGGCTAAAATGATATTGAAATTTTTCGACTTTTCTCGAAAATTGAAATAGCATTAGTTGCTGGCAATTTGATAGTGGTGTGTTTAATAACCTGTGGATGGAAGGAGCACGCAAACTATCGGTCCCGATCATAGATAAATATGTGTATTACTATATGTATAGATAGGCAACTTTCTAAATCTATAATGGCTTACTACTGGCGTCATCTATCTTATAGCCTGAGAACTACTTTGTTTCGGCAGCTGAATATAGGTACCTACTTTTTTATTAAAATTTTAATAGTAAATAGGAATTTATCAAACACTATACAGCGTGCTATTCAAACAAAATGTAACTCTGACAAGTCCTTTTGTAACTTCGTTTGATTGCCACGCTGTATAATGTTATATATTCAGAATAAAAACATTCATAATTTAAGCCTTTATTAACTCACAATAAATAGCACAATATATTAGTTTTGTGTCACGATTAAGCAATCCGGAGAATAAAAGTTCAAACTCAACGAAAATAACACTAATACACACAAAACAAACTGAATTTCAATAATAAAATGCGCACGAGTATCAACATTTAACACCATAACGACGCCATTTGTAATTGTGTAGTTTTTTGTTTGATAGGTTGGCCAAACTTTGTTATTTTGAAAAATAAGCATATTTACCACAAAACAATATATGTTTATAGTTCAGATAGTCAAAAATTATAATGTAATGTGATATCTTATTTAAAAATATATATTTAAGACATTAAAAGGTTATTTTTAATATTCGTATGTAGTGGCAAAAACCTTGAATCCAGATCTTAAGTCTTTTGAAATAAAATCTTTTTCAGTACGTGTCCTAGATGACGCTATTTTCAATACAATTATCAAATATTTTATAGTACTAAATTACCATAGCATGGTCCCGATTATCACACAAACGATGGTCGTTAGGGGGCGTCCATTAATTACGTGAGGTGTTCTAGGGGGGGAGGGGATCAAGCTAAATCTTTCCAAATCTCACTTAGGGGGGAGGAGGGGTCTTCGCAAATATCACGTAATTATTTTTCTCGCAGAAAACGATGTTTGTTCCACTAGTCACTCTTGAGGCCGTGCACGAGTCCTCATGGACTGAATTAGAATAAATCTTGTCTTAATTTTTGTTTGATATTAATTATTTAATTTTATAATTGTGATTTTAAGTTAATATTCACAAATATTAGTCTTCAATAAAATTAATAGAACAAGTTTTTTTTCAATAATCTAACAGTCCAAATAAGAGTTTTAAAGAATCTCAAGTGAGATTATGGGAGGGAGGGGGGAGTTGAGGAAAATCTTATGATATCTCACCAAGGGGGGAGGGGGGGTCGAAAAATTCCCAAAACCCCCTCACGTAATTAATGGACGCCCCCTTACCAAGTCGGCATAGTTACCGATACGTTTCTTGAGCGCTGACCTTGACTTGCGCAAAAGTTCATAATAAAACGTTTATCGTCAGCAATACGATGTATTTATCCGTGTGTAAAGCAATCCCCACTCCGTCGCCAAACGATCAAGATCAATGCCGGAAACTATAAAACGCGGTGAAGGGGATCACCACCCAATTTGCTAAGCGGTGAAATGGAATGACTATTAAATTTCAATGCACTCTGCCTAGGTTAGGTACCTATCATAAACTCTACTCTAGTTTTCCTGTGTCTGTTAATACTCGTAATATAAAAATATATGTTAATTATACCTATATTTCAAAAACTACTAAAGCGTTTTTAATGAAACTGGGACTGTTCAATATGTTGGAATTATACCTGATTTAACACAAAAAGAATTATCTCGGTATGGCTGTTTTGTTCCCGAGAAATTCGTGGACAAACACACATACACTTACGAAATTTAATACAAGTGCTTGGACGACAAAATGGTTCATCATACTCAAATATTATCCAATTCCAACAATATTACATACATACAATATGTGAAACTGGTAACCTCCATTTAATCGTCGTTTAGGAAAGGTAGCCAGTGTAAAAAAAATTACATACGGCAAATTAAACAAGAATCATATCTATTAATAATAATAATTAAATCTAGCTAAATCTAAACGCGTTATTATTGCGAGGGGCTACCAACAGAATCCTGAATTTAATCGCATGCAGATTAGACTGCAGGTATGTGGGCCATTGCTGTGCGATTCCTAATGGGGTGGCGCAGCAATGATTCACATCATTAACGTTTAGTGATAACGCATAGCATAAGTACCTACTAACATAGTAAATAAGTTTATGTGTATACTAACAAGTATGAGTCTGGTTACTTGAAATAAATCTATTTTTTTTTTATATCATAAGATAGCAAACAAGCAGATGAGTCTCCTGATGAAAAGAGTCAACCATCGCCTATAGACACCAAAGATGTTAATGGTGCGTTGCTATCTTGTGGTGAGGTCTAATGCCACATGCATAAGTTTACCAGCTACCTTACCCTCCAAACCGGAACACGACAGCGACAAGCACTGACGTTATTGCGGCAGGAATAGGTAAGGCGGAGGTACCAGACCCGGGCGAGACAATGCAGAACTCTACCACCTAGTGTAGTAGTTATTATTATTATATCAGGCATAAAGCATAGGTACGTACCGTATGTTGCTTGGATTTACACGATCTTTTGCATACAAAGATTTTCTTTCGTTTTGTAACATTCTCTGATGTATCGGATTCACTAGTAGCATACTTTATTGGGGAGACGTAGGGCTGCAAAATATGACCTAAAATTAACGTGTTTCGTCTGGGACACGGGATATCTTACGACTGCAAAGTACCAATGCGTTGGAGCTTCGACCTATGTGTCAATGTTTAGGGTAGAAAGGGGTAATGGGGATCACTTAAGCAATCATTGAAATAAATAAATAAAATTAAACTAAATCTCTATTACAACTGCCTCATAATAAAATATACTTAATTTACTATCATTTGGAATCAGTAATGATCACTTTAATAATCATCTTTAGGAAATATAAAAGTTAAAAAAAATATCTATTTTGACTCCCATTGCACTGAGGTGAGGGTAATTGTGGTCACCTTGTGGGCAATGAGGATCATACAAAAATCTAACACAAATCGCAAATATAACCCTTGGGCGACTCCCACCTCGTACAATCTGCGTGAGCTCATAAACCACATGAAGTACACCTGTACCAAACCTCATTATTTCGGCCGAATTCGTTACAGATTTAGCACGTATTCCCTGCATCGTCAGCATCATCTAGCTCATCGTCTTGGCATAAACCATCAGTAGCCACGTCTGAAACAGAAGTATAATTTGATTCCTGGAGAACCTTCCTCTTTACTCTTTCGGTTTCCTTCTTCGACACTTTAGTCTTCTTTCCTTGACCCTTCCCTTAGTTATATTTTGTCCCTTACTTTTATCCTTGGCTTGGCAGAAGGCTTTACTTTTCTTATTTTCTTTTTCTAACAAGTTTTGTTTTGTTGGCGTGGATATTAAAATTTTGGCATGCTGCTTCTGGCGACTTGTTTAGCATTGTGGGTATTAGTTTTCTCTGGCAACTTAATTAATTTCGACACAATATCAAGACTACAGGCTGCTGGAGCAACTTGCATTGATGTGCCAGGTACTGACAAGTTTTCTTGGTCTGACGCTGGACTATTAATTTCAATCTGATCTGAGCAATTCGGCTGGTAGAAAATCTTCATCACAAAATACGTCTACATCTAAAATAAGAATACTAAAATTATATCGTGATCACTAGCGGGAAATGGGGTCACCCGATCCTCGTTACCCACAAGCATTTTATGAAGAAAAAAAAAGAAACAAAAATATATTTAAGCAATATATGGGATTTGAGTATAAAATCGTTATACTGAATATACGAGTAATGGCGTAAAAAACACATACTAGTAGATCAATAATTAGAATACCTACCTGCGGGGGGACAAAGCGGGGCGGGGACGCCAGTAAACGTATTTCTAGCAGTTGTAGTTTTGGAGATATGTTGGTGACTACCATTGCCCGCTGATTCCCATTACCCGGTCTGCCCCTACGTGACATTATTGTTCCGATTCAAAACAGCTAACGTCACTAAAATGGCGGCCATGTGCATTAGCCAGTTACAGGTTTTCGGATATCAATCTGCATTTGAGGAACTGCGTGACTCGTTGGATATTCTATTAACTTGTTTCACTCTCGGTTTAGTAATGTTTTAAAACATACTGACTCAGATGAGTCGGATGAACACCTAGAATTCAGTCCTGGCAAGAGATCAGCGAAAGCCGTTAAAGGTAGCATAATACGGCTATAGGGATCACTCGACACAGTACATCGCGATCGTGGTAAAGCGAAACGCTTGAGGTCTGCTCGCAATACCATATAACAAGAAAATTGCTCATAAAAGTGTCTACCTAATTGTTATGTAATTTTATTGTCTGACAAGATTTACTCGTCGATAAGTCTTAAAATATGTAGTTAGTCTTAAAATCGTAACAATGAATAGAATCAGTAGTGTGTCTAATGGTTTCGACTCACATATCCTAGTAATTCCACGTCGTAAAACATCACACGCAAGCACAGCGGTCAAAAACTGAGAACTGAAATCGAAGTAACAATTACCTGCAACATGGATTATAGAATTAATATTTACCTAGGAATAATTTGTGTATTCCATGCCATTTTTGTATTCTTATTTATTTATCAATTATTTGCCATCATGTCTATATCATTTCCTCAGAATGGGTAACTCTTTTATGGACCATTATATACCTACGCTTTTACAATAAGCTTCCTGATGAAGAATAGATTTACTACCTGCCAAACATCTTGTAAAATTTTAGAGAAAGCTAAATTTATCACTACCATAGTGATTACTATGTTACGGTACAGTTCTAGCGCCTAATTCACGTAATCAAGCGGCAATCGAGTCGAAGCGTTTAAGACACTTACACATTTTCTTATATACTAGCAAAAAGCAGAGTTTTGTAAGGGCTCGCAAAGTTATACTACCTAGTAATATTGTTAAGAAAGTATTTTTGTGAGAATTACATCTTTTAATGTATGGACTTTATTTATAATCTAACCTAAATCTAACCTAAAAAAAGCCAGCGTATTTTTACCCAAACATTATATTCCCATCAAAGGCGTCGTCAGGCTTTGGTCTAGAAGGGCGCAGGAAAATAAAACCAAAATAAAAAACATGTTTCTAAGACAAATTTTTTTTAGAACTTACAAGAAAAATTCTTTAAAATTTTCTTGATTTATTAAAAACACGATTTTTATTATTATCAATGTTATCTACACAGAACAAATATAAAGGTTATCTACTAAAATTTTACACCATATTTTCTGGTCTACCTATAATTAGTTCGGTCTACCTATAATATGTAGCAACTCAAGATCCATCTCGCGCCACCAAATCATCGCCGCTCTTAAAGCCTAATATTGATAGAAATCAATTTTCATTTATGGTAGCTTTCTTGCAAAAGAGTTATCAAGGACAATGGGTATTAAAAACATTGATATATATCAATGATTAAAAATGAAAGTTAATCTTGTAAAGAAAAACACAATTTTAACATTTCCCTAAGATAAGATCGATTTTCGAAATTTTTTTTTAATTAACCTTCAAAATTTTTAGGATTAATATTGGACTTACCGCAGGCACAAAGAATTGGCGGTAGAAACTCAGTGAATAAATTTTTCGAATTTTTCTCTCAGAGAAACCCTCGGGGTTCGATTCCCGAGTCAGACAAATCAAAAATGTGTTTTTTTTTTTTAATAAAACAACGATGCCCGGGATTGGAAAGATGCCCGGTTGGTGATAAGCTGGTCACATATCACGTTGTGGGACTAAGACGTATCGTCGGCTAATTATGGATGCACACTTTGTACCTCTGCCTACCTCTTCGGGAATACGGGCATGACCATACCTTTTATTAGCTTTTTACCCTCGGGCAAAGATTGAAAATTGATCTCAATACAATATTAATCAATTAATACACTTGTACTGTTTCACAATAATCATATTGTGAAAAATCTGTAAACGGTTGACCTTGCAGGCCATCCCTGAAACTTCCCGCTAAATTAAGGTATTTTAAGATCAAAAGAGTAAAAACTATGTATAAGCATAGATTTTTTTTCAGTTCTAATAAATATTGAAATATCTCAATTGCTAAGTCACAAAAAACAGCAAGAAAACACGAATAAACCAACGAAACAATCATACATATTTATACAGTTTATTTTGATAAAAATGGCAGTACATTGATTTTTGAAAAACTATATTTTGGAAACGATGATCAAATTGATCAAATTTCAAATGGTCAATTTCAAATGACATTCAACTCAATTTAACTATTGCTTTAGCTAAATAATTGGTAGGTTCAAAAATTTCAAAGCATTGTCAAAACACATTTTTTCAAAAATTTTCGTCATTGATACCAAACAAAGTGACTGATTTTTATCCAATTAACGGTACTTGACGCAGTTTTTAAAGAAGAAAAGCTGATAATAATCAATCGGTATATAAGCCTGAAAGTTATTTCAAAAACATTAAGTTTGCTAAAAACAACGTAATTTTAATATTTGAAAAGCTGTAACTTTTGAAAATAAGACTCGATTTTAATTTTTAAAACGGCATTCGACGTAATTTTTTTAGTACTAAAATATTGTAGAATACTAAAAAGTGATTGGTTGAAATATTTCGAAGTTAGTCGAAAAAAGACTTTTTTCAAAATTTTCGTCAACGATTACTTCCAAACAGATAAACCGATTTCATGCAATTTATGCATTAGACTTAATTTTTTTGAGAATATAGCTGATTAGTTTTTGTACAGTACCCGGCGATAAATATTGCACATCGACCTTTGGAAAGAGACAATCGGCTAAATTCAGCTTCGTAGAGCGTTATCTCTGTCGCACAAAATACAAACAGTCCGGTACCTATTAGGAGCTGTTAAAACAAGTATGATTTGCTTCTTTAATATTTTTATTCTTTGTATAAAATACACTAATTTTTCTATAAGTGATGGCTTTAGGTTGGGGTAAAATAAATTAAAAAAACATGTTCACATTATATTTACGTATTTAATTATTTTGGAACATTACAGCTTTAGTGTACATAATAAACACCATTATACCTATTGCTAAAATGAGACATTGCAATAAAAATAATAATAATTCTAATTCTCAATTACTTCCATTTCACTATCTGTGCTCTCAAAGAGGTCAATATCACTGCCACTATCAGCCGTATTTATCACTAATCTATCAGTGTAATTGTCTAAACTGTGTTGAATGCTTCTATATTCATTCTCACATTTGATTGCATGATCGCAAACCTTTTTCCACTCTTCAGCGCCGATCATGTTTACTTTTTCAGTCAATAATGTTTTTACTGTAGTTAAGTTCATACCCACATTTCTAGAGGCTACATAGCCTTTCAGTTGAGACCATATATTTTCAATTGGATTAAAATCCGGATGATATGGTGGCAATCGCAACACAGTATGCCCATGTTCGGCAAGTACTTTGTCCACAGAAAACTCTGTATACCTCTCCTTGTGCTGACATATAATAGCGTAAATCTGGGTTTTTGTTAATTTTGGATCAACTGGAATTTCATGTCTGTTTAACTAGTAGATCATTTCCCGTTTAATGGTGTTTGAGTTGGGGGGTCTCTCAATATATTTGTTGTGATAGGGTGCGTTGTCGATAACTAGAACAAAATCACTGGGTATATTTGGGATTAATTGGTTAACCAGCCATTTCTCATAGTTATCGTTATTCATTTCATTGTGATAGTCACCTGTAGTGTCCGTGGATTTATACGTTAAAAAAGCACCGGGTACAAAGCTTTTTCATTTCCCGCATGAACTATTATCAAACGTTGACCTTTTGAAATTGGCTTTTTTACTCCTTTTTTCTTATCGTCACTCCAAGATTTCCCTTTAGTGTGGGATGCATGTATATATGACTCATCCATGTAGACGATATTTTTTCCTGTTTCGCGAAATTTGCGTATTTTATCAAGGTATTCCATTCGTTTGAGACTAACGTCGTGCTTTTCCATTAGAATTTTTCGATTATCTTCCATTTTAGTGAACTGAAATCCCATGTCATGAAGTATTTTTCTCAACGTTTTTTCAGACCCATTGTAATTAATAGCTTCAGATAATTTAGCTTTTAATGATTTTATTGTTGGCAGTTCATTAAATCGTAAGTGAAAATCATACACCATTCTTCGAACAACATCGTAATCAAAATCGTCCATATCCAAACGAAATTCCTTTTTTGGTCTCCCTTTTTTTGGAATGCTGAACTTAATTCCAGTCGAATGTGTTTCAGTACTGACTTCGTTTAATATATTGTTCAAAGTTCTTCTTGAAATTCTAGTGGCATTTGCAACTCGCTCTTGAATCTTCTTAAAATAACAACTTACATTTTCATCTACTTTTTTTGAAGTGAAAACTTCTTTAGGCGCGTTGAGCGTTTTGGTAGAGGGTAAAATCCTCGGTTCGCGTCACCGACATGCTAATGATAATAGTATATCTATAGCTATGTTTTGCATATAGTTTTAATTACTCTCAACTTAATAGTTCCGTTTTCACTTCTATCGGCAGTCCCACGACTGCTACTGTTTTTTTTTTAAATCTATCAGCTTCGGTTACAAAGTATTTATAAACATTGTAGATAATTTCACGTGACTGACCTCGTAAAGGTTTCCCTCTTTTTCCGAAAGATGCCATATTACAACTTTAAATTATTTAAATTTGTGGGTGTTACAACTCTAAATATATATTTTGATCGGGACGCGACCGCACTCTATCGTACTTGAACAACGACTGACTAAACGTCACATAGGTAGTGTGGGACTGAGATAACGCTCTACGCAGCCGAAATTATCCGACTGTCTCTTTCCAAAGTTCGATGTGCAATATTTATCGCCGGGTACTGTACTCAATCAGTACATTAATCTGGAAGTTATATTAAAAAATCTGTTTCACCAAAATTTCTTTTTGGGTTTTTTCAAAATTTTATCAAAATCCCTTGGGCCTTGGCTTGGGTTCAAACTTTCAGGAAGTCTAAGTTGAGTGGAATCAAATCGAATGCCATCAACCGCGTGTCGATCGGCCCAGCCGTTCAAAAGTTATGACATGTTTACATACAGACATGTATACACACACACGAACACACACACATACATTCAGACACACTGACGTCATCGCGAAAATAGTCGAAAAAGGTTCCTAGGACCTCAAAACGCGGACATCTGGTGAAAATTTGATTTTTGAAAATCGGAACAAAATCAGTAACTTCCTTATATCCACATACGTAGCAGGAAGTTAAAAAGTACAAGTAAATTAATAGATTAATATTGTATTAAAATGGAATGAATGAAAATGAATTAAATCAACTACGCCAAAGTAACATTTTAACTCGTTAGCGTTTTAACTCGTTAGTTTCATAATCGATGGCGTTAGTAGTAATAAAATTCTAATACATGTATTTTTTATTTTTTCCTTAATGTTTATAAAATGGTACTTTAATGGTAGATCATATCTAGGCATGAATTTAAACTACCACGTCAAAGCTCAAACTTCGAAGTGCGATATTTTTTCAGTAACAGATACCACAGTGCATACAAAGTGGCCTAGTGTAGGGCTCGCTTCGCTCGCTCTGATTATGACGCGTCACAATACGTTTCGACGTTCTGTCGTGTTTATGTGTCTGAAAGCCCTAAGCGTATTGAATTGGGGGGCTGTAACAGACAGACAGACAGACAGCCGCTTTAACTATTTCTACTGCACTGCCGTCGGTGCTTACCGTTGTCATGTACCGTTGAGAGTAGTTGTGACGATTAATATAACGCATAGCGTTATATTATAGCACGCTATGTATATTGTATACTCAACATAAAACTAGAAGAATATAGTATATAGTCTATAACGCGCTATCATAAAATAGTTTATTTGAACAATAACCTTCTACACACCTCTAGTTGAGAGGGTATGGTTGGCGGTAAACGTATGCTTGTGGTATTACATCAATGCCATATAGATTATAACGCTTATTATTATACTAGTTGACCCGCGCAGCTTCGCCCGCGAGTATATTAATAAGCTTTTAATAAAAATTTCATCATCTATCTCAGCCATCCAGGGACTGATTTTTTAAAAAAAAATTAGTCTATATTTTGCCCCCGGATCTTCAACTATATCCATGCCAAATTTCATGAAAATCGGTCCAGCGGTTTAGCCTTGAAAGCGTAACAGACAGACAGACAGACTTTCTCATTTATAATATTAGTATGGATTAATAATGTCTTGACGCTATGATTATATGAAAAAACACATTCATAAAACGGGAGGCTCCCACTGTCATTGACTGTTGCAGATCATGGAAATTAAAAATGTATCTCAAATATTAATCGTATTTTTTCCATAATTAGCAATTATAATTTGCATAAATGTTACTTTAAATTCGCATGAGTTAATCAGTACAAACTTGTAAAAATCTACCTAAGTACCTAGAAGTCACGGTGGCAGACATGGCACATTTAACTTTTGCTCGCTTTTCACGTGCTGCCTGTCAGTAAATCTGATGGGTTATTTTTCAAAGCGGCCCTAAACCAAGACGGAATAAATGTACGGCGTACAATTATAACAATGCAACAGTCACTTTGTGCAATGGGCTGTTAGCATTATCTTACCATGATTCAACTGAATAAGTTGATGAGAAAATGTCACCAACTTAGACCATGCAAGTAACACGGTATTCACTTCGGCCTTGCCCTTCTTATCCTTCAATTCAAGTTCACCACAACGCGACAGTTCACACGGAGTTTCAAGATCGGACGACTTACAACCATCACAAATTTTTGTATATTTTTCTAAGCGCTTTATATTTTCTTCTACTGTGTCGAGATGTAAATTTAAATTGTCCGCAATATTTTGCTTTACTAACGTCAATTCTTCTCTAATGTCGGTATCTAAATTGTCTTTATATTTAGAATTATCAACAATGCTGTTAACACAATCAGAGGAACTATCGTCTGACTGTATATTGTCCATAGATTTAAAGTCATCATAATTTTTACTAGTATTTGAGTCTTCGTAACTGTAAAATTCGTTTGTTAGTTCACTTTCATCGTGAAGTTCACAAAAGCTTTGGAATATATCGTCCGTGCTCGCGTTTGTTGTATTTGGGCAACAATTTCCGCTATATTTATTAAATTTTGGTTCACTTTGTGTAACCCGGGAGTTATCGCAAAGTCTACGCCTTGCTCTCCTCTCGTCCAGTTCTTGTCGTAAGATTTTTTGTTGGTGAGATTTATTTCTTAGCTGTAAAGTTGCATCTAGCTGATTATCTTCTAAAGATTTGTATTGTTCATACCAGTACCAAGAGCGAACGCGATGTGACTTTCGATGCTCCTTTTCCAAATCTGCAAATGTAGAAATTAAAAGAACCCAAAAAACTATTCCTGATACCGTAATATCTATCAATAACCTAGACTTTTACATTTCTAAAAGCTCAAGCAAAATAGATATCTCTGGTATAAGTTTCTGGAAATATTTGGTAACCTGCAAATTTGAGGTTAACAAATATTTCTAGAAACTTTTGCTGTGGCATCAGTCCAAGGTTGTCATAGGATAACGCAATGAAATATCAGCATACCAAATTTCGAAGTGGTCGGACCTGTAAAAGCTTCCGATATCCCTTTTAGTAGGTATGTAGAATAGAGTTGGTTTTCTTGCGATAGCATCGCAAGAGAACCAACTCTATTACTAAACAAATTTACACGAATATTAAGAACACTATCGATTAAATTCAAACACTATCGGTTAAATTCTTTGCGACAAATTCGATTCTGGACGACCAAGGGAAGGCACCGCCTACCATCCCGCAGTGTGATAGTTCCATACCAGAACCACAATTTCGGCAGTCATCTGTGCATAAAGCACTACTTTCCTTGGGCATCCACAAGTCGAGTGGGCCGGATGGCATCCCTCCGATTGTGCTAAAAGTGTGTGCTCCAGAGTTGGCGCCAGTATTAATAACGCCTATTTCGGCTCTCCTACTCTCTCGGCGTGGTACCGAATTCATGGAAGACAGCTTTGGTGCATTCCATCCCTAAAAAAGGAGATCGCTCTAATCCGTCTTACTATCGGCCCATAGCCATAATCTCCTTATTCTCCAAAATTATGGAGACAATCATCAACTCTCAGCTCCTCAAGTATTTAGAAGAGCACCAGCTGATTAGCGACCGTCAGTACGGTTTCCGTCGCGGCCGCTCAGCTGGTGACCTTCTAGTATACTTAACTCATCGGAGGGCGGAAGCAGTTGAGACCAGGGGGGAGACATTGGCATTTGGCAGTTAGTTTGGACATAGCAAAGGCCTTTGAACGGGTATGGCACGAAGCGCTTCTTGCGAAGTTGCTTTCCTATGAGCTTCCCGAGAAATTATGCAAGTGGATTACTAGTTTTTTGGCTGACCGAAGCATCAAGGTCGTTGTCGACGGTGCGTGCTCCGACCTTAAATCTGTCAATCCTGGTGTTCCCCAAGGCTGCGTGCTATCACCGACACTGTTCCTTCTGCATATCAATGACATGATGTGAATTCGGAACATACATTGCTATGCGGATGACAGTATTGGTGACGCTACATACTCCGGCCGAAGCGGTATTTCTCGGGAACACGTCGAAGAGCTGAAAATAGCTTGTGTCTGAAGTCGAGGATCGACTTACCGATGTCTCTGAATGGGGTCGTCAAAACCTGGTCACTTTTAACCCCAAGAAGACACAGCTTTGCGTGTTCACCGCTAAAAAGACACCTTTTGTTGTATCACCTCGATTTGAGGATACTCTTCTGACAGCCTCAGCTAGTGTCGGAATCGTGGGAGTCGACATATCGAATTACGTTCACTTTCGCCGTCATTTGGAAGACAAGGTTAAACTAGCCTCCGAAAAGCTCGGTGTGCTCAGCAGAGCGAGACAGTGTACTTTTTGCCGGCCCATCGCCTTCAACTTTATAAGGCACAGATTCGACCTCACATTGAGTACTGCTCTCATCTCTGGGCCGCAGCTCCCCAGTACCAGCTTCTTCCTCTTGATCGCATTCAGTGTAGAGCGATTCGAATCGTTGACAACCAGGTTATTTCAAAACAACTTGACTCTTTGGCATTGCGCAGAGATGTAGGTTCACTCTGCGTCTTCTATCTTATTTATCATGGGGAGTGTTTCGACGAGTTGTTTGGATTAATTGCTGCCGCCAAATTCCACCATCTGACATCGCGTCAAAATTTAAAGTTCCATCCTCATCATCTCGATGTCTGGAAATCCACAACTGTGCGATTCTCCTGACTCTTTTTGCCTCGCACTACTCTGTTGTGGAATCAATTACCGGCAGGGGTATTTCCGAACGGATACGACATAGAGACCTTCAAGAAAAGAGCTTACTCTTTCTTTAAAGGCCGGCAACGCAACTGCAAAACCTCTGGCATTGCGGATGTCCATGGGCGGCGGTGATCACTTACCATCAGGTGCACCTCTTCCATAAAAAATAAAAAATAATTCTATCAACAAAAATAACGGTTTTTAACATCGTTGCCTATTGTGGATATCAAAGATTTTATTGGTACATGGTGTTGCTTCGTGCAGCGATGATAGAATGCCACACATGTAAGTTTATTGGGCTACCTTATTCTACAAACCCGAACACGATTGAGAAAAGCACCAACGCTATTGCGACAGGAATAGATAAGATGGTGGTAACTATCAAACCCGGGGTAGATATTCCAGAACTCTATTACCTACTAAGTAGTCCTGATGTTAGTGACACGTAGCCTTCTCGTTTTCTCATATTTTATGAGATACCTAGAAGTAAGGCTACTGACATTCACAAAAAAAGACTGGTACAACACGTGGTAATATCGTAGTGCCTAAGTTTTACCTAGTAGTAAAAGAAAAAATTTAAAAGGAAAAGATTCGTTGCATGAAAAATTTAAAAAGAATCACAGAGGATAGTTAATAAAAGGGAAATATAATGCAAATTTTCAAAGGTGTAGTTAAGTTTCGAAGGCGACATACTGGCAAGACAAGGCTATAAACTAACATTACATGTTATTGGGTGCAATCCAATGATAGTGAGTCTCGGTAAAAAGCTTAGGAAGAAAGTTATATACGAGAAAGAAACTGGTGGAAATTCTAAATTTCAAAAACATGTAGAAAGACGTAAAAAACAAAAAGCAATAAAAAATTAAAAAGACGGGATTGCCGAAACTAAAACTTAGCAAATTAAATCGAATAGTAAAATAAGAAAATCAGTAAAATTACCTACTGTTTTGTATAATAAATAACATACCTAAGGATGCTAAAGAATCCATCGAAGAGTTTGTGCAAAAATTTAATTAAAAAAATATTTTGCTTGGAATTTTCTTGTTTTCATGTCTGACGGCCATTACAAAGAGTATACAATACTACGTAAGAGGCCATTACGTTTTTATTTCAACCCAAGACAATCTTCTTTAAACAAGGTTATTGTATTATACTCTTTGGTGTTTTTGATTAAAATCCAGGTTTAATCTAATTTAAAAATAATCTTTTTATTCAATTTTTCTAACAGTTGATTCCAATAATCCAGTCCAGGGTTTCGCAAAGTGGGGTATGCCATACAATTGTAGGAGGGGGTAAGCGACTCGATTGTGTAACGAATCAGTTATATGCTAAATATGTATTTGGAGCAAAATTGGGAAAATTTGCGCTTAAAACAACCCTACTCCTCAAACAATTAAATAACACTATAGAAGTTTTCTGTTGCGTTTGTATTTCTTTACTAGCTGTTGCCAGCGACTTCCGCACAGCCCCTCCCCCGTAGGTGATAGCGTGATAATATGTAGCCTATATGTTGACCCGACCTATTAGCAATATAAGTAAATCCATGCAGTACTTTTTGAGTTTACCCCGGACATACATACAGACAAACAGACAAAAATTGTAAAACTTATATTTTTGACTTCGATATCGATTGTAGATCAGACCCCAAGTATTATTTTTAAAAAATATTCAATGTACAGTTTTGACTTTCCTACGATTTTATTATATGTATAGATAACTTAAATACAATTACCGTTCTATCTACAACTTGTTACATTAGGTTTTCCCGTTTACTTGAAAAATAAACGGGGGTACATTTAGTGATTTTTTTGAGAAATGCTGATCTATACGAATATAATGAAGCTGAATTTTCGTTTATTAGTTTGTTTAAACGTACTAACCTCTAGAGAACAAATCGGATTGGAAAAATATTTGTGTACAATAGCCGTACACACGATGAAGTATTGTTTTTGATCATGCAAACGAAAATATAGTCAAGTAATAGCTAATTTAAATTTAAATTAAATTAACTTAACTTCAATATTGGATTATTGAATCTTTTCTTAACATAATTACCCCTTTTGGCTTAACATGGTCCCATTGTAATCCAATATGTTATTTGGGCTTAATCGCACAATAATCTCGATAATAGCCTTCATAACATCTTCGTTATTCCTTTCTACCTAGGTCGAACATTTTCGAATGTCATTTCGCTCTCTCACCGTTGCGTCTGACACTAAGGCGAATGGTCAATTTTATATGAAGCCCCGACCGGACCAATACGGTGAACAATACATATCTTCACAATAAATCCCTTGCGTGGTAGGCAAAGATAATTAAGTGCCGTACATCACAATCTAGACAGACTTGCATTGCTTCCTCCACATTCTTCATCTTGATCCAATTCTTTCATCTTATCTTCCAAGTTCCACGTGATTATTTGGCACTCTCCTCCCCTATTGTCGCCTGCTCAGACGCCGAGTTTGATGGGACTCATTGCCGCACTGTCAAATACCACTATCTTATATACGTGAACAATAACTAAAATAAACAAGCCTCTCTCGAATGAAGTCCCGGGTTCGATTCCCGGGCCGGTAAATTCAAAAATGTGCTTTTTTCAGTTTTCTAATAAAAACAACTTTTCCCGGTATTGGAAAAGTGCCCGGTTGGCGATAGGATTGCCACCTATCACATTATTACTAAGTATCTTCGCCTAATCGTGGGTGCACTTGTTTTACTTCTGCCTACCTCTTCGGGGATATGGACGTGTACATACTTTTTTCTTTCTCGTCTCGATAGTCCATATTAACTTCTGTCCGTCATCATATCACTTTGCTCAACGGGATTAAACATCCCGTTTCTCGTTGAGCATAAGATAGCAAACAAGCAGATGGGTCTCCTGATGGAAAGAGTCAACCATCGCCTACAGACACCAAAAGTGTTAACGGTGCGTTGCTATCTTGTGGCGAGGTCCAATTCCACATGCACAAGTTTACCGGCTACCTTAAGCTCCAAACCGGAACACGACAGCGACAAGCACTAACGCTATTGCGGCGGCCGGCCCCGTTGAGCAAAGTAATATTTATTTTTCAATCAAGAAAATATCATTAGAGACCCGAAAATTAGTGGTAGCTCTTATCGCTTCCGTCCCTCCAAAAAGCACGAAAGTTGTTAGTCCCGGTTATCACAAATAAAAAGTGATGATCGTTAAAGTCAAATCCGGCAATGGTGATCTCCGCTAGTTTTAAGGTAAGGGACGTGATTGACAAGACATTCGGTTCACTGTGGTCAGGGCCGGATTAAGGGTATTCAGAGCTAAAAAAACATCCAAAATTCGACGTGTACGTAACTTTTACGGTTTTCCTTCAGTCTCTTACATTTTTCACTATAATACCTACCCGTAAAGTACCTATCTATATATATATATAAAAATCAATCCCTATTTTCCTTGGTCACGACATCACGCCTGAATGGCTGGACCAATTTTGGTAATTTTTTTTTTGTTGTGTTTGTAATTGTAAGAAGAAGGTTCTTATAAAAGAAAATATTAAGAAAATTGCGCGAAAAAATAGAAAATTTAAGAATACTTAACCACCATATAAAGTTTAATGCAATTTTGGCTGCGTGGAAGGACAATCCCGTAGGGCGTAGACTTATATAAATTACGTGTCACGTTGTTTGTCCGCTATGGATTCCTAATATGAATGGCAAAACGTTTGCCGGGTCAGCTAGTACTATATATACCTACTATATATAACATTCGTTAGGTAATCCTTTTATCTTATCTTCTACTCACCTCTCACGTTCCACGTCCATATTTGGCACTCTGCTTCCCTTAAATTTTTTAGCCTTCTCGGACCTGGCTTGATGGGTGTCAGTCTTTATTGTCGTATCTACCACTTTCGTACTTATGTGAACAATAACAAAAATAAACAAAACTGCATTTAATTGTGTCTAAAACTCCCGTTGTTGGTCCAGTGTCTCCTAAAAAAGTAAAATCTCAGCACCCGGATCGAGCAACGTGATTATTATTGGTATTTTTTAAATAAAAAAATATAATTAGAGACCCGAAGATTACTGTTAGTGTCTTACCACCTCTGTCCTACAAAAAGCAGTTAATGCAACTATTAGGTACATTCCGTACTTTTTATCACAAATAAAAAGAGATAGAAAGTCAAATGTGGCAATGTTAATCACCACCCGTTTTAAGGAAACAGATGAGTATGCGTGGCTGACTTGGTTCATTATGGCGAGGGTCGGATATGGGGGCACACGAAGCTACAAACCCAAGACTTCCAAAAAGGAGATTAAAAAGTATCCAAATTTCGACTTGTCAGCAACTTTCCGAATTTTCTTCAAACAGTCTATTTTGCATATTTCACTATTATTCTTGTAAAATAGGTATATTATTTTGTTCTTGAATATTAAAAACACTATCCTTTCAATCTGTCAAACCTCGTTGTATTAAAAAGTTCGCTTGTACTGTGAAAAAAATAACACTTCTTCCCCGAGGTTTACAGGTTTGGTTAGAGGCGACCCCAGGGCCTCCAAATCTTCAAATCCGTCCCTGACTGTGGTTACTACGCAATGTAACAGGTAAGATACTAGACCTAAGAAGAGAGAACTAAGTGTTTTATGTAGTGATCCCTGCAGATTTGTCTTGATACCCCCACATTAAAAACTCTTCATACACATAAACACACCACTTATGGAGATCAGACGGTGGCGTCTGCCATAACAGACTAATCTGATCGAGGTATAGATACTAGTCTTAATTTTACGCGATAGCATCGTTACGCCATTTTCCTTGCATTTTCCGCATTTTACCGACCTGATAACCGGTAATTAGGTATTACTTATTTCTAGCGATAACTGGGAGTTACAGAAAAACTCCAACTGCTACTAAAACTTGAATTTTCGAGAAAAAAGCCTCGTTAACGCTTGCCCGACCCGGTTATCGAATCCAGGACTTCGCAATCTGAACCGACATGGTAATATTATGTAACAAGGTTTAAAGGTAAAAATATGACGCATTTTGACACCAATCGAAATACTAAAACTGATTATCAAAACTAAAAATAATTAGATAATAAGTGTTAGCTTCCTAAGCCAAACACCCAGACTTGGTCCAAACACTAACAACAAGGAAAACATAAGGTTTAAAGGTAACAACATAGAGGTATAACTCAAAGGGTAAAAATCAATTTTCATTTTATATTCTATAGTTTAAGCTTACGTAGTATTGTATACTCTTTGGGTTTAAGTAATATGGTTGCCAAGGTAACATTTCGTGTGTGTCGTTGTTCGCGGTTATATAGGTTATTTTAAATAGCAGGATTTCTTCTAAATCTCGTAAGTTTAATAGTACAAAAGAAAATGTCGGAAATCAAGCAAGTTAGGAATAAACAGTTGCTGCCAGACTTACGGAAAGAGGGCGAACTAACAAAGGAAATTTTTCTTACTACAAAAGAAAAGCATGGGGTACCTGTCGGCTCTCGGCTCTTTTCACATCATACTTTAGCCAGCGTTAGGAAATTAAGCTTTTTTCGTCCGTATTTGTAAGTCACAGATGTTTTTACATACATATCTTCACGCTAGATGCCTTACGAGGCAGGCAGAGTGAAACGAAATTCAGTAGCTATAAACGTTCTTTAAAAACAATTAACCGGTGAGAATAGTAATCCGCACGCGTATCACCGTATTTTACCAAATTGCATCGCTAGATTGGTAGACCGCGATGATCGCTATCGATTGTTCCGTGCGATACGTAGGTCCACACTACAAGTTTTGCGTAACTTAAAAAAACAACATGTTATAACCAAAATATGATATTTATTGCTTTTCAAAATAATCTTTTTTACATTTTAAACATTTTTTCATGCGATCGAACTATTTTTTAAAACAGGAGGCATTTTTCCTGAACGCATGTTTCTACGTGCTGATTGAACGCTATCACTGCCTCTACGGAGTTGGTAAAATTAAACCCCCTCATCAATACTTTGATTTTGTGGAAAATAAAGAAATCACAGGTTGCTAGGTCGGGGCTATGCGCAGGATGAGTGAAGAGATGTACTTTTCGGTAGCTAAATATGACTGTTTAGTTGGCCGTGTGTGAAGAAGCGTTATCATGGTGTAGGAGAATGCGGCTTTTGGGTCGTCTTTCGCGAACTCTTCTAACACCCTGGGTAAACAAAGGTTAGAATACCACTTGGCATTAACGCTCTTTTGATCTTCAAGTGGAATTGTACAGATGGGACCCGTAGCTGAGTAAAAACACGATCATTTTTTTACCAACGTTTCTCGCCTGTCTCATTTTTGTTGGCCTGTTCTCATTTTCGAACACCCATTCACAAGATTGCTGTTTTTTTTCGGGTTCAAAGCAATAAATCCACGTTTCGTCTCCAGTGACAATGTCATAAACAGCATTAGAATGTCCGTGGTCGTACTTCAGTAGCATCTGTGAGCACCATTCTACGCGAGCCCGCTTCTGCTCGGCTGTCCGTTCATGAGGGATCCAACGACAACAAAGTTTCCGAACTTTCAATTCTTCGTGTAAAATTTTCTGAATTTACCTACCAATCCCCATTATAGTCCTCGAATTGTCTCATAGGTAATCCGGGGATTTTCTTCAATTAAACGCTTAACAGTAGCCACATTATTTTCGTTGACGGCAGTTGAAGGCCGCCCTTCACGAAATTCGTCATGTAAAGAAACTCGACCTCTCTCAAATTCACCAAACCATCGCCTCACGGTGCTCAAACAAGATGCTTCTCTCCCAAAAGCATTTTAAAGAGACGAGCGGCACAGTCTTGCGGAGAAAGAGAACTTTTAAAATCATAAAAAAATCATCGCTCTAAAATCTTTTCGACTTAATTCCATTTTCGTTGCATACGTAGAACTTTGATGTGTGATAAAAAAACAATTGACAAATCATTTCCCGCCAATTGTTTTTTTTTATTACTAAGAAGGTTGCAACGTTTTAAAAATATAACATTCGAAATTCAAACAGTTCCGATTAGCTAGAAGTGCAAAACTTTTAGTGTGCCCCATGTAACTGGGACCGGTAACTTTATCAGCTCATTCAAAGGCGCGGGGTGTTAGTTACATTACCTACTAGATTTCGCTACCACTGTGATTTTTATAAATCTCAAATATTCTAATCGAACTAGGGATTAAACTTGGGACCTTAATCCTCTCTATCTAAACCAAATAGTTTAAACACAGGACAGGCATTCCAATAATTTTTATTTAGCTTTACGGCCTCGACCTAGTGCCTATTGCGTGATGCTACCAAGTACCATTGGCGTGTATAGAGTTATTTTTCAAAGGAGCCTGGGGGCAAAGACTACTCGGTTGTATATAATTATTATTCGATTTTAATAATTTTTTCGGTTTCTTCGGTGTCCAGTCCTATAATTTCAAATCGGTAACCCAACATTCTAAGGTGGCCGCCAGGCCATAATAGAGTAGCCATGGCCCATACGGCCCCCCTATATATACGCCTATGGATTCCACGTTTGATTTCCAGGTCAAAGAATTGTTCGTGTAATTTCTGTCTAGAAAAGTTTCAGTAGCAGTCCGTGATCAGGAAAATTGTCGATTATCACCATATAAGCCTTAGGAAAAAGTAAGCTGGTGTTACCAAATAACACCAGCTTACTTTTTCCTAAGGCAATGGCGACAGTTCTTGTCACTATCATTCCGGTTTAAAGAACATCGTAGACATTCTACTTCAGCATGTAGCGTTACTGCAACCGCCCAATAACGTCTCATGTCTGTAGGGGAAGGTTATCTCTTTCTAGCAGCATATTTTTATTCCCGTGTTGGTCCAGGCCCCTTTAAAAAATAGACTCAGGTCAGGCAGTTTGTTACAGACGAACCAAAAATTACACGTGTGACTGCCACCGTGATTCTATGTGGTAGAATTCTACACAATCTCGCCTAGGTTTTGATACAACCGCCTTATCTATTCCTGGCGCAACAGCGCCAACGCTCGTCACTGTCGTGTTCTAGTAAAGTAGCCGATAAATTTATGTAAGTAGCATTATCATCCCGCGACATGGATATATAGCAATCAACATCTTTGGTGTCTACAGGCAATAGTTATCTTTTTCCGTCAGGAGAACCATCAGCTTATTTACTATTCTATAAATATTAAAAAAAAATTCTGATGGTTGATTTGCTCTGCTCTACATGAACTTGTGATTTGCCAAGAACTTTACACATATCTATCTATCAAATCAAATATCTTTACGAGCATTTCTTGTATATACATAAATATATACCTGATCTGAGTCTCCGAAACGGCTCCAACGATTTTCATGAAATTTAGTATGCAGGGTGTTTGAGGGCAATAAATCGATCTAGCTAGGTTCTTTCATCTTTAGAAAAAGTCGTTTTTACAAAAAAATACCAAGCAAAGTTCGGTCATCCAGGTACTGTATATTTTATACATACAATTGCTACCACGAAGTACCAAAAAACATTTTACATAACGAGTTGCAGCTTAAGTAACACAAGCTTTTATATTTATATTAATGGAACAATTGTTGCGAAAATAGCTTGCCAAAAGACAGTTTGGATATTGTGTTAGCAGCAACGTACAATCATTCTACCGAGAAGTTTGCAGATAAGGAAGATTTATACCTGCAACCTGAGACTATTGGCTGTCCGACTTGGCGTCGACTGAGGAATACTCAGGACAAGCTTCCCCCTGTCGTAATTCCTATGGTAAGTAAGCGTAGAACATAATATATAACCACTTTTTTAGGGTTAGCTTGGTTCGGTAGGTACTACCTATCATTATACACATTGTAAAGGCATAAATGATACACAGTATTTTTTTATATCAAAAGATAGCAAACAAGCACCTGGGTCTCCTGATGGAAAGAGTCGCCTATAGACACCAAACATGTTAATGGTGCGTGGCAATCTTGTGGCGCGGTCTATTGCTACTTGCATAAATTTACTTTACCCTCTAAACCGGAACACCACAGTAACAAGCACTGACGCTTTTGCGACAGGAATAGGTAAGGCGGTGGTACCAGATCCGGGCGGGACAATGCAGAACTCTACACGATGGTAGTGACTCGCATAGCCAATCGATCACCATTTACGACTTGCCTGGCAAAACGGCAGTTTGTCTATTCTTCAAAGGAGCCCGAGACCAACACGTGGGACAAATTATATTAAGAAAAATTTAACTATTAAATACTTTATTATGTATGTAAAACTATATTATTTTAATCAATTGTGTTAAGTATGAAAATAATGTATAGGAACCATATGCTTTAAACAATGAACGTGGACTGTGTGTGTATGTGCATACTGCATGTGGGTGAGTAGTGCGCTTGCGTAGGGGTATATGTTAGTTATCTGCTTATATGTAGGTATATTATGCTTTTTAATCATTTTCCTGTTTTACTATGTAAATTTACGATTTTATTAATTTTTCACATCCATCATATAGGTAAATTAAACCATTCTTTTACATATTTTTTTAACTTCAAAGTTGCTAACACATTTTCTTATTATTAACGCATATTACCTACCTATCTACTTTTTCATTATTATAATAATTATTATAATAACGATAAAAATTAAAGATACGTCATTTCCTCCCAGATCAAAATTTGTGAGCTGATTGTTAATATACTGATGCGATAAATAAAAAAAAATCAGCTAGCAATAAGTCGAGGAAAAGCTAGTCAGCTGATGCATTTAAATTGACAGTAGATGCCCTTGTGGAAAAATTTCTCGGATAAAAGTAGGTAAATAACTTACAAAGTGAAAGTAACAGTTAATGAATGTTTATTTTTATTTAAAAAGTCGAAAAAAGTCTTACAAAGTCGGAAAAACTCTGAATTTGATATAAAAATTCGGAGTAATTCCAAAATTTCGGACTCTTCCAGAAGAGTTATTCAGTGTTAATAAATCTTTCTGCCGTGCAACGTTTATGGGTACTAAAAGAAATATATTAAAAGTTATTAATACTACGAAAGTGTAATAAAGGGGAATAAAATATAACTAATACTTCCCCGGTTTTCCGTTTAAGAATTTGAAACTTTCTTCTTTGTTTAAAAAAAGGTTACCGTTACTGTCGATCAATATTATAAACTTTGTTTCTTCAATTTTTGATAATTATTATTAAAATCTATTATATCACAACGTTATTTGCCAATTTTTATTTTATTGTACTTTTATTACATAAATATATTTATAAATTAAGTAAAAATTAAAACAGCTGATCTAATTAGCTTTTGACAGGTTGAGTCAGTGTTGTCAGATAAAAAGTCAATCTTTCGTCCTTAAGAGCATGTGTCAGAGGCCTAGTAGCATATCAAAGCAGTCAAGAATAACGACGTTAATAAGTCGGCGATTGCTAAACATCTACAGCTGTAGTCGGGCCGTAATCACTGGATGGAATTTCATAGGCCACGCGTATTTTCGACAGAACGCCATATTACATTCCACGGCTAGTGAAAGAAGCCATTGAAATCAAAAAACATCCAAATTTCAACCGGGAAGACGCACGTAGTACGTCCTTGATAAGTTTTCTTGGCACGTATTGATTTTTGAAAAGCTGTATATTTTGGAAACGATGATCGATTTGATCTTTCAAATGGCATTCAACTCAATTTAAATATTGCTTTAGCTAAAAAATCGGTAGGTTCAAAAATTTCGAAGCAATGTCAAAAAAACATTTTCGTCTATGATAGATCCCAAACAAATTTACCGATTTTTATCCAATTAACGGTACTTGGCGCAGTTTTTAAAGGAGAAACGATGATAAGATTTTGAAGTCAATCGGTATATTAGCCTGAAAGTTATTTCCAAAATATTAAGTAACTTTGCTAAAGAAAACGTAATTTTAATATTTGAAAAGTTGTAACCTTTGAAAATAAGGTTCGGTTTTGATTTTTAAAAGGGCATTCGACGTAATTTTTATAGTATTAAAATATCGTAGAATACCAAAAAATAATTGGTTGAAATATTTCGAAGTTATGTCGAAAAAACACTTTTTTCAAAATTTTCGTCAACGATTACTTCCAAACGAATAAACTGATTTTGAGGCAATTTATGCATTAGATGTATTTTTTTGAGGAATAGTTTTTGTACTCAATCGGTACATTAATCTGGAAGTTATTAAAAAAAAATTGTTTCGTCACAATTTGTTTAGGGTATTTTCAAAATTTCTCAAAATCTCTTAGGCCCATTTGGTACAAAATTTCAGGAAGTATAAGTTGAGCGGAATCCAATCGAATGCCACCAACCGCGTTTCAATCGGTCCAGGCGTTCAAAACTTATGAGTTGTTGACACACACACACACACTCACACACACACATACATACAGACATACTGACGTCATCGCGAAAATAGTCGAAAATGGTTCCTAAGCCCACAAAACGCGGACATATGGTGAAAACTCCATTATTGAAAATCGGAGCAAAATCAGTAACCTTCCTATCTACATACGTAGTGGGAAGTTAAAAAGTACAAGTGTTTTAATAGATTAATATTGTATTAAACTGGAGTGAATGAAAATGAATTAAACAAAATAAAACTACCACGCCAAAGCTTAAACCTAAAAGTGCGATATTTTTTTAGTAAAATGCACTTTTGTGGTACATTTTCCTGAAAAAGTATCCCACTTTAAGGTTTGGGCTTTGACGTGGTGGTTTAAATTCATGTCTAGATATATTATCTACCATTAAAATGCTATTTCATAAACATTAAAAAAATAGAAAATACATTTTGTATTAGAATTTTATTACTGCTAACGCCATCTATTATAAAAATAAATAAATAATAATAATAAATAAATATTCACGGGACAAACTACACTTACTGATCTAACCCCAAAGTAAGCAAATATTTGCTTGTGTTATGGGTGTTAGTCAACGATACTAATACATAGAAATACATAATATATAAATACCAGAATATATATAATAAACACCTAAACCCAGAAATACAAACATTTACGCTCATCACACAAATGCTTGTCCCCGTCGGGGATCGAACCCGAGCCCCGTTGATTGCGTAGTCAGGGTCGCTAACCACTCGACCAACGGGAGGGTCAAATAACGAGTAAAAATGCTACAAAGCTACACTAGGCGACGATCTGTGCCCTTTAGTGGTACATTTTACTAAAAAAATATCGCACTTTTAGGTTTAAGCTTTGGCGTGGTAGTTTTATTTTGTTTAATTCATTTTCATTCACTCCAGTTTAATACAATATTAATCTATTAAAACACTTGTACTTTTTAACTTCCCACTACGTATGTAGATAGGAAGGTTACTGATTTTGCTCCGATTTTCAAAAATGGAGTTTTCACCATATGTCCGCGTTTTGTGGGCTTAGGAACCATTTTCGACTATTTTCGCGATGACGTCAGTATGTCTGTATGTATGTGTGTGTGTGAGTGTGTGTGTGTGTGTCAACAACTCATAAGTTTTGAACGCCTGGACCGATTGAAACGCGGTTGGTGGCATTCGATTGGATTCCGCTCAACTTATACTTCCTGAAATTTTGTACCAAATGGGCCTAAGAGATTTTGAGAAATTTTGAAAATACCCTAAACAAATTGTGACGAAACAATTTTTTTTTAATAACTTCCAGATTAATGTACCGATTGAGTACAAAAACTATTCCTCAAAAAAATACATCTAATGCATAAATTGCCTCAAAATCAGTTTATTCGTTTGGAAGTAATCGTTGACGAAAATTTTGAAAAAAGTGTTTTTTCGACATAACTTCGAAATATTTCAACCAATTATTTTTTGGTATTCTACGATATTTTAATACTATAAAAATTACGTCGAATGCCCTTTTAAAAATCAAAACCGAACCTTATTTTCAAAGGTTACAACTTTTCAAATATTAAAATTACGTTTTCTTTAGCAAAGTTACTTAATATTTTGGAAATAACTTTCAGGCTAATATACCGATTGACTTCAAAATCTTATCATCGTTTCTCCTTTAAAAACTGCGCCAAGTACCGTTAATTGGATAAAAATCGGTAAATTTGTTTGGGATCTATCATAGACGAAAATGTTTTTTTGACATTGCTTCGAAATTTTTGAACCTACCGATTTTTTAGCTAAAGCAATATTTAAATTGAGTTGAATGCCATTTGAAAGATCAAATCGATCATCGTTTCCAAAATATACAGCTTTTCAAAAATCAATACGTGCCAAGAAAACTTATCAAGGACGTACTACGTGCATCTTCCCGGTTGAAATTTGGATGTTTTTTGATTTCAATGGCTTCTTTCACTAGCCGTGGAATGTAATATGGCGTTCTGTCGAAAATACGCGTGGCCTATGAAATTCCATCCAGTGATTACGGCCCGACTACAGCTGTAGATGTTTAGCAATCGCCGACTTATTAACGTCGTTATTCTTGACTGCTTTGATATGCTACTAGGCCTCTGACACATGCTCTTAAGGACGAAAGATTGACTTTTTCTCTGACAACACTGACTCAACCTGTCAAAAGCTAATTAGATCAGCTGTTTTAATTTTTACTTAATTTATAAATATATTTATGTAATAAAAGTACAATAAAATAAAAATTGGCAAATAACGTTGTGATATAATAGATTTTAATAATAATTATCAAAAATTGAAGATACAAAGTTTATAATATTGATCGACAGTAACGGTAACCTTTTTTTAAACAAAGAAGAAAGTTTCAAATTCTTAAACGGAAAACCGGGGAAGTATTAGTTATATTTTTTTCCCCTTTATTACACTTTCGTAGTATTAATAACTTTTAATATATTTCTTTTAGTACCCATAAACGTTGCACGGCAGAAAGATTTATAACACTGAATAACTCTTCTGGAAGAGTCCGAAATTTTGGAATTACTCCGAATTTTTATATCAAATTCAGAGTTTTTCCGACTTTGTAAAACTTTTTTCGACTTTTTAAATAAAAATAAACATTCATAAACTGTTACTTTCACTTTGTAAGTTATTTACCTACTTTTATCCGAGAAATTTTTCCACAAGGGTGCTTCTACCTAACTCTTATGTAATAACTTTCAGAGTATCATCTGACGGTTTTTCCACCAAGATACAGCCAGCTGACCTATATATTTATCCACAGTTACATATAAGCTATCATCAGGTAAATTTTTGTTTGAGAGGAAATCACTGAAAATAAAAAATTTTTTTCATGTTCGAGACACCAGCTGACGTACAATACACTATGTTGTAACCAGCTGATTATTTTTTTTTTTCGTTGAGATATTAGATGAGCTACAATTTGACAAAATTTCAGCTGAGAGGAAATCAGTGAATGTATTTTTTTTGTTCGTGCTACAACCGCTTCACGAGGCTTAATAATACTATACTCTGACGCATTTTACTAATTACCGCTTAAGAGGAACTTGGTCATGAAAATCTGTTGCTGGCTCCCGGACTATTGTCATTGTTGTGTTCCGGTTTGGAAAGTAAGGTAGCTAGTAGCCATCCCGCCACACGGATGGCAATTCAACATTAACCTTTTTGGTGTTTATAATAGATGGTTTCTCTTTCCATCAGGAGAGCCATCTACTCGTTTGCTATCTCACGATATAAAAAAATCTCTAAAGCCGGTTTACCTTGCAGGCCATTCCTGGAACTACCCGGTAAATTGAGGTATTTTAAACTCAACGAAACAAAAACTTCACTAAACTGATAGTATTTTAATGCTCGAAAAGATGTACATTTTCAAAATATATAAAAACTAGCTGTTGCCAGCGACTTCGTCCGCGCGGACTTAGTTTACTCCGCACTGCTCCTCCCCCGTAGGTGATAGCATGATAATATGTAGCCTATATGTTGACCCGACCTGTAAGTAATATTCATGCAAAATTTGAAGTAAATCCATGCAGTACTTTTTGAGTTTACCCCGGACATACATACAGACAAACAGATACACAAACAGACAAAAAATCTAAAAACTATATTTTTGGCTTCGATATCGATTGTAGATCACGCCCCAAATATTATTTTAAAAAATATTCAATGTACAGTTTTGACTTTCCTACGATTTTATTATATGTATAGATAATGCTGAATCCCCACTTGTCGCACTATCATAAATTCTCCCATTGATCCGGGCTCCTTTGAAAATTAGATCAACTGACTTACTGATTGGCATCTCTTATAAAGTAAACAAGGCTAATACGTGCCACTAACACGTCTCGACCGCCTTTGGTACCACCGCATTCTTGACCCAGTGTCAGTGCTTATCGCCGTCGTGTTCCCGTTTGGGGAGCAAGATAGCTGGAAGACTTATGCACGTAGAATTTCAACCCCGCCACACGGAAACCAACACACAATTAACATCTTTCGTGTCTATGTCGATGTCAATGATTGTCTCTTTCCATCAGGAGTGCCATCTGCTTGTTTGCTATCTTATGAAATAAAAAATATATAATTTAACTAATTAAACGTTAAATTCTTCCTGGGAATTAATACCTTACAAATGTGGCTACGACTTATGGGCCTTCAAGAAAAGAGCTACTCATCAAAATCTCTAGTTTTACACCAACAATATATATATATCTCGAGCGCAACATTAGGTACAGTGATGTCATTTCTACCAACTTTTTGGTAGATCTACCAATTTTCACTTCAGTCTACCTATCTACCACCTTAGACCTAAAAACTACCTATTTTTTAATTAATTTGACACGTCACCACCTTGGATTATGTTTATATCGATGAGCGATGTTGCGATGTGTTGCGTGAGCCATGCGACGATGCGGCAAGCATACATAGAGTCCAGGCCATAAACCACAAAAAACGGCAGCAACAGTTCGCCGTTCGCGCCATTTCCTGCTCATAGACATTATTATACTGTTCTGTGGCCCATTCCCCTTGGTTTCTTGCGGAATCAATGGCTAATTTTTGCTCCTGTTTTGTGTTGTTTTGTTCTTAAAGCCAATTAACAATGTATTAACGGTGTTGATTGCTGTTTGTTCTGTGTTGCATGCATTTATTTATATAATGGATTCTGACAGCAGCGAAAGCGATGCACAGAGTTCTAGGTTAGGAACTCCGCCACGAAAAGCTAGAATAAGGTTCTATGACCAAAATATTTGAAATTATGGGAGAAAGACAAGGAATTTGCAGGTTGACTTCAAGAAAGTACCAAGGGGATTGTTGCATACTAAGAGATTCATAGCAAACAACGGGCAGCCTAGCGCTGAACATTTAAAATTTTTCAATAAAAATATGTATAATTTCCAAGAATAAACATTTTAAGAATAGTTCATGCATTATTAATCTTAAAATATCTTCTAAATTGAGGTGGTAGATCTACCAATTTTGCATTTTACATTCTACCAACATTTGGCACATAATCTACTAATTTTCTAAAATTTGGGTTGGCAACACTGATTAGGTATAACATTGCCCACCCGCCGGTCGAGAGTGGTTAGCGAACCTAATCACGAATCCATGGGGCTCAGATTTAATTCCTGACAGGGACAAACATTTGTGTGATGAGCCTGTGCAAACATCTGTATGTTTGCATTTCTGGGTTTATGTGTTTACTATGTATTAGTAAGTATAGTTGACTTAACTATTGTAACCTCCAAATTACCTAATTTACCTAGCCGTTAAATTGATGTACCTACATCGCAAAGTCGCATTCCTATGCGACTTTTTGGATTTTGCTAAGCTGGTTGCGGCATTTACATCTGCAATGTATATAAACAACGGTTCTATTTTATCATCAGAAGAACCACTTCTTTGTTTACTACCGTAAGTATATCCTAAATATCGATTTTAAAAAAAGGCCAAGTGCATATCATACCAGCGGTGTTCTAAGCAGATTTTTCTGAGCTTCCGTAGCTATTGTAACATTTAATAAAAGGAAAAGTAAGTTCAGTTTTCCAATTCTGTCACGCTAGGATTTATGTTCCGTTACTTAGTTTAATCCATTAATTATATGTCAGACTATGCAGGTTTACTAATACGAGGATTCTCCGAGATAAACCACGGAAACAAAGTATAGTCACACGAACGGGCATGATGAAACAGTTCATTAAACTTGAGCAACTAAAAAAAAATTGAAAGCGGACACAGCCACCTCGAACGCAGCTGAACATATTATGTATCGTCACGAGTTCTCTATATTGTGAATTTTACAACAACAACAACAACATATCTTCACGCCAGATCCCTTACGGGGTAGGCAGAGAGAACCGAGTGCCATACATCACGATCCTTGCAGGCTTGTCTCGCTTCTTCCACATTCATCACTCTCTTCATACACACACGCCGGTTGCGAAGACTCTTGACACCACCTTCGGACAGTACTCGATCAATCTGATCGTGGTATGTCAGTCTTGGTCTTCCCCGGTACCTACATCCTTCCACATTCGCGTTGTATATCTGTTTTGTTAACCTTTCATCTACCATTCTTTCTACATGTCCGAACCAACGGAGCATGCCCTTTCTCATCTTTACACCGATACTTTCTTTCAAACCTAGCCTCTCTCTCACTTCGGCATTACGAACCCGGTCCGCGAGTGTCACACCAAATATTTTTCTTAGCGACCTCATCTCGACCGCGTTGATTCTACTTTCATGCCCTTTCTGACATACCCAACTCTCACTTCCATACAATAGCGTTGGGATAAGCACATGATTATGCAGGGCTAGACGGGCACCCTGACTTAAAATTGTGCTATTAAGTAATCTCCCTAACGCTCCATTCACTCTGTTCCCTGCACACACTCTTCTTTCAACATCAGCGGTGTACCTTCCATCCCTGCTAAAAGCACATCCAAGATATACAACCTCATCCACTTGCTCCAGCACTACATCATCGACCACAACTCTTACATCCGTTCTGGTTGTTTCTCTTTCAAATACCAAAACTTTAGTTTTCTTCGCATTCAAATGTAAGCCCATACTCTTACAATCCTCATTCATAACTGTGACCAGTGTTTGCAGCTCAGATGGAGTTGAGCCTAAAAGTACAGCGTCATCTGCATAAAGCAGGCAGTTCACCACTAGATCACTCATGCGCATTCCCACATTCAATGACCTCAATCTTTGGAGACACTTATCCAGATATAGAATAAACAGACGAGCTGACAACACACAACCCTGCTTGACGCCGATATTGACATCGAACCAGGGCGATATGTTGCCGTCCACCCGCACACATGCTTTGCAATCCCAGTACATGGATTGCAAAGCACGCAGCAGACGCCCATCTATCCCATAACTGGGTAAAATGTCCCAAAGTTTCTTTCGCACAACTCTATCAAACGCTTTGTGAATTTTAACTTTGAGCAATCTCCTAATCATCATTGCCTCTTTGTACTCGTTACTGTAAAATACAATACTAAATTTACTGAAATGAATTAGGTACGTTTTGATTTCAGGGTCATCCAATGAAACGTGGAGGAATAAAGGAGCGCAAGTCGCCGTTCAGCGTGAAATTAATGAACTCGGGCGTCCACTCCTCCCAAACCAACCCAGGATATAGTAGACAGCCGGCCGGTGGTGCCATATTCTTCTATTAAATTTACATTACCTTACCACTCATAGCCGTAATCATTAAACAAAATATTACTTCTTCTTCAAATTTCTTGTACCTTCCTCTAGAAAATTTAGATTGAAGCTATCAGCTATTATACGGGATACAGGACAGCAGCATTGATATCAAAAACTTAATCTTACTAACTCAGTGTCCGATATCAAAAAGGTTCACATGAGATTAAGCGTTTATGAATTGGTTACATCATACTTTAACACGCCCTTTAATTTCAAGCTCATCCATACTAATATTATAAATACGAAAGTAACTCTGTCTGTCTGTCTGTTACACTTTCACGGCCAAACCACTGGACCGATTTGGATAAAATTTGGTACAAATATAATTTAAGACCCAAGAAAGGACATAGGATAGTTCTTATCCCGGAAATCCCACGGGAACGGGAACTATGGGGGTTTTTATTTAGATTTTTTTCCACGCGAACGAAGTCGCGGACACAGCTAGTAATATGATAAATCGGTAACAATCTACCTACATTTGTTGGTAACAAGTAACAACAAATACGCTGTACCTACTGCCAGCTGATTAACGTTTTTTTGATTTACATAAATATATCATAAGACAGCAAACAAGTAGATGGGTCTCCTGACGGTGAGACAACCAACGCCTATAAACACACAAAAGTGTTAATGGTGCGATGCTGTCCGTGCGGCGAGGTGTTACTGCATCTTGCATATATTTACCGGCTACCTTACTCTCCAAACTGAAACACGATAGTAACAAGCACTGACGCTATTACGGCCGAAATAGGTAAGGCGGTGGTACCAGGTCCGGGCGAGACAATGCAGAACTCGTACATCTTCGATGGAATAGCTAATTGTTCGCCTCTTACGAACTGCCTGGCAGAACGGCAGATGATCTGTTCTTCGAAGGAGTCCGGACCAACATAATTGCAAAAGGCCTATAGTTAGCCGGAACAGATTTGTCGCCTTTCTTGGATGGACCCTTAGATGTATCAAGGCTATTAAAGAGCTTTGTGTATTAAAATGTACTTCATCACTTTCGACAACAGAGATAATTGCAAAATATTTATAAAACTATCCCGATTAAATTGGTCGCCTTAGTGAGGATCGAGTTTACCAAGGCAGACTGCCTTTTCAGGCATTTAGGACCCGAATAAGCACGTTAAAACTGGTGTAAACTCGACAGAGCACCTCTTGACACCTGAATACAATCGCAGCTATTCCATCCAGCCTTACCGCCTTATTAATGTCGGACCCCATTGATTGTGTGGTCAGGGTCGCTAACCACTCGACCAACGGGGTATATATATATTGGTTGGGGTATATATATATATATTGGTTGGGGTATATATATATATATATTGGTTGGTTAACAATTGGTTTTCTCCCCACTCTGCACGATTAGTGATTACAAAAGAGGTGGTAAGTATAACGAAGTGAATAATGCGATTTCAAAAATAGTACACTGGTTCTGCACAAATACATTTTATTAAATGACAACCAAATCAAGTGTTAAATTCTCATTGCCTCATATAATGACACGTAAATAGCAATGTAAAACTGAATGGAAATAATCTGAGTCTACTACGTAGCACGTTTGCTAGGTGGTAGAGTTCTGCATTGTCTCGCCCGGGTCTGGTACTACCGCCTTCCTGCCGCAATAGCGTCAGTGCTCGTTCCTTTTATGTTCCAGTTTGAAGGGTAAGGCAGCCGGTAAACTTATGCATGTGGCATTTAAGATCTCGTCACAAGATAAAAACGCAGCATTAACACCTTTGGTGTCTATATACATAATAGTAATAATAAAAAAAGTTGGTAGGCCACAAAAATTTCATAAGCAAAATAATTCACTGTAGTTTCCACTCTTAAATTTATTTAAAAAAAATACCTTCCTCTCTTAGATTACGCAGATAGGTACATGTTCCTTGATGCTACTGAAGTGCTTTTAAATAAATTGGATGCTCTTAAATTCTTGCATCCGCTTCGTCTTTGGTCTTGGGAAATACGAGTGCTAAGTGTGAGTTTTTCTTTTCGCATGCGATCGTGAGCGCGTTTCGAGTTTACTAGGAATTTGTATGTGATTTGTACAGCGCCACCTAGTGGTAAACTGGTTTCTCACGTTTACCACTAGGTGGCGGTGTACAAATCACATACAAATTCCTAGTAAACTCCAAACGCGCTCACGATCGAATGCGAAAAGAAAAACTCACACTTAGCACCCAGAATTCAGAGCTTATTCTACCTATCTTGCAAGGGGACTAACTGGTGTTATCAATATTTAAAACTTCATTTTTACATTTTATTTCATAAGATAGCCAACTAACTTTGTAATTTTTTTTATCGAATCAAGATTTCGCGTTTCTTAGGTGGACATGGCAATAGCATCACTACATAGTATAAAACAAAGTCGCATTCTTTGTCTGTCCCTATATCCCTATGTATGCTTAAATCTTTAAAACCACGCAACGGATTATAATGCGGTTTTTTTGATAGATAGAGTGGTTAAAGAGGAAGTTTTATATGTATAATAACATTCAATATAGAATCAAGAAATACTGCAATTTGTGAGTTTTCTGTTGTCATGTCGTAAATAACTAAATTTTTTTTCGCTTACATTGCAAACGCTGGCTAAACCCTACGAGATTTATCAAAATAATGTACTAAGTATTTGTACACCTTGAAAAGGTCTACAGAAAACTCCGCGATGGTATATGTCTATCTCTTATGGATAACCCACAATAGCATTTTTTGTCATTTACTTTTTACGAGATATAATGGCTTTTTTCGAAGCAATTTTAAGCAATACAGCACTAATCCTTATCCAATTAAATACCTTAAAAATATTGCTGATGTAATATAGAGCAATATGGCCGTTTACAGCATGTAATTTAAATGAATATTTTCTAAGATATTACAGATTTAATTTAAAATGCAGGGGCATAGCGGTTGCAGGGTTGCCGGCCGGTCGGCGACGCGCGCGTGGCATGTTCAGAGTACTAAGTGTGAGTTTTTCTTTTCGCATTCGATCGTGAGCGCGTTTGGAGTTTACTAGGAATTTGTATGTGATTTGTACAGCGCCACCTAGTGGTGAACGTGAGAAACCAGTTTACCACTAGGTGGCGCTGTACAAATCACATACAAATTCCTAGTAAACTCGAAACGCGCTCACGATCGAATGCGAAAAGAAAAACTCACACTTAGCACTCTGAAACCGCTGGGAAACGTGTTAATTTTCGTATAAATAAATCGACGGGTCCCAAGAACAAAATCATATCTACAAAATTACCAAATTACAATATGTTTGTTTGTGGGATTACATTGTAGATAAGATGATATTCACTGAGTATTTCCACAAAAAAAGACCAATAAATATAAAAAGTATATTGTAGCTTTATGCGAATTTTATTACAAAACCAATTTAGTCTGATCTCTCCATAAGATTTTGTTCTTGAGACCCGTCGTTAATATAGGACTTCAGCTGAAAATCAAAATTTAGTACATTCTTGTTTTTAAACTAAATATCACCATATAAAAATCATGTGGATGATTAGAAATAGTATCAACAAATTATTTGTTTTAGAGATTTTTAGCCTGTTTTCGGAATTTTATATGATCAAGTAAAGTACATTCTATCATGTAATAAGTTAGCACATTCCTTATATAATATCTTCAGGTATATCGTATAATGTTTGTAAAATTGTTATTTAATAACCAATGTAAAAAAACTTGATTTAGCAAACCAGTTTTTAATTTCCCACTACGTACGTAGATAAGGAAGATACTGATTTTACCTCGATTTCCGAAAATCGAGTTTTCACCAGATGTCCACGTTTTGAGGTCCTAAGAATCTTTTCCGACTATTTTCACGATGACGTCAGTATGTCTGTATGTACGTATGTGTGCGTGTGTGTATGTAAACATGTCATAACTTTTGAACGGCTAGACCGATCTAACGCCGTTGATGGCATTCGATTGGATTCCGCTTAACTTAGATTTCCTGAAAATTTGAACCGATTCGGATTAAAGATTTTGAGAAATTTTGAAAAAACACCAAAAAAAATTGAAGAAACACCAAAAGAAACAGTATTTTTTAATATAATTTCCAGATTTATGTAACGAGTACAAAAAATAATCAGCTATATTCCTCAAAAAACTACGTCTAATACCATCCAAACTTATAAACCGATTTTGATGCAATTTATGCATCAAAATCTGTTTATAAGTTTGGGAGTAATCGTTTACGAACAATTTTGAAAAAAGTCTTTTTTCGATATAGCTTCAAAATTTTTCAACCAATAATTTTTTGGTGTTCTACGATATTTTACTACTAAAAAACTACGTCAAATGCCGTTTCAAAAATCAAAATCGAATCTGATTCTCAAAATTTATAGCTTTCAAATTTAAAATTACGTTGTTCTTAGCCAACTTACTTAATTTTTTTTAAATAACTTTCAACTTTCAAGTTAATTTACCGATTGACTTAAAAATATTATCAGCTTTTGTTCTTTAAAAACTGCGTCAAATACCGTTAATTTAATCAAAATCGGTCAATTTGTTTGGGATTTATCAATGAAGAAAATTAAAAATAAAATGTTTTTAGACATAACACCGAAATGTTTCCACCTATCGGTTATTTAGCTAAAACAATATTTTAGATCTCAAAAATTGAGTTGAATGCCATCATCATTTTCAAATATACAGCTTTTTAAAAATTAATCATTCTGCCATTTTTAACAAAATTGAACTGAAAAATCTATGCTTATAGTTTTTACTCTTTTGAGCTTAAAATACCTTTATTTAGTGAGAAGTTTCAGGGATGGCCCGCAGGGTCAACCACTTACACATTTTTTCGCCTTAATAAATCGCAGGGTCAAACCTTCAACGTTGCAGGCTTAGATTTGAGCGTTGACTGTTTTTCACATGGTCAACTTATATGTCGCTCTTTCAAGAGTAACCTCTAAAGAAAACAAGTTTATATTGTCTAATGACAAGAAAGCTGTGAACGTTGTATATAAAGACATTTTGTAATATATTAATGGAAAAAGTAAAAGAAATAGGTAAAAATGTAAAAACTGAAAATGTAGTACCTATATGAATTTAGATGTTCCAAAAATAGCAGGAAATTTAGATGTTCCAAAGATAGCAGGAAATCTTCATGGTGTAGGGAAAGGGGAATTGTTTGCGGGCCACGGGCAGTAATGAATAAATCAAAACTACTGCATCGATTTTAATCATTTTTTGTACTGTGTGACATAGGCTGTATATTTCATACCCGTGCGAAGCCGGGGCGGGCCGCTAGTTTCTAATATTCTTCTTACGTATTGCCGAGGTGGGGGGCTACAGGCAAGAAAAAGTGCCCTCCATTAGGTGGACCACGACCAATACTTGACTATTGATCTATTAAGTTTCGTCCAAACGTAAATCTTTGATACTATCGTAAAATGTACTGACGGCTCCCATTTTTTTCAAGGCATTTTTGGCCCGCACGACTACTCTGTGGAATCAATTACCAGCGGATCTGTTTCCGAACCGATACGACTTAGGGCGTACTCATTCCTTAAATGCCGGCAACGCACCTGCAGTATCTCCGGTGTTGCAGCTGTTCATGGGCGGCGGTGATCACTTACCATCAGGTGAGCCTCTTGCCCGTTTGCCCCCTATTCCATAAAATAGAGAATATTTCTTAATACAATATGGTGTCTTATGATAATGACGTAATTAAGTACGTAAATTATATGGCATTATTAAAACGATAATGAAACAAAAAATATTATTTCGCAATTTTATTAAGACAAATATTAAAACTAATCTTAATCTGTGTCTGGGGTCCAGATGATTCTTCTTTCTTGACATAAAAATTTTAGAGAAAAGGTTGTATGCTTTGTTTTATTGAAAATAATTTCTAGATACTAAAAATTAATACTTAATTAAATTTGAACAACCTTTTCTTTAAAATAAAACTAGAAAAGGAAAAAATCCTATATTAGAAAAAAAAATACAGGTGGTAGCAGCAATCTGGTATCGACTCATTAGGGCAGGGAGGGAGTTTCTTGTTATCGAGAAACTTAGGTGTACGTGTATCTGCAAATCACAGCAATCACCACAGGAAACTGCCACAGCAAACAGGCCAGCGAGCAGCACCGGCCTGCCAAACAAATGCATGTATTAGTTTACTAGAGTCTGCTTCGTAATATTTTATAACCATGAATATTATTTATTACATTGATGAATTACTAAAATATGTTGTCTTCAGAGATGATACAAAATAAACAGTAATCAAAAGATAACCGTTCCTTGGGGCCAATTTGTTGTTTTGTCAATAATATAAAAGGTTACTCATAACTTAAGGTTCAGCAACAACAGCAATTCAGCAGTTGTCAGCAAACGGCAAAACCCCCTCCCCGCAAACTGCCTCGCTCCCCGCAAACTCCATGCCCTGAGCATACCAACATCTCAATTAATGTTACAATTGTAACTTAATTACTAATAAAGGACTATTCTAATACTATTCAATGACTTTAAAAAGCATTATAGATATTTGACATTGGACATTTCAATTTCATGAGTATTAACATTTAACTTCAAAGTTCATTGTCACATTTAAATAGACAGATGCACCACTTTTTTTCTTTAAATATTACGCTAATCTTAATAAAATGCACAGAGAACAAGTAATTTACAACAAATGGTGAAATATTTTATAATTAGTATTTCCAATATTATTGGTAAGCTAAAAAGAGGCCCGTCTCAGTTTTGTTGAAAAGATATACATGTTATTTACCACAACAGTAGATGAATTATGCCCAATTTAGCCCAATTATCCATTGAGTGTACATGATCTTCCAATTAATTTATACAACCTGAAAGTACATCTTGTGACTGTTAGGGGACCCACTATGAAAATATACACTACATTTACAGAAAAATACAATACAATTAAATTGTTCCTCACACATTATTACATGTCTGTATCATTAAATTGAGACATAATAGTATATTAACAGTACAAAATAAGTATAAAAGTATTTTAAAATAATTTGATACCACAGCTACAAAGGATTACTCGGATGACTTGAGCAAAGTTCTCTTACAGAAAGGATATTTTAAGAAGTTGCCCAAAGAAAGAAAATCATTACATTACAATACAAATATAAACCTATGAACTAAAGTTTGATGATGGTTATTTGAAGATTGTACCCCTATGATCATAGTTAGGTCTACTATTACTAAATAGTGTTCTAGTACCTTAGTGAAAGGCTGCATGGTGTAAAACAAACAACTTCTCAGCATGATGTGGTACCATTGACGACCTGCACAGAAAAAAAACATGCCAAAAAAACAGTTAACACTGTTTAAAAATTTAAATTGCAGCTACATATTACTTCTATATATATATAAAAATCAATTGTTATTCGTTAGTCTTGCTAAAACTCGAGAACGGCTGAACCAATTTGGCTAATTTTGGTTTTGAATTAATCGTTGAAGTACAGGGAAGGTTTAAAACGTGAGAAAATATAGGAAAAAAATTTTTTTCCTATATTTTCTCACTCTTATTTAAGAGTAGTTAAAAAGGCAGAACAACGTTTGCCGCGTCAGCTAGTATTAACAGATATCTTGTGCACAAATGACATAGTCGCTATTTCTGCCAGCCCAGCTTTTTAGAGACTTGGGAAGGTGATATACTTAAAATAAATTTGTAAACCCCATCTCTGAGAATCTGAAGTAACTACTCTGCCTCAAAAAGGGGATTTTCTTGTGGAATATGCGTCTTTCTATCTCATGAAATATGAAAGAGACAGTCAATTAGGCCCAGTGATTTGTCTATTCATTGCTTAACCGATTCATTCCGGATGACACTGCAGTCGTGACATTTTTTTTTAATGTACAGCTTAAGACACGGAAGTCGTGTCATTTTAAAATCAATTGTATCTCCCCCAAATTGCATTTCAAAAGGTTCTTCCCTAAAAAAAACCTTCATAATTTTCCACACAAATCAAGTCTGTAGGTTTCGTTTCTGAATGTTCTGTTAAATGGAAAAATGTAGGGGTTGTCAACCTTTTTTAAGCTGCATTTATTTAAGAAATGAAACAAAACTCAAAAATAAAACTAACCATTATTGATATTATTTCAAATTATTTTGTTTTGTAGGTAAAAAAGACCTTAAATTCTATACATACATACACTCAAGAAACAAACCCATTAGTCTAGTGCAGTCAGGTAAATCTATACATATAATAAAATCGTAAAAAGGTCAAAACTGTACATTAAATTTTTTTTAAAAAGAATACTTGTGGCGTGATCTACAATTGATATCGAAGCCAAAAATATAGTTTTTAGAATTTTTGTCTGTTTGTCTGTATGTATGTCCAGGGTAAACTCAAAAAGTACTGCATGGATTTACTTTACAGCTCCTCCCCCGTAGGTGATAGCGTGATAATATGTTTATCACGCTATCACCTACGGGAGAAGAGCTGTGCGGAGTAAACGAAGTCCGCGCGGACGAAGTCGCGGGCAACAGCTAGTATGTGATTAAGTGGCTTGTGTGTACTTCTAATGTACTCAATATTTCATGTAAATTCCAATGCTTTTATTGTTCAATCATGTAAGGACAGTCAGATAAGTTTGGAAAATTATTTTATTATGATAATATTATTCATGACACCATAATTATTTTAGGTAGTAGGGATCTATTTTATTTACGGGTATTTTAAGGGCACCTAGCCCTTAAATATATAATACTATGGAATTCCTGGCTGCAGTTGTGTTATAAGGATAGCAGTGCATCATTAACAAATTTGATATCCAAGACTGAACTGATTTATTCCTACACATCATCTGCAAAAAGTGAGAACTGCCTCAATTGAAAAATATTTTAATTTTCTTCTCCTCCCTGTTAGGAAGTCAGTTGAAAATGCAATAAATTAACATTAATTCATCAAAAGTTTCCAACAGTATGAAGTTATGAAACAGCATGAGTAATTGATCTCTAATGTATTTATTATAATGATTACAGAAAATAATGGTCTTGATAGTTTTACAGCATGGGGATCAACATGAGGTAACATATTATGGAACTGGAAAACATTTTAATAATGTAGCAAAAATGATATGACCAACCAGTTAGTTAACAACAACTCTAATAAAAATGAATTATTTAATTCAGAGTATGATCAAAGTGTCAAGTGATATTTAAGCAGGCAAATAATTTGCTTACTTTGGAGTTAGTTCGATTTGTGTAAAACATCCAGTGAATCTATTCACTATGATTATAGTTGAACACAGGATATCCACTGCTAAAAAGATAAAATGAACGGCAATCTGAATGGAAATAACTACTATATTGATGGCAGCAAAGAACAAATGGTTAACTACATAATCACTAGTTTTCAGGAGAGCGTTTTAAATGTGAGTGTGATAACTTTACCAAAAACAAAGCTGGCTTCTTCAAATTTGGAATAGTCAATATGGAATTTCAAAGAAAACAATGAAGATTATTTAACTGCTTCATATTTTACTAGCTGTTGCCTGCGACTTCGTCCGCGCGGACTTCGTTTACTCCGCACAGCTCCTCCCCCGTAGGTGATAGCGTGGTAATATATAGCCTACATATTGACCTGATCTGTTAGTAATATTCATGCAAAATTTGAAGTAAATCCATGCAGTACTTTTTGAGTTTACCCTGGACATACATACAGACAAACAGACAAAAATTCTAAAAACTATATTTTTGGCTTCGATATCGATAGTAGATCACGCGCCTAGTTTTTTTTTTAAATATTCAATGTACAGTTTCGACCTTCCTACGATTTTATTATATATATAGATTTACCTAACTGCACCAGACAAATGGGTTTGTTTCTTGAGTGTATGTATGTATAGAATTTAAGGTCTTTTTTACCTACAAAACAAAATAATTTGAAATAATATCAATAATGATTAGTTTTATTTTTGAGTTTTGTTTCATTTCTTAAATAAATGCAGCTTAAAAAAGGTTGACAACCCCTACATTTTTTTATTTAAGTTGGCTTCGATATCGATTGCAGATCACGCCACAAGTATTCTTTTTAAAAAATATTTAATGCACAGTTTTGACTTTCTTATGATTTTATTATATGAAGGGCACAGGAAAAAAAAGGAGCTCATTAACATTCTTATTGTTCTGAGTAATCAAAGGATTAAATCTAAAATTTCAATTTCTACACTTACACCCCTATTGGATTTTGATTTGTATCTATATAAAAAAGGAATAGTATATATTTAACCTATTAAATTATTATTTTATAATAAATTAATAGATTAAATATATTCTATAGGTTAAACCCCGTTCTAGCGTGGTTTCATAGATAATGGGCACCTTTTCACTTGGTTTGGAATGCAATGAGCACGTTTTATTCTAAAATTGGATTTTTTCAAATTAACTTTACACAAAATCAGCCCTTTTTATCATCATGTTTAAAATAATGTGCTCTGATTGGCCATAGAAAAACAAAGTAAATGGTACAATTAATTCAAAAAAGGTAAAATTGTCAATGAGCTCCTTTTTTTCCTGTGCTCTTCATATGTATAGAAAGATTTTCCAGATACGGCAGATGTCTTTTTCCACTTTGCACAAATAAATAAAAGCAGGACTTTCTAATGACTAATTTTCGAATATTTTAACCCTGAAAATCGTTATTACTATTTTTGTTTATCATATCAATCGACCTATAGCAATAAATAAGAGGTTCCTATAATAGATTCCAAAATATTGTAGTTGTCTCAAAATACTTCATAACTCTAAAGACGCAGACATTCATATTACAGATACACTAATAATTAGAGCTTTTAAATTTCAAGTGATTATTTTTATGCATCGTAATTCTTCAATATATTACAAAGTAGCAAAACTAGAAGAAAATATTTGTAGAGTATAGCATTTAAATAGGTACATAGAATTTATATCTCTTTGTCTGTTTTTGGAGAGAACTTACTTTTTTAAAATCAATTTGGTGATCACACACTATTTCATAAAATCTAAACAAAGGAATTTAACTCCTATTTACACATTCCGTTGAAGCTTCTTGTCATCACTGTAATCGGACTAACGAAATAATTAAATTCTAGACAAATAATCAAAGGAACTGGAGCAGTACAGTCAGGCTTCATTTTGTAACAATAAACCACTTTTAAGAAAACAATTCTATTACATTAATATCATTAACATAGTTAAAATCAACTTCATTGCTTAATCAATAATAATAATCTTATTTCAAAAATATCACAAGTAATTGGGTACTCTAATAGCATCATCTTAATCGTTGCAAACAATACTTCAATATTATATTCAAAACCAATGAACTTAATTAAAAATATGTAAAAATAGACTTCTTCAGATTGCACAGCATTTATTGCTGCTTTAATTTTTTATAAAAAGTGTGATAGTTAAAATAAATTTCTGTTTGCAGAGGGAAACCAAATCCTTATATTTTGATGATGTCTTTAGCAGGGTATAAGCGTTTTTAAGTGATGCAACATTAGTTTGTCTGTTTTTGGTAGTTGCTCATCAACAGCAATCTACTTTAATTGAATGATTCTCATTTAAATTTATTTATTACTAATAAGGGACAAATCGTTTGAGTCCACTTGTATCCCTCTTACTTGATTCCATTTGACCTTTTCTATTAATGAAAGTAGATTTGTTTTAGATTTGAAGTCTAAAATGTCGTCTTTAGATACTTCAATTACTTTATAAGGCTCACCATTTACTTTGCATGATCTAACACAAGTTTACTATTTCTGAAACGTGTAAAACATTAGCAGCAAAAAGTACTTTAAAAGTACTGGGCTGTACCGATTCTGGCCGCCACAATTATCATATCATAAACATATATCTTTTGATCCGTTTTTGTGTATATTTGGCTATATAATCATACAGTTTTTGTTTTTCCGCCAAATTTAGCAATAGTTTTTTTATTCTATCAAACATTTTTCTTGAAACACACATTTATGAAATGTATATTGATGAAATTAACGCTGTAGAAATAAATAAATAAGCAACATTATGAGGTCCTGAATTGTACCATGTACATACAGATACTTGTAGATGTGCATGTGTACTTCGTTACTTTGTAAAAACTGGTGTAGTTGTCTTTAAGTATGTGACAAAATACACATAAAAATGAAATTTTCCATGAAAAATTTACATCACTAGATAAAATAAAGAATCCTGAATTCAAATGAATAAAAAACTGAATTTTGTTAAAATGCAGATGACCTTTTGTTCTTTGCTGCCGTCGATATGGTATGTTTGACATGGTTGTGCAAAAATAGGTTATGAGAAAAAGTTAGAAATGGCATGTTTATATATATAATTTTAAAAATCATATGTTGCGAAAACAAATACCATTACTGAGATTTCTGTGGCTACAACCATAATGACTGAATGGTCACAAAATAAAGGAATCAATTATTTTGCGACAAGCTATTCGGTTAAACTTCCAGACTGGACACAGGCTTATTAGTGGGTTAAGATGGATATAAAAGTTACCATTTTACAGTCAGATACTGATACAAAGACATATTTGATACAAAGTACAAATAAAGACTCACAAAAACATAAGGATGTGTTTATTAAACGTACATGGAAAACATTTGATCAATATAGATTTATTTTTCTCACTGGAAAGTAATAGTGCCGAAAAATAGAGATATGTAGGCTGACAGCAAGTGTAGTTGCCCGCAATTTGCAAAAAAAATGTGTAAACATGTTATAGGGTTTGCAATTCATCTAAAATATGTAACTGGACCACTGGAGGCCAAAAACATTCAAATAGGTCAAAAAAGAAAATGTGGCCGACCAATAAAAGCAAAACGTGCATTGATTATTCAGTAATAAGTTTTTATATTTAAATTACTAATTAAGTATGCTATTTTAACAAAAAATAAATCTTTAAATATCAAGTCCCTTTAAATTGTTTCCTTCCTTGGACTATAACTTAATAAAAATAAGTACCCTAATATAATTATATTGAAAATTATTTGATATAGACAAAAAAATTATTTATATAAATCAAATTATTTAAAAAAATATCACAATATTGATTATTTAATACTCATTTCTCTTAGTTTTGAGGAGCAAGAAGTAACGATCTGATGTAATTTATATATATCAAAAATTTTTTTTTGCATAGTTTTAAAGACTAAAATATCGATTGATTTATTTTATGTCTCAAAGAACGAAGATTAATCATTGAAATAATTTTTGGATTTTTTTGGAAAACCTTATGGACTTTTTTCTTTTCAGTTTGTATTTAAATTAAAAAGATCATTTAAATACATACAAGACAACTCTGCAAGGATTGTGACATATGACACTTGGTTTCATCTGCCTATTCCATAAGGTCTATCTAGCTCTCGGGATATGTATATACAATGTATATATAAATTAATAGAAGTGTTAATTTTGTTTTTTTTTATAATATGCTGACGTGTCAAAATAACTTTTTTACTTATTTTCAACACGTTTAAACTTACTAATGTAAATGTCATTGATGCTTTGCTTATCACAATGTTGAACATGTGCAAATTATCCAGTCATGTTACCAAAATTGATTTAATGCTGTTTCATATGCACTCATACTATGATATAGAAGACATTTTTAAGATTAAATAATAACAAGTTAAAATTAAAGTAGATTCATGCATAATTGTATAAACTGAATTTAAACAATATGAATGACTGAATTCAATTTAAATATTCTCTTACAGCTGAAGTAAACGCAACTATGAAAACATGGCTAAAAGTTGTCTCAATATAAGCTTGTCTAGGATAATGACAATATAGATATTTTTTTAATTAAAGATATTTTCATATCTTTCTAATCAATATGCTCACAACTCTTTTATAGGCTTTTTTTTTTTTTTTTTTTTTTTTTTTTTTTTTTGGCATGGGCGTTAAGCAACTGCCATGATCAAGTAAAACGAGGAAACATTTTTTTTAGACAATAAACTAGAATTTGGAATTTGGATTGACAGGGAAGTAGAGGATCAGGAACAAATCAAAATAACATAGATACTAAAATTATAAATTATTTACAACAATAATATTTAAATATATTTATGTAATATTTACAAAGATAATACTTAGTCATTTGTATAATATTTACAAGTGGGTTAATATTAATTTGTTATTAGATACTAAATGTATCTAACTACGCTTAAATATTAATATTATTTTCTTGAATGAATGATGAAAGAATATTATACATACAAGGGTTTAATAACAGGGTTAGAATGGATGTAGGTAAAGGAATGTCATTAGAATATAGATTGTTATATAATGATGAATGATTGTATTTAGGACAAGCAAAAAATATATGATTGAGATCTCCAATATCAGTGCCACACTCACAAACATTGCTATCTTTGATGTGTAGCTTGAAGAGGTGTTCAGGAGTATTAGTGTGACCAAGCCTCATTCTGGTGATAACAGATGTTGACAACTTATTTAATTTCACTACAGAAAACCAAGGTTTAGAGGGTATCAATGGTTGTAATTGGGAATAGGTTTTGCCTTTCACCAATGTACCACTATCCCAGACACTTTGCCATGACTGCTTAAGATGGAGTTTAGGGAGAGCAGCTAGATCATGGCAATAATTAATGTAGGGGTATAAATCACCACACTGAACTGCCTCTTTAGCACACCGATCAGCTCGCTCATTTCCAGTGATATTACAATGGCTTGGAACCCAGGCAAAGTAAATAATATGATTATATTTAAAAGTACATTTGTATAAAAGATTTCTTAAGTCTAAAATAATAGGAGGAATAAATTTGGATTTTAAAGGAAACTTTTGCAAACAATGTAGAGCACTCAGTGAATCAGTCAGAATCATACACTTGGGTAGTTTCATAATGTGTATGTATTCTACAGCTTTATAAAGTCCATAACATTCACCTGTAAATACAGATGCTTCCGGTGGAAATTTGATTTTTTGAACAATATTGTACTGTTTATGGTATACACCTATTCCAACATTACTATTATTTTTGGATGCATCAGTAAAAATCAAATGAAAATCTTGCCATTTTTCATTGATAATATTGTTAAAATATTGATTGGCATACAAAGATTGTTTATCTATACCTAAATTTACTACAACAGGCTGCAGAGTTAATGATTCATAATTGTGTTTATATAAGGGATTTATAGGGGATGTAAAAGTAAAAGGCTTAAGGCTATGATATTTCATATAGCTGTATACAAGGGCTGGGATTGTTTTGTGTTTCCAATACTTATCTGACATTAAATCACTAAGACTAGAGAGCTTTGTAAGCAGAGGGTGATTTTGTGATTCCAAAGTGCGAAGGAAAAACCTGTCAGATAGATATTTACGTCGTAAATTTAATGGAGGTTCAGCACATTCTACTTGTAAGGCAGAAACAGGGCTGGATTTCATTGCTCCTAGAACAATTCGTAATGCTTTAGTTTGAACAGAGTCAATTTTCTTTAGACCAATCTTACTACATGGTTCTAGTAAAAACATTCCATAATCCAATAAACTTCTTATTAATGCATTATACATCAGTTTTAATGTAGATGGGTGTGCACCCCACCAAACCCCAGAAACGCATCTCATTAAATTGATATTACGTTCACACTTTGCTGCTATATACTCACAGTGATCTAGTCCTTGGAGTTTATTATCTAGTATTATACCTAAGAATTTTGTTTTCGATTTAACAGGAATTGAACTATTTCTGTAAGTAATATTTATAGGGGGTGGAAATTTTGTGCGAGAAAATAAAACTATGGAACTTTTAGAAACAGAGATATCAAGACCATTATTATTAAGCCAAGTCTGTAGGGATAGAATAGACATGGAAAGATTATCACAAGCCATCTGTATAGATTTGTCAGTTGAGTATAAAAGGAGGTCATCAGCATACTGAAGAACATTTACATTGCTAGTTGCTACAGTTTCTATATCATATGAGTATATGTTGTAAAGGATTGGACTTAAAACAGAACCTTGTGGAAGACCTTTATATTGTTGTCTTTTTAGATTATTAGAGTCATTTGCTAAATTAATAGTTCTATTGTATACAATATTCATAATAACATTAATTAAATAAAATGGTATATTTAATTTCACTAGCTTATTTTTCAGAATTGATAGAATTACATTATCATATGCTGAGGATATATCTAAAAAAGCTGCTAAAACAGATTTTTTATGTGTAAAAGCTAATCTAATATCAGTTATAAGTAAGCTAATATTATCTATGGTGCTCTTTCCTCTCCTAAAACCATACTGACTTTGACTTAATAAATTTCTGCTTTCAATAAACCATTCTAAGCGAAGTTTAACAAGGTGCTCTAGAATTTTCAACATAACTGATGAAAGCACAATGGGTCTGTATGAAAAAGGGTCGGAAGGGTTTTTATCAGGTTTAAGGATAGGGATAACAGAATGTGACTTCCATGTCTGAGGTATATTACCTGTAGAAACAAGGGAGTTCATAACCTTTAATAAGTATGATAGAGATTTATCAGTCATATTATTTAAAAATGAGTAGTTAATATTATCCCATCCAGGAGTAGAGTCTTTAACATTTTGAAGGATACCTTTAAGCTCAAATAACGTAAAAGGGGAAAAATTGTCTGAAGAAGAAGTAGAAGGAAGAGGAAGGATACATTCTGGTACTGTAGGTGGAGCAAGATGATCTATCAGCTGATTTATTAACAATGGACACATTTCATTATTATTAGAAACCTTATATGCAGATCTAAATTTTCTTATGTTTAACCATACACTTGAAGGTTTTGTTTGGGGTGATAAGGAAGAGCAGAATTTCTTCCAACCTTCAGCTTTTTTCTTTTTTAATAATCGACGAGTAGTTTTTATAATATTAGTGAGAATATTAAAATTTTCTGTAGTTGTATACTGACAATAAAATTTTTCAGCAGCTTTCCTTTCCTTAATAGCGTCTGAGCACTCTTTATCCCACCAAGGTGGCGTATTTATTTTCTTAGTTAATTGCTTTTTAATGGGAAAAGTGTTTTCAGCTGATTTTATAATTAATTGAGTAAAGGCTTCTGCACAAGAAGAGTCATTATATGAGGAAATGTTAGGCAAAACATTAACACCAACTTCCATCAAATTATTAAACTTGTGCCAATCCGGGTTATGCAAATTATATTTGAAATATGATGTAAATTTAGGTGAAGTTTTATGATATGCAGAAGGGAAATTTATTATTATGGGGAAGTGATCACTTCCAAACGTAAATGGGAGTGTGTACCATGTCAAAGAAGGTGCTAAATTGGGACTGCAAATGGACAGGTCTATAGCGCTTTTGCCTTCGGAGGGTTTTGTACGACGAGTGGGAGAACCATTGTTTAAAATACATAAATTTAATTCTTCAATGACTTTCAAAAGCTCTTCACCATAATAATTACTGGAGGAACAACCCCAGGCTTGATGATGAGAATTAAAATCACCTAACACAATAAAGGGTTTAGGTAGTATGGCTAATATGTTATTAAGTTCTGTCAAAATATTCAAATTTGGATGTGGAATATAAAGTGACACAAAACAAATATTATTTACATTAACAGCTAATATAGACATATTTACAGTATGTACAGGAAGATTAACAATGGAAAAATTATATCCTTTTTTGATCATGATGGCTACACCTCCATAACCATCAGATCTATCTTCTCGGACACTAGTGTATCCAGAGAATTTAAAAGTACAACTTGGTCTTAACCAAGTTTCTGAAAGAGCCACTAAAAATGGCTCATATTTATTTAATAAGTGAATTAATTCACTTTTCTTGTTGGTGATGCTCTGCGAGTTCCATTGAAGAATTTTGGCTTGACTGTCCATGATCACCATTAAATTTAGAATAATTAATTAAACTTTCTGTCATTAAAGCAGCGTTGGACGGTGTTATTACGTCGGACTGAGATAAAAATTTAATAAAAGATATAATCATGCCTATTGAGGCTGATTCTTGATTATTGTTATCATTTTTTGTCAACAAAGTACCATTTTCTCTAGAATTAGTGGAGTTATATTCATTAATAACTGAATTTTGGAAATCATAGTCATAACTCTTACTGACTTTTGTATGGGGTTTAGGTTTCTGAAATATTGTTTTTTTGTATGATCTATGGGAGTGTTCTTGCGAATCTAAGTTTTTTTTCAAAAGTGGATGAAGAGCAGTTTTAATAGGTGTTGAGATGGCATCAGCATATGATTTGGAGACTGGGGGATAATTTTTTGATGCCTCGGCATAAGAGACACAGTTTTGAGCCATAAACATTTTAATGTTTTTTTGTCTTAAATGTTCTGGGCATGATTTGCTAGTGGCAAAGTGAGATCCCTTACATAAACAACAATTAACATTGAAATCAGCCTCGCTGGTACAAGAGTCTCCACAATGATCCTTTCCACATTTAAAGCATCTTGGGTTGGATCTGCAAGTTATTTTAGTATGACCGTACCTACAGCATTTATAGCATTGTATAGTAGGGTAAATGTATAAATCTACTGGGAGGGCATTATAACAAACGTAGACACGTTTCGGTAAAGTCTGTCCATCAAAAGTTACGACAACTGTTTCTGTTGCTTTCCAGGTAGTGTTATCATTAATAGTTATTTTACGGTTTATTCTTCTAACCTTTAATATTTTCCCACAACCAATGGGAACCTTAACATTATTAGCAATTTCCTCAGGTGACCAGTCTGAGGGAACACCTCTAATTACGCCTACTCGTGAAACGTTAAATGATGGGATAAAAGCTTTGAAGTTTTTATTTGAGAGATTAGGGTCATTAATAAAGTGGTTTGCGTCATTGTGGTCCGAAAATGATAGAGATAATCGGTTGCGTCCAATTTTCTTGAGGCTACCATCAATTATATTTTTGAAAGTATTATTTTTAAGGAATCGCCCAAACGAGACTGGATGTAGAGTAACATTATCAGTCGGAGATGTAATAACTCTTTGGACATGAATAACGTAAGGTCCAAGGTCTGTACATTCATACTGTGTGCGGTAGTTAATATAATCTTTAGGTTTTTGGGGTTCCTTACTATCTGTTAGGGGGTTTGACAAATCTTTCATTGTAACATTGTCATTTACATTATTATCACCAGTAATAAATGAGACACCCGAAGCATTATTTATCTCTGAGATTTCAGAAACAGAGTGAGAGCACTGACAGTCAGTAGATTTCAATTCATTGTTGCGCTTTTTGCGCCGTTTATTGCAGTGTTTGCATATTTTATTAGATGTATGAGATCTTTTCCTGTTAGCAGTTTGAGTTGAAGAAAGCGAAGTATCTGTATCGACACTACTATCGTCTATAGTAACATAGTGCGCTACCTGGAGAGGTCCACCTCCAGGATCGTCAGGGGGTTTGTTCATTTTAAAAAGTGAAAAGGAGACTTACCTACTTTAAACTGATAGTAAAACTACAATGATATTTACATAAAATTAAATATTTACACAAATAAAACTAATATCGATCCTCTGTTTCGCTAAATAATAATTTAAAAAGTCGCAGAACCAAAAATGACGTCCGCCAAATTTTATGTTTCCCGCGCTTTCAATATAGGCTATTTTACAAACCTCAGGGCATACCTGTCACTTCAATGTCTTGAACGGGAGCGAGAACGGCTGCGGCTGCGGGATCGGCCTCTGGAGCTCTTGGAGTCGGAGCGGGAACGAGACCGCGAACGGGAGCGGGAACGACTACGCGTGTAAGACCGCTTCCTTGAGCGAGACCTGGATCGACGACGTGAACGAGACCGTGAACGCGAGTGGCTAAAAAAATACCATTTCATAGGAATAAAGATTACGTTTATAAAAGCTTGTGTCATCGTGATTGCCGATTATGCATGGCCATTTGCATCGAATGATCTTGATCGCTAGTAATAACATATTGCAGGTATTCAGAGTATCATAACAAAGCATATAATACGTCCACCAAAACCACAAGATTTAATAACGTGATTCAAAAGCTGAGAATACCTGCGACGTCGGTCGTATCGGCTCCTGTAGGGCGAAGATGGACGTCCATAGCGGGCCATTTGAACACGCAATTCCCTTCCGTCCAACATACGACCGTCTAGGGAATCCAGTGCTTCTTCAGCGTCCCGTCTGTCGTAAAACCTGAATGCATACAACTATATTACTTAACCTCGAAATTAGCGGTTCACTTTGATATACTACTAAAGTTAGTAGATATTTTACCTGACAAATGCAAACCCTCTGCTTTCACGAGTGTATCTATCTCGTGGAATGTATATATCACCGACATCGCCACACCTTTCGAATACGCGACGCAAATCATCAGGAGTCGTTCTGTATGTGAGATTGTCAACTTTTAAAGAAACCATCCCATCAATACGTGGCGGTGGCCTTCCGTAACTCATTTTGAATTCTTTATAAGCACAATATTTTAAATGAACTTGATGTAGATTTATTTATTTCTAAGCTCAAGAACACAAATCAAAATGGCGGCGTCAGCTAAATTAGGCGAGCCGCGGCGTGCTCACAAGGGTTGCCATTCTACGTGACCACTGGAGTAAAGAGTATATACAATACAACGTAACGTAAGACACTGCAGTTTACGTAGTATTGTATACTCTTTGACTGCAGTGTTGCCGCTAGTCGTGTGTAGTTCGCGAATGAATCCTTCAATTGGACTACTTCAGTTGCGTTTAGTTCATCCTTCACTAGTTCAGTTTCAATTTATCTATATCTCTAGTTCGCGTAGTTCACCGCGAACGAAACGATTACGAGAGTCGAAGATTGCCGATCACGCGCCGATGGGAGTGACGTAGCAGACACAATCTCGGCCCGGCTGAACTTGATACTGGTTAACTCTATCATATCACTCGTATTTTCTTGTACAATGTACATACATACTTGCGAAGAGCGATAAAATGAATTCTTTAATTATAAGCGTTCATTGCTTATTGCGCATGAAGGTAGTTTTGATCTTCAATTAGTATAAACGCAATGCATAAAATGTCATAATGTTTGTTTGAATTTATCTAAAATCAAAAATTACAGTGAAAAATAAAAGTTTAGAAAAATCAGCCAGCCGAAAAAGTTACGGCCATAAGAAACATTTTGCTGTATTCGGCAATTGTAAACACTATTTTAGTAAGATTTTTTTAATCTTTCATTAGTAAAAGTACGAATAAAAAAACGAAAAAAATAGTACAAATAAAAAATATACTTTATTTTAAAATTGTTTTACTATCGCTTCAACGTTTATCTCGTTCGCAGAATTCATAAGATTCATTACACACTACTTAGTTCGATTAACAAACGAAGGAAAATCAATGTACAGAGAAATGATAGCGACTCAAGCCATTGGACTAGATGAACTACTGAACTAAAAGAGTGATATACTTCGCAGTGATCAAAAGATATGTTCATATCTTTTCAATTCAGTGACACATTCTGCGCACCTCTAGTTGCCGCTCGATAGTCCAATATCGATAGCCAATCGATAGTATATCGATATTTGAAGAAAAAACAATAGTATCCATTTCTATCAATAGTATCGATACTATCGATAGTTTCGATATCTCATTTAGGACAATACTATCGGTAAGCAGCAATACTATCGATAGTATCGTACCTGAAAAATTAAAAACTATCGTTACCTACTCTCGATAGTATTGCCTCACAATAGTACCAAAACTATCGATACTATTTATTACATCGATAGTTTTGTAATATCGATAGTGACCTTTATTTCGATACTATCGGATACGCCAGGGTAGAACTAAATTTGCAGATTACAAGTAACTTTTAGCGCCTCCTAACACAAGTGCTCGTGTACTTAAAAATAGACTCCATTCATCACTCAAATTTTTGTAAAAATATGATACTGAATAAATAATTTTTAATTTAATTAATTAATTTAATTTAACTGATGCTTGGTTTTGACCCTAATATTCTTTGATAGCGAATTAAAACTAAAACCTACCGATTTTATCCTACTAGATTTACGCCTCATTTGCCTCAAATCTACTAAAAAAGCTTGAGAGGTGTCAAGAGACACCCGGATGGAACGAAGTTCCTTTTATTATTATTTACAAAAAACCTGTATACACTCAACAAAAATAATCGTCGGGACACCACACTGTTCAATGCGAAATAGAAATGAAAATATCTGGCTTGCTTTCTATAAGAGAGAGAGACAGAGACAGACAGAGAAACATCCGCACGCCGCACAGCTTACAATACCTTACTATAGCAAAAAGTGTCGTGACAACTTTTCGTAAATTTTTTTTCCGTCTAGCCCCCTTTCACAACGCGCGATAAGGAACTTCGTAGAATTTCGGCACCCGGTCGAATTTTGACACGGACGAATTTCGGCACCCGGTCGAAATTCGACCAGCGGTCGAAACTCGGCAACCGATCGAAATTCGACACTCGGTCGAATTTCGACACTAGTTCGAAATTCGACTCGTCGAAATTCAACTTTTGGACGAAATTCGACATTCGGCCGACATTCTGTATAAATGTCGAACATTTCGCACTAGAAAAAAAGTAAACTCAATCAAATAGTAGATAGACTCTCACTTTCAATGCACGAGCTAAAGGGAAGTGATTGGATATTTCTGTGCTTACAACTACTATACTAAACTAACTATAGCAAAAAGTGTCGTGACAACTTTTCGTAAGAATATTCTCCGTCTAGCCCCCTTTCACAACGCGCGATAAGGAACTTCGTTCCAAAAGTAGAAATCTACTGAAAGTGGTCACGCTGTTGCCATTGCCACGATGAGTTTTCCCGTTTCCTGAGACCGGAGATACCCTAAAATAAAATGTTTCCCTGATATGTTCTGTAGAAAATATTTCTATATAGGTACCTAATCTACAGCCATCTATAAAATATACACCACAGACCAATTAGAGTACTACGTAGCCGTAGTAGATATGAATACTTTTTGTTTAAAGAGCATATCATGTGAGATTTCAGATTGTAATATGCGTTGAAATAAGGAGTATACTGTATACACCACAGAATAAAGAATAGGTTAAATCTAATAGCCTCAAAAACACAACTCAAAAAGTGTTTTAATAAATTTAGTTAACCTACAACTGCCGCCGCCGACTACTCTAAAGATTCATAACACACAAAATAATATAAGATATTTTGAATGTGATCTTTAATTTAAACACAGGGGTGTAGCTACCATCGTATCTATCGTATCAATTATACGGGGCCCTCAGTCCACGGGGCTGAGAGAGGGCAACGTGCGTAAGCAAAAATTAATAAAAACTTCACAAACGGCGAAAGTCAAAAAAAAGCAATTCCTTTTCTTTTCAAAAAAATGGTTAGTGCCGCTAGTCTGCCGCACGAGGTCGCTATAGTGCGCGCGGAACTAGTTGGCCGCTCCATACGTAATACGTAATACGTATGGAGCGGCCAACTAGTTCCGCGCGCACTATAGCAGAACTATGCTCCCGAGCGAGGCGACGGGGTGCGGCCAATTTTTATATACATAGATATCTCGAATTTTACTTTGTTAAATAATTGTTTTTTAAAATTTCCAATTGTTTTATATCGATTACAAATATTATTCTGTGTAAGTAAATCAAGTTAGTTTCTTTTATTCCAACAGACCAAAAAAACTGTGCTCCATTCTACCTGTGTAAAACAATATAATATTAAAGGTACGTAAAAGAATTGCGCTTAATTTCTATTCCTAATGTTTAGTCAATGTGATCATTTAGCGACTTCTAGCGACTTTTGACCTTTGTCCGTAGCTATTGACATCTAGCGACTTTTTAAGCTTACGCTAACGACTTTTTAACATGTAGAGTTGGCAACACTGACGTCTAACTTGGAAACTTGTCATTTGTCATGTCATTGTCAAGTCAATGTGGATTAAGAAGTTTACTCTAGGTACTTATTTTAAATAAAAACTTATACACATAGTTAACATGTCCTCATCATTTTTCTTAAAAGGAAAATCCAGAAAAGTTTTAAAACGTAAAGGAGAGAAGTTGAAAAAAAATAAACCTAAAAAGTCTAACACACCTAACCTCGAAAATGGTCATGATTCTTCAGAGAGTGATTTAGATATTAAGAAATTTTCTGATGCGGAAGCGTCAGAGAGTGAGTACGAAACCGCAGAACAAAAAAAGCTGCGTTTGGCAAAGGCATATTTAGAAGAAATTGAGAAAGAAGAAGCGAAACGAGCGGAATTAAAAGAAATTGACGATGCTGTTGAAAAACGTCTACAGAAAGATTATCTCGATCAAAAAGGGAAATTACGCACGGAAGTAGCCGATAATATTTTAGTTCCCTCCCAAAATTCCATCCGTTTAATACGTACGCGAGAACATCGTCTAACTTTGACGTGTATCTGTGTCAATAATGAGGGAAGTTATATCTTTACAGGTTGTAAATCTGGGACAGTTACCAAATGGAATGTTAAAGAAAAAAGAAAAGCAGGATGTTTAACATATAAAACTCATTCAAATTTATTGAAAGGTTCAATAACGTCTGTAGTAATATCAACAGATTCTAAATTTTTAGCTTCTTCTGATGAATCATCTAATATTCAAATCTGGGATCCTCATACATTAAATCATTTGCATACATTTAAAGGGCACAAGGACACTGTTATTGGTTTAGTGTTTAGGAGAAATACACATGATCTGTATTCAGCATCAAAAGACAGATCTGTAAAAATTTGGTCTTTAAAGGAAATGGCTTATGTAGAGACATTGTTTGGTCATCAATCACCTATAACATCTATTGATGCTTTAGCAAGGGAGAGAGCAATTACATCTGGAGGCCGAGACACATCTGTTAGAATATGGAAGATTGTTGAGGAATCACAACTTATATTTAATGGTCCAGAAGGCAGTTTAGATGTTGTGAAACTTTTAGATGAAGAACATTTTGTTTCTGGAAGTGATAATGGCTCAATATGTCTATGGAGTGTTTTGAAGAAAAAGCCCTTGTGTTCTATAACAGAAGCACATGGTACGGAAAATAATGTACCACGGTGGATAACAAGCTTAGCAACACTTTTAAACACAGACCTTTTTGCCTCTGGGTCTTATGACAAATATATAAGGTTATGGAAAGTAACTGATACATATAAGAAAATTGTTCCCTTATTCAGCATAGAAATGGAAGGTTTTGTGAATTGTTTACAATTTACTAATGATGGTAAAAATTTATATGCAGCATTGGGTCAAGAACATAAATCTGGTCGGTGGTTTAGGTTAAGTAATGCTAAAAATGGTTTATTAATTGTTAATTTAAGTATGAAAGATCAACAGCCATAATAAACAATATAAATTTTTGAGAGTTTAGTTTCTACCTTTCTAGTATACATGTCTGAATCAAGTCTCTTACACTGTAGACAGCATCAAGGTCCATGCAAGCTTACCTAGATTCATTCATGACTATACAAATGCTTTTATAATAGAAATTCTTGACAGCATTTTCAGACCCGATCAAGGTAAGTCAGTCTAGGACTATCCCAGTACCTTTATCCATCAGCATTCACACAATATATTTGATGATCTTTCATCTGCATTCTTTCTACATGTCTGGATTTATAGATTGTAGTATGCTATTTCTCATTTTTAGAATAAAGAAAAATATGTAGTTTATGTTATTGAACCATATTAACGATGGAAAGGCAAACCAAATATTAGTGCCTTTTAACCAATTGTTCAGCAGAGTTAAACAGCTCTGCTCAGTTTTAACATTCTTTTTAAATTATGATCTTTATTTATTGTGCTCTTTGGAGGCAAAGTATATTTGACCAACTAGCTTAGGAACCACATTTGTATTCATAGGTCCAGACTGGTTTCATTATAGCACAATAAACTCTGTTATAATGCAATTTTTTATAAAAGGAACAATAACATTATCGTCAATCAATTTATTTTAGCCTTTTAACAATTTGACAAAACTTTCCAGTGATGATCATAATTTGTCATATTACAACACTAATAATTCCTGTCGTTATTTTTATATCCTTAATAATGTGTATTATTTTATATTCATACATTATGAAAATATTATGACCGGAATGAAGTTATTGTAAATGAATGTTATTGTAACAGTAACCGATGATCGGTAGGTTTGATGTGATAAAAATATTATATTCCTAATATCTTTTATCACACAATATCTACCTATATGTCACTGTAGGCTATATCACACTTAGCCAGACTACAGGCCATTGTACACAAAAGGTATGCAGTGGCTGTTCCTGCTAACTCAGCTCATTCCAGAGATCCAGCACCTTAGATTTCAATAGCTCCTTGCACTTTTAACCCTGAGTGGAGAACTGAACCCATAGGCATTGAATTTCCTCACATTCAAAAAGCATGTGAGGAGTTTAATCTCATGGCTTAGGCATACCCTAAATATGGGAATTGCCAGTTAACCCTATAGCATGCTTGTATCTCAAAATATTGGAGTCATGTTTTAAAAATACATCTATGAAACACCAACTTTGTTAAAAATCAAGAAAAGAAAACAATTATTTGTTACTGGCAAAATTATTTATGTCCGTAAAAGTAAATACAAACTTTTTATTTAAAAGTAGGAAATAACAACTAAAATTACTTAAAAGGGAAAGGTATTAAAGGGCCAAATAAAAAATATTTTGGAAGGAAAAATTGCCTGATGTGTCATTTTTGTAAAAAAATAAGTTTGGTCAATAACTTAAAAGGCACTTACAATATATTAATATAAATTTAGGTATATGACATTGTTGAAAAATATATCACAAAAAGGTGGTTTGAACTGAGAGTTTTTAAAATACCTAATTTTTTACTTTAAATAAAAGGCCAAAAATTTCTTCCGATTGTCTTTTTACCTAGACTAATCAATAAAGAAACCAAAACCCTATAGAACTGTATATTAAACTCATTTTTGACCAAAGTGGAGATTTATATGTTTTTCCTTTCAACCGTTGATATAATAAGAGTATGAATTTGCAAATAGAATGAAACAAGAATAATGCTGTTTTTTTTTTTAATTTGAAATAAATATGTACATTTAAAATTATCCTACAATAGTATTTGCACCTCTAAGTTGTAAATAACCTGCAGTTATGTCCATTGGAAGACTTCTAACTGTTGCAAATTCCTCAGCATTACTGTAATACAACTTGGAATGTCTATCTATGTATGGTGCTGGCAAGCCTGATATGTCTGAATATTTTTTTGTAGGTTTAAATGTTGGTGGTGCATTAATGGAATAATCTGAAAGCAAGAATAGGTTAACAAAATAAAAATTAGTACAAGAAGATTGGAACAATTTCATCAAAATCTATTCTATACATATAATAAAATCGTAGGAAAGTCAAAACTATACATTGAATATTTTTTTAAAAGAATACTTGGGGTGTGATCTACAATCGATATCAAAGGCAAAAATATAGTTTTTAGAATTTTTGTCTGTTTGTCTGTATGTATATCCAGGGTACACTCAAAAAGTTACTTCAAATTTTGTATAAATATTACTAATAGGTCGGGTCAACATATAGGCTACATATCATCACGCTATCACCTACGGGGGAGGAGTGGCGCGGAGTAGACGAATTTCGCGCGGACGAAGTTGTGGGCAACAGCTAGTATTAAATATTTTAAGTAGGCCCTTAATAAGGAAACACAATCTACCTACCAGCCAAGAAAACTAGGTATAATTTAGGTATACTAAATATATTACCACTGTGATATTTAGATTGTAAAGTTCTGAAGTCACTCACTTTAGCATTAACAATAGAAAAGGTTGTATACTACTCAACACTACCTTATCTACAGCTATTATATCAAAACCTCTGGTTTGAAGGGCAGGGTCAGAAACAAGCAAATGGTTCTCCTGGTGGAGAGATAATCATTGCCTATATGCACAAAGGTAACAATGTGGCCGAAATGTAATACCACATGCATGAATTTATTGGTTAACTTATCCTCTTAACAGGACACAATAGCACAATTACTACTGTTATATCGACAGAATATAAAAGGCATTATTGCTAAAACCAGATGAGATTGTAAAAAATTCTGCTAGATAGTAGTTACAATGATACTAGCAGTGACACATTTATATGTTAACTAATCAGCTGCACCATGCAGTCTACTGCATCATAAAGATTATGGTGTATTCCAGTGTTTCCCAAACATTGTTTTGATAGGGCCCGGTAATTTTCACACTGCCCCTTCGTGACCCACTTAATACTTTTAAACCCAAGCTGGTTCTATTAGGTGAAATAATACATACTTAATAACAGTAAAAAGGTTTAATTAATGCTACATACTTTGATGTCGCCTATTTTGTCAGTACTCAATGCTTACGAATTTTTGTTGCCTTGCGTCGATATATAGTAGGTAATATTTTAAAAGCTAGACGGGAATGTTGCAACCCGGTATTCTTTTTTGATGGCCCATTACCAGGTCACGACCCGGCAAATGGGAAACGCTGGTGTATTCCATGGGTACAACTTATTTTCCAGGATAAAAAGTGCCAGTATGCTAAATTTCATCTCAATCCATTCAGTAGTTTTGGCGTGATTGAGAAACAAACAAACATCCATTTAGCCAAACTTTTGTATTAATACTTTAATATAGATTCTGCGCTCACTTTTTACAACATGCATGGTAGTAAGGCAGTTGATCTGTTCAGCAAAAGATGCTTGGTGGAAGATGGGGAAGCCAGTAAATGTATTCATGAGGCTTTACAATAATTACAAATATTTTTATATTTTATACCAAAGTTATCTTTCAAATAAATATATAAAACCTAAAAAACTAGCAAAAGTGCTTGGGGGAATGCATTAGAAACAGGTTACATGAATTTAGGGATGAGGGGGAAGAGGTTGGAGTGTTCCCCCCAGCAACTTAACTCCCCCCCCCCCATGGAAATGTTTACAAAAAAAGTTATGGGCCAAAAACTAGCCAAAATTCAAATTATGTGCAAATACCATAAAACACTTCCATCTTAAATTATTTTGCACTATTTTTATGAAATGCCATAATAAGGCAACTTATATCATTATTTATCATATTTTAAATATTACTAAAATTATTCACAGAAATATGGCATTTAATAAATATATAACATACTAGCTGCAGCGTGCAACCCGCTGAATTATAAGTTTTTGGCAAATCCCGCGGTATCACCTAATTTTTCCAGGATAAAAATAGACCTATGTGCTATTCCAGTTTATCGTCTACCTGTGTGACAAATTTCATTCAAATCCTTTCCGTAGTTTTTGCGTGATTACAATGCCCAGCAATCCTCTAAATTAAGGTAGAACATAACTGTTTTTAAGGATTTACTTACACAATACAGCATCATTAGGCCATGGCAATACTCGTTCAGCGGTAAGAATTTGTTTTAATGATCTCCACATACGTTTTTTACAGCCACTTTTAACAATATACTTATTTTCTACCTTAAAGCAATAACTTTTTTCTGATTCAGTCATTTTATACTTGTTGATTACCTACATATAATTATATTCCGATATTTATTACAGAGAGTTTTAAATACAATAATTAGAACACTTTTGGTGAGAGTATGTGAGAGTACTATACAAAAAGTATTGTAATTATAGTATTTAAAGTACTTTATTCAAAAATTTATCGTAAAAAAATAAAACTACGTTTCTTTGTCTTGTTTACTTTCTAATGTACATCATAAATACGTTACATACTCTTTGGTACATCATGTCATGCGACATGTACATTGTATATAAAACATAGTAATGTTCACTCTTTGATATAAACAATATAAAATAATTCTTCTTCTTCTTTATACGAATGGCAATTATCAGAGAATTCTGCCAGTGTCGAGTAGACTTAGGAAGTCACACGTGTTAAGCCCTATCAGGCTAGCATGGTGAAATCAGCAAAATTGCAAAAAAAAATACATCAATTTGTAGCTAAATAGTTGCTAATTAGTTGCCAAAACGACGATATTGTTGCTCGTGCCGATCCCTAGAAATCGTGAATTATGCTATCGTGATATCAAGGTAGCAAGGTAACTTAATGAATTATATTCTTTTCCGTTCATCTTTATAGAAGATTTAGTTACTATTTTGTTGCTATATCTTAGATATCGCAAAATTTTTTTTAATAATTGTTTTTTTTAATTTTTCTGTTCTTGCTATCTTGAAACTGGTTTTTCCAGGCATTAAAGAGTCTTTGAATTTTGTTGCTCATCAGGAGGCTATTCAAATACACTCAAACAACTAGCAACAAAATAGTTGAAACCGGTCAGCCGATTTTTAAATTTTTTTTTCATCTTCCTCATTCTTGCTATCTTGAAACTGATTTTTGTCGGCATAGAAAGTGTATTAAATTAGTTGCTCATCAGGAAAATACTCAAATACACTCCAAGTATCAGCAACAAAATAGTTGAAACCGGTCGGCCGATTTTTGAATTTTTTTTTTCATCTTCCTCATTCTTGCTATCTTGAAAGTGGGTTTTCCTGGTAATAAAGAGTCTTTGAAATTTGTTGCTCATCAGGAGGCTACTCAAATACACTCAAACAACTAGCAACAAAATAGTTGAAACCGGTCGGCCGATTTTTGAATGTTTTTTTGATCTTCCTCATTCTTGCTATCTTGAAAGTGGGTTTTCCTGGTAATAAAGAGTCTTTGAAATTTGTTGCTCATCAGGAGACTACTTAAATACACTCTAAGAACCAGCAACAAAATAGTTGAAACCGGTCCGCCGATTTTTGAATTTTTTTTTCATCTTCCTCATTCTTGCTATCTTGAAACTGATTTTTGTCGGCATAGAAAGTGTATTAAATTAGTTGCTCATCAGGAAAATACTCAAATACACTCCAAGTATCAGCAACAAAATAGTTGAAACCGGTCGGCCGATTTTTGAATTTTTTTTTCATCTTCCTCATTCTTGCTATCTTGAAAGTGGGTTTTCCTGGTAATAAAGAGTCTTTGAAATTTGTTGCTCATCAGGAGGCTACTCAAATACACTCAAACAACTAGCAACAAAATAGTTGAAACCGGTCAGCCGATTTTTGAATTTTTTTTCCATCCTCCTCATTCTTGCTATCTTGAAACTGATTTCTTTCGGCATAGAAAGTGTATTAAATTTGTTGCTCATCAGGAGACTACTTAAATACACTCTAAGAACCAGCAACAAAATAGTTGAAACCGGTCGGCCGATTTTTGAATTTTTTTTTCATCTTCCTCATTCTTGCTATCTTGAAAGTGGGTTTTCCTGGTAATAAAGAGTCTTTGAAATTTGTTGCTCATCAGGAGGCTACTCAAATACACTCAAACAACTAGCAACAAAATATTTGAAACCGGTCAGCCGATTTTTGAATTTTTTTTTGCATCTTCCTCATTCTTGCTATCTTGAAACTGATTTCTTTCGGCATAGAAAGTGTATTAAATTAGTTGCTCATCAGGAAAATACTCAAATACACTCCAAGTATCAGCAACAAAATAGTTGAAACCGGTCGGCCGATTTTTGAATTTTTTTTCATCTTCCTCATTCTTGCTATCTTGAAAGTGGGTTTTCCTGGTAATAAAGAGTCTTTGAAATTTGTTGCTCATCAGGAGGCTACTCAAATACACTCAAACAACTGGCAACAAAATAGTTGAAACCGGTCACGATTTTTGAAGTTTTTTTCCATCCTCCTCATTCTTGCTATCTTGAAACTGATTTCTTTCGGCATACAAAGTGTATTAAATTTGTTGCTCATCAGGAGACTACTTAAATACACTCTAAGAACCAGCAACAAAATAGTTGAAACCGGTCCGCCGATTTTTGAATTTTTTTTTTCATCTTCCTCATTCTTGCTATCTTGAAACTGATTTTTGTCGGCATAGAAAGTGTATTAAATTAGTTGCTCATCAGGAAAATACTCAAATACACTCCAAGTATCAGCAACAAAATAGTTGAAACCGGTCGGCCGATTTTTGAATTTTTTTTTCATCTTCCTCATTCTTACTATCTTGAAAGTGGGTTTTCCTGGTAATAAAGAGTCTTTGAAATTTGTTGCTCATCAGGAGGCTACTCAAATACACTCAAACAACTAGCAACAAAATAGTTGAAACCGGTCAGCCGATTTTTGAATTTTTTTTCCATCCTCCTCATTCTTGCTATCTTGAAACTGATTTCTTTCGGCATACAAAGTGTATTAAATTTGTTGCTCATCAGGAGACTACTTAAATACACTCTAAGAACCAGCAACAAAATAGTTGAAACCGGTCCGCCGATTTTTGAATTTTTTTTTCATCTTCCTCATTCTTGCTATCTTGAAACTGATTTTTGTCGGCATAGAAAGTGTATTAAATTAGTTGCTCATCAGGAAAATACTCAAATACACTCCAAGTATCAGCAACAAAATAGTTGAAACTGGTCGGCCGATTTTTGAATTTTTTTTTTCATCTTCCTCATTCTTGCTATCTTGAAAGTGGGTTTTCCTGGTAATAAAGAGTCTTTGAAATTTGTTGCTCATCAGGAGGCTACTCAAATACACTCAAACAACTAGCAACAAAATAGTTGAAACCGGTCAGCCGATTTTTGAATGTTTTTTTGATCTTCCTCATTCTTGCTATCTTGAAAGTGGGTTTTCCTGGTAATAAAGAGTCTTTGAAATTTGTTGCTCATCAGGAGACTACTTAAATACACTCTAAGAACCAGCAACAAAATAGTTGAAACCGGTCCGCCGATTTTTGAATTTTTTTTTCATCTTCCTCATTCTTGCTATCTTGAAACTGATTTTTGTCGGCATAGAAAGTGTATTAAATTAGTTGCTCATCAGGAAAATACTCAAATACACTCCAAGTATCAGCAACAAAATAGTTGAAACCGGTCGGCCGATTTTTGAATTTTTTTTTCATCTTCCTCATTCTTGCTATCTTGAAAGTAGGTTTTCCTGGTAATAAAGAGTCTTTGAAATTTGTTGCTCATCAGGAGGCTACTCAAATACACTCAAACAACTAGCAACAAAATAGTTGAAACCGGTCAGCCGATTTTTGAATTTTTTTTCCATCCTCCTCATTCTTGCTATCTTGAAACTGATTTCTTTCGGCATACAAAGTGTATTAAATTTGTTGCTCATCAGGAGACTACTTAAATACACTCTAAGAACCAGCAACAAAATAGTTGAAACCGGTCCGCCGATTTTTGAATTTTTTTTTCATCTTCCTCATTCTTGCTATCTTGAAACTGATTTTTGTCGGCATAGAAAGTGTATTAAATTAGTTGCTCATCAGGAAAATACTCAAATACACTCCAAGTATCAGCAACAAAATAGTTGAAACCGATCGGCCGATTTTTGAATTTTTTTTTCATCTTCCTCATTCTTGCTATCTTGAAAGTGGGTTTTCCTGGTAATAAAGAGTCTTTGAAATTTGTTGCTCATCAGGAGGCTACTTAAATACACTCAAACAACTAGCAACAAAATAGTTGAAACCGGTCAGCCGATTTTTGAATTTTTTTTCCATCCTCCTCATTCTTGCTATCTTGAAACTGATTTCTTTCAGCATACAAAGTGTATTAAATTTGTTGCTCATCAGGAGACTACTTAAATACACTCTAAGAACCAGCAACAAAATAGTTGAAACCGGTCCGCCGATTTTTGAATTTTTTTTTTCATCTTCCTCATTCTTGCTATCTTGAAACTGATTTTTGTCGGCATAGAAAGTGTATTAAATTAGTTGCTCATCAGGAAAATACTCAAATACACTCCAAGTATCAGCGACAAAATAGTTGAAACTGGTCGGCCGATTTTTGAATTTTTTTTTTCATCTTCCTCATTCTTGCTATCTTGAAAGTGGGTTTTCCTGGTAATAAAGAGTCTTTGAAATTTGTTGCTCATCAGGAGGCTACTCAAATACACTCAAACAACTAGCAACAAAATAGTTGAAACCCACTTTCAAGATAGCAAGAATGAGGAAGATGAAAAAAAAAATTCAAAAATCGGCCGACCGGTTTCAACTATTTTGTTGCTGATACTTGGAGTGTATTTGAGTATTTTCCTGATGAGCAACTAATTTAATAAGCTTTCTATGCCGACAAAAATCAGTTTCAAGATAGCAAGAATGAGGAAGATGAACAAAAAAAAATTTAAAAAATCGGCGGACCGGTTTCAACTATTTTGTTGCTGGTTCTTAGAGTGTATTTAAGTAGTCTCCTGATGAGCAACAAATTTAATACACTTTGTATGCCGAAAGAAATCAGTTTCAAGATAGCAAGAATGAGGAGGATGGAAAAAAACTTCAAAAATCGTGACCGGTTTCAACTATTTTGTTGCCAGTTGTTTGAGTGTATTTGAGTAGCCTCCTGATGAGCAACAAATTTCAAAGACTCTTTATTACCAGGAAAACCCACTTTCAAGATAGCAAGAATGAGGAAGATGAAAAAAAATTCAAAAATCGGCCGACCGGTTTCAACTATTTTGTTGCTGATACTTGGAGTGTATTTGAGTATTTTCCTGATGAGCAACTAATTTAATACACTTTCTATGCCGACAAAAATCAGTTTCAAGATAGCAAGAATGAGGAAGATAGAAAAAAAATTCAAAAATCGGCTGACCGGTTTCAACTATTTTGTTGCTAGTTGTTTGAGTGTATTTAAGTAGCTTCCTGATGAGCAACAAATTTCAAAGACTCTTTTTTACCAGGAAAAACCAGTTTCAAGATAGCAAGAATGAGGAAGATGAAAAAAAATTCAAAAATCGGCGGACCGGTTTTAACTATTTTGTTGCTGGTTCTTAGAGTGTATTTAAGTAGTCTCCTGATGAGCAACAAATTTCAAAGACTCTTTATTACCAGGAAAACCCACTTTCAAGATAGCAAGAATGAGGAAGATGAAAATTAAATTCAAAAATCGGCTGACCGGTTTCAACTATTTTGTTGCTAGTTGTTTGAGTGTATTTGAGTAGCCTCCTGATGAGCAACAAATTTCAAAGACTCTTTATTACCAGGAAAACCCACTTTCAAGATAGCAAGAATGAGGAAGATGAAAAAAAAATTCAAAAATCGGCCGACCGGTTTCAACTATTTTGTTGCTGATACTTGGAGTGTATTTGAGTATTTTCCTGATGAGCAACTAATTTAATACACTTTCTATGCCGACAAAAATCAGTTTCAAGATAGCAAGAATGAGGAAGATGAAAAAAAAATTCAAAAATCGGCGGACCGGTTTCAACTATTTTGTTGCTGGTTCTTAGAGTGTATTTAAGTAGTCTCCTGATGAGCAACAAATTTCAAAGACTCTTTATTACCAGGAAAACCCACTTTCAAGATAGCAAGAATGAGGAAGATGAAAAAAAAATTCAAAAATCGGCCGACCGGTTTCAACTATTTTGTTGCTGATACTTGGAGTGTATTTGAGTATTTTCCTGATGAGCAACTAATTTAATACACTTTGTATGCCGAAAGAAATCAGTTTCAAGATAGCAAGAATGAGGAGGATGGAAAAAAACTTCAAAAATCGTGACCGGTTTCAACTATTTTGTTGCCAGTTGTTTGAGTGTATTTGAGTAGCCTCCTGATGAGCAACAAATTTCAAAGACTCTTTATTACCAGGAAAACCCACTTTCAAGATAGCAAGAATGAGGAAGATGAAAAAAAATTCAAAAATCGGCTGACCGGTTTCAACTATTTTGTTGCTGATACTTGGAGTGTATTTGAGTATTTTCCTGATGAGCAACTAATTTAATACACTTTCTATGCCGACAAAAATCAGTTTCAAGATAGCAAGAATGAGGAAGATAGAAAAAAAATTCAAAAATCGGCTGACCGGTTTCAACTATTTTGTTGCTAGTTGTTTGAGTGTATTTAAGTAGCTTCCTGATGAGCAACAAATTTCAAAGACTCTTTTTTACCAGGAAAAACCAGTTTCAAGATAGCAAGAATGAGGAAGATGAAAAAAAATTCAAAAATCGGCGGACCGGTTTTAACTATTTTGTTGCTGGTTCTTAGAGTGTATTTAAGTAGTCTCCTGATGAGCAACAAATTTCAAAGACTCTTTATTACCAGGAAAACCCACTTTCAAGATAGCAAGAATGAGGAAGATGAAAATTAAATTCAAAAATCGGCTGACCGGTTTCAACTATTTTGTTGCTAGTTGTTTGAGTGTATTTGAGTAGCCTCCTGATGAGCAACAAATTTCAAAGACTCTTTATTACCAGGAAAACCCACTTTCAAGATAGCAAGAATGAGGAAGATGAAAAAAAAATTCAAAAATCGGCCGACCGGTTTCAACTATTTTGTTGCTGATACTTGGAGTGTATTTGAGTATTTTCCTGATGAGCAACTAATTTAATACACTTTCTATGCCGACAAAAATCAGTTTCAAGATAGCAAGAATGAGGAAGATGAAAAAAAAATTCAAAAATCGGCGGACCGGTTTCAACTATTTTGTTGCTGGTTCTTAGAGTGTATTTAAGTAGTCTCCTGATGAGCAACAAATTTCAAAGACTCTTTATTACCAGGAAAACCCACTTTCAAGATAGCAAGAATGAGGAAGATGAAAAAAAAAATTCAAAAATCGGCCGACCGGTTTCAACTATTTTGTTGCTGATACTTGGAGTGTATTTGAGTATTTTCCTGATGAGCAACTAATTTAATACACTTTCTATGCCGACAAAAATCAGTTTCAAGATAGCAAGAATGAGGAAGATGAAAAAAAAAATTCAAAAATCGGCGGACCGGTTTCAACTATTTTGTTGCTGGTTCTTAGAGTGTATTTAAGTAGTCTCCTGATGAGCAACAAAATTCAAAGACTCTTTATTACCAGGAAAACCCACTTTCAAGATAGCAAGAATGAGGAAGATGAAAAAAAAATTCAAAAATCGGCCGACCGGTTTCAACTATTTTGTTGCTGGTTCTTAGAGTGTATTTAAGTAGTCTCCTGATGAGCAACAAATTTAATACACTTTCTATGCTGAAAGAAATCAGTTTCAAGATAGCAAGAATGAGGAAGATGCAAAAAAAAAAATTCAAAAATCGGCTGACCGGTTTCAACTATTTTGTTGCTAGTTGTTTGAGTGTATTTGAGTAGCCTTCTGATGAGCAACAAATTTCAAAGACTCTTTATTACCAGGAAAACCCACTTTCAAGATAGCAAGAATGAGGAAGATGAAAAAAAAATTCAAAAATCGGCCGACCGGTTTCAACTATTTTGTTGCTGGTTCTTAGAGTGTATTTAAGTAGTCTCCTGATGAGCAACAAATTTAATACACTTTCTATGCCGAAAGAAATCAGTTTCAAGGTAGCAAGAATGAGGAGGATGGAAAAAAAATTCAAAAATCGGCTGACCGGTTTCAACTATTTTGTTGCTAGTTGTTTGAGTGTATTTGAGTAGCCTCCTGATGGGCAACAAATTTCAAAGACTCTTTATTACCAGGAAAACCCACTTTCAAGATAGCAAGAATGAGGAAGATGAAAAAAAAATTCAAAAATCGGCCGACCGGTTTCAACTATTTTGTTGCTGGTTCTTAGAGTATATTTAAGTAGTCTCCTGATGAGCAACTAATTTAATACACTTTCTATGCCGACAAAAATCAGTTTCAAGATAGCAAGAATGAGGAAGATGAAAAAAAAATTCAAAAATCGGCGGACCGGTTTCAACTATTTTGTTGCTGGTTCTTAGAGTATATTTAAGTAGTCTCCTGATGAGCAACAAATTTAATACACTTTGTATGCCGAAAGAAATCAGTTTCAAGATAGCAAGAATGAGGAGGATGGAAAAAAAATTCAAAAATCGGCTGACCGGTTTCAACTATTTTGTTGCTAGTTGTTTGAGTGTATTTGAGTAGCCTCCTGATGAGCAACAAATTTCAAAGACTCTTTATTACCAGGAAAACCCACTTTCAAGATAGCAAGAATGAGGAAGATAAAAAAAAATTCAAAAATCGGCCGACCGGTTTCAACTATTTTGTTGCTGATACTTGGAGTGTATTTGAGTATTTTCCTGATGAGCAACTAATTTAATACACTTTCTATGCCGACAAAAATCAGTTTCAAGATAGCAAGAATGAGGAAGATGAAAAAAATTTCAAAAATCGGCTGACCGGTTTCAACTATTTTGTTGCTAGTTGTTTGAGTGTATTTGAGTAGCCTCCTGATGAGCAACAAAATTCAAAGACTCTTTAATGCCAGGAAAAACCAGTTTCAAGATAGCAAGAACAGAAAAATTAAAAAAAACAATTATTAAAAAAAGTTTTGCGATATCTAAGATATAGCAACAAAATAGTAACTAAATCTTCTATAAAGATGAACGGAAAAGAATATAATTCATTAAGTTACCTAGCTACCTTGATATCACGATAACATAATTCACGATTTCTAGGGATTGGCACGAGCAACAAAATCGTCGTTTTGGCAACTAATTAGCAACTATTTAGCTACAAATTGATGTATTTTTTTTTTGCAATTTTGCTGATTTCACCATGCTAGCCTGATAGGGCTCACGTGTTAACCATTCTAGAAATGGAATTAAGGAGGCTTCTTTTTGGATCGTAGGCTTCTTCTAATAAAAGTTTAACAAAAACAACACAAAAATATACGGTACTTAAAACAAGAACAACAAAAATCTAAATACTACAAACAAATGTTGTTAGAATCAATAAAGTTAAGTAACAATTTAGCGACAGGACTAAACACAAGTGACAATAAATATTTTAGGTTGACAGGACGAGGAAGGTCATCCGGAAGAGAATCATGGAGTGAAGAAGAGGTATTAGGGCAACTGAAAAATATATGATCAACTGATCCTTCATCTAACCCACATTCACAGACAGAAGTGTCCTTAATCCTAAGTTTATGTAAAAAAACAGGAGAACAAACATGTCCAAGTCTTAATCTACAGAGAACAGATGTAGCATGCTTTGAGGCTGAACGATATTTGAAGAACCAAGGTTTTGAGGGAATTGATTCTTGAACGTCAGCATAATATTTGCCTTTCACTATCTTAGATTGCTGCCATAACCTTTCCCAAGAGGACTGGAGATCATTTGTGGCAAGGGGAAGTAAATCATAGTAGAAACATTCGGTGTAAGTAAAGGTTCCATACAGAGAAGCTTCTTTGGCGAGGGAATCAGCAGTCTCATTCCCGAGAATGCCATTATGACCTGGGATCCATACCAATTTGACATCAATATTTTTAAAAGAGCATTTATAAAGTGCTTTTTTAATATCCAAAATGATAGGAAAGTTTGTCTTAGATTTAAATTGATTGGATAGAATTGCTTCTAGACAACTCTTTGAATCAGTAAAAATTAATGATTTATTCAGATTATGAGATTCAATAAAATTTACAGCTTCTAATATAGCTATGGCTTCAGCTGTAAAGATTGAAGAATACAAGGAAGACTTGACACTCAGAATGACTCTAAATTTAGGCATCCATACCGCGGATCCTACATTATTATCAGGAGACTTGGATGCATCGGTATAAAAAAGATTCCAGTCTTTCCAATATTCATTAACAATTTGATTGAATTTAAAGTTAGCCAGAGAATCATCCTTTTGGATACCAAAGTTAAAAATAATTTCGGGCTTAAAAGTTAAAACTTCAAACGGTATAAGAAATATAGGATTAGCAAAAGATTTGTATAAAGTACAATTAATTGAAAATATTTTAGAAAAACTTTTTAAGATACAAGGGATATCTTTGTTAGCCCAGTAACCACGTGATTTATCTACATTTAAAAGAACCAAAAGTCTCGAAATTAAAGGATGATTGGATAAACGAATGGCTTTGAATATAAACCTGTCGGATAGGTATTGTCTACGTAGTGAGAGAGGAGGTTCTTTGCATTCTATTTGTAGGGCATTGATGGGAGAAGACCTCATAGCCCCAACAATAATTCTCAAACATTTGTATTGTATTTTATTCCAAGTATCTAAATGATGTTTATTACAGGGTTCCAGAAGAAACGAACCGTAATCGAAATAACTGCGGATAAGAGCATTATATAATAGTTTTTGTGTATATGGATGAGCACCCCACCAAACTCCGGAGAGAGAGCGGAGGATATTGACATTTTTCTCACATTTATGACTTATGTATGAAAAGTGAGGAATTCCTGTTAATTTTGAATCCAGTATAATTCCTAAAAATTTTACTTCAGTTTTATTTGGGATAGTTTCACCCGATGAAATTATGTTAACGGAAGGTAAGAGCTTTTTCCTTGAGAAAACGACAGTACAGCTTTTACTTACTGATAATGAAAGACTATGGTCGTGGAGCCAATTGTCAAGATAAGAAATTGCATTATTTATACGATTACATGCAAGAGAAAGGTGTTTTGATGAGAAATAAAGGGCGAGATCGTCTGCGTACTGTAAAATATTACAAAAAGGACTGACAGAAAGTTCAAGATTAGCTGTATAAATATTATATAAAATTGGGCTAAGTACAGAGCCTTGCGGTAAGCCCCTCCAAATAAGTCTAGGAGGAAGGAACTCACCTTGAATTTTAACAACGATAGTTCTGCAGATAAGAGAATTATTGATAAAAGAGACAATCCTGTCAGGAATATCTAACTGTTGTAACTTTTGTTTAAGGAGAGGGATGCTTACATTATCATACGCAGATGATACATCTAGGAAGACTCCTACAACTGACTCTTGTTTAGTAAAAGCCAGTCTTATATCTGTGATAAAAGTAGCTAGACTGTCAAGGGTACTAAACCCTTTACGAAATCCGAATTGGCTCTTAGCAAGTAAACTACGATTTTCAACAATCCATTCAAGTCTTGTTTTAATAAGATGCTCGAGTATTTTAAGAAATGTAACAGAAAGAGCAATCGGTCTATAACTATTAGAGTCCAATGGGTCTTTCCCGGGTTTTTTGATGGGAAGTATAATTTGCATTTTCCAAACATCTGGAGGAGAAGCTGATGTGAAAATTTTATTAATTATGTTTAAAAATAATAATTTCGTAAGTGGGCCTGCTTTACAGATAAAAGAATACGGAATACCATCTAGGCCCGGTGAAGAGTCTTTTAGATGCGTCAATACGTAGTTTAATTCATCTACTGAAAACTCACTATTCATATTATCACTAACCTGAATATTGCTTGGTTGCATTGGCTCAGATTCTTCTCTCGAAGGAACCCAGGGAGGGGCGAGCTTATCACAAAAGTCAGTTTTCCAAGTTCCTGGGTCATTAGAGGAGTCATCAGAAACCTGAGTTAACGCACCTCGAAACCTTCTGATACATTGCCACATATAAGTGGCAGGGGTTCTTGGACAAATGCTTTCACAAAATTTTTGCCAACCTAACCTTTTCTTTTCTGCAAGCAATTTAGTCGTTTGCGCAGCCACATGTTTATAGTTCAAATTTTCTATGGTCATCTCGCGAGAATAGATACGTTCAGCCTCCTTACGTTTCTTTACAGCTGTAGTGCAGCTGTTGTCCCACCAAGGAGGGGAAGCTAGGCGTGACTGAGATGATCTTTTAGGCGGAAAACATTTATTGGCAGCACAAATAATAGCATTTATAAAATTTTCATAGAGTGATTGAATATTATCGTTGACATTTACGCGACGAATTTCCATGTCAACTGTATTATAATATTCAATCCAGCCAGCATCAATGAGGTTGTAGCGTAATAGGGGTGAATAATTTACAATGTTGATCCGAGACAAATTTAATAAGGATATAAGAATTGGAAAATGGTCACTACCGTAAGAATGGGGGAGAACTTTCCAAGACAAATTGGAAGCTAGTCGGGGAGAGCATAACGAGAGATCGACAGCACTATTTAAATTTTGGGACGGCAAAACCCTTCTCGTGGGAGAACCGTCGTTTAAGATACAAAGGTTAAACTGGTCCATGATGTCAATAAGTGAGTAGGAAAAATTGTCGTTTCTGGAGCAACCCCATAACGCATTGTGACAGTTGAAGTCACCTAATATTAGACATGGAGGAGGAAGAGCAGAAAAAATTGAATGAAGGTCTGATACATGAGAAGAGTTCGGATGTGCAATATAAATAGACAGTATAGAAATGTCCAAACAACGTACAGCCACAGCATTAATTTCATTAGAGTGCTGGGGTAAAGAAAGCTTACAAAAATTTATTGATTTGTTAATCAAGATAGTGGTTCCAGCATAACCATCTCTCCTGTCCTCCCGAAGGCATGAAAAACCGGACATTCTAAAATGGGAGTCAGGTCTAAGCCAAACCTCCGACAGGCACACAAGAGTTGGATTAAAATTATTAATTAAGTAAATTAAATCTGCTTTTTTGTGTTTGATGCTACGACAGTTCCACTGCAGAATCATGCATTGATCCATGTGAGCTATTTTGTTTTATAATGCGAGAAAGGTTATTTATAAGTTGAATCACGTTGGACGGTAGTGATACGTCATCGAATTTTGAAATCATGTTAATTAATAAACTAAGGAGAAGCTCCATGAGGTTATCATTAGAGCTTTCATCGACTCCAGAGAGCGCGCAGCCATTAGAAAGGGAAGATTTTGGCGTTTGGATTAGCTTCTGATGAACATCACGATTGTATCCATGACTAGAAGCTGGGGAGTGACGTTCGCGAGTAATGAATACGGTTTTTTTATGGTTTTGTTGCGTATTTTTGTAGCATGATTCAGCAGTAGATGCTGTGACATTTGCATACCCTTGTCTCGTAGGACGACATCTTGCTGATGCTTCTGAATATGAAATGTTCTCCTGTGACATAATAATTTTGATTTCTTTCTGCCTTTTTAGTTCCGGACAAACTTCATCAATTGCCGCATGGTTGCCTCTACAATGTAGACACGAGGAAGCGACGCGTTCACACAAGTCACCAGCGTATGGTTCTCCACACCTGTAACATCTGGGATTGGACCTGCACTTTGATTTTACATGTCCAAACCGACAACAGTTGAAACATTGGATTGTTGGAAGAATGTATTTTTCTACGGTGAAAGAGGAGTAGAAGCAATATACGTGAGATGGTGAAATTTGTCCAGAAAATGTAAGAACAACTGTTTGAGTAGGAATCCATTCGACCATATTGTTTTCTTTAACGGATTTTCGATTAAGCCTTCGGGCTTTGATAATTTCAGTGTCAATATCAAATTCTAAGGATGACACTAGCTCGTCCATACCAATGTCAACAGGGACACCGCGAATGACACCCATGCGAGTAATTATATGTGTAGGAATTATCGCTTCGTAATTATATGACACAAGAATTGGATTCGACAAAAAATTATTGGCGTCTACGGCCGAATTAAACTGGACGGAAATTCTATTCCGACCAATTTTTTTCAAACCGTCTTTGGATATATTTTTAATGTTATTTTTAAAAAGAAATTGGCCAAATTTAATCGGCCGAAGCGTGGCTCCAGAGTAAGACGACGAATTTATGTAAGACACGTGAATTATGAATGGACCTGGATCGGTAGAATTGTATCTTTTTTTAATATCTGCTTCCGGGTGGATGTAAATAGTTGAAAGTGCCGAGTTTGGAGGAGAGGACATGTTTGTTTTAAGTTTAGGTTCTGATTCTGAAGCTAAGGCATCCGTATGCTTTCTTTTTTTTTGGTTTACAGTCACACTTTCAAGTGAATCTAAAAAAATGTCCTGATACGATCCTCCAATGTCAGGAGGACCAGGCCCTTCGTTGCCGTCCATGTTGTGAAAATGTAAAAGAACTAAATGACAATTGATGAACCTATACCTATATGAAACTAACTACTATTAGAACTAATTGGAGTGAGAAATTAAAAATAATTTTTTGAAAGTCTAATTAAAAACGAAATAATAAATTGTATACGATTACCAACTAAGAAGAAGCCTACTAATTATTTAATAACTGAAAAAAAAATCGCGACACGAGTGACAACCGCCGTCCATCTTTTCTCCCATGTATATTCCTATAAAATAATTAAATCATAGATAAATATGTGTATTACTATAGATAAATTAAATCAAATTAAATTACAATATTTTTTGACAATTGACATTGTTGATTGTTGATCACAGCCACAGATCCAACTTACAAGTATTATAAATGTAATCTGTAGACCCAACCAAGGAACTTATATACGATAACTAGAATTCTACGAAGCAATATTTGAAAAATAAAAATGTACTTTATTTCGTTCTTAATAAAGTTGACATTTGTTTCTTACTTAACAGAGGGGAAAAACATTCTGAGCAAGACAACGACATGAGTGGATGTTGTCCCTTTCTTGCAATTGCCAGTGTAAATAAAACTTTCGGATGGTAGATTTTTATATATTCGGTAATCGTTAAATCCCTTTTATTCATATACGTCGATAGATACATTAGCATAAAATGTATTGTAATTAACATAGTGAATTTTAAAATGTACTTATTTTAATTATTACGTAATTACTTATGCAATGCAAAAACTGTTTCTCAAATTAGTGGAATTACTTAGTAGTAATTTGCAAACTACGCATGGCCACACTTATATATGGCGATTGGCTCTTTATTTAGTAGAAAGAGACACACTCCACTCATGTCGTGGCACTCTTTGGAACGATTTTGAAGCTTGTGCAAGGAAGTTACATTCTACCCGGAATGCTTACACGCGCTTTAAAATCGTTCCGAAGAGTACCACGACATGAGTGGAGTGTGTCTCTTTCTACTAAATAAAGCGCATATCGCCATATATAAGTGTGGCCATGCGTAGTTTGCAAATTACTACTAAGTAATTCTACTAATTTGAGAAACAGTTTTTGCATTGCATAATTAATTACGTAATAATTAAAATAAGCACATTTTAGAACTTACTATGTTAATTACAATACATTTTATGCTAATTTATTAATCGAAGTGTATGAGTAAAAAGGATTTAACGATTACCGAATGTGTAAAAATCTACCATCTAGATAGTTTTATTTACACTGGCAATTGCAAGAAAGGGACAACATCCACTCTTGTCGTTGTCTTGCTCAGAACGTTTTTCCCCTCTGTTATGTAAGAAACAAATGTCAACTTTATTTGTTACGAAATAAAGTACATTTTTATTTTTCAAATATTGCTTCGTAACAATTCCAGTTATAGTATATAAGTTCCTTGAGCTTGTGTAAGCATTCCGGGTAGAATGTAACTTCCTTGACCCAACAGACCAATTAGAGCACAGACCACAGACTAGTAAGACTACGTTTAATACATAATTTTCTGTGAACTACATAGCACCAAGGAATTTATATATGATAACTGGAAATGTTACGAAGCAATATTTGAAAGATAAAAATGTACTTTATTTCGTTACTCATAAAGATGACATTTGTTTCTTACTTAACAGAGGAGAAAAACGTTCTGAGCAAGACAACGAGAAGAGTGATGTTGTCCCTTTCTTGCAATTGCCAGTGTAAATAAAACTATCTGATGGTAGATTTTTATATATTCGGTAATCGTTAAATCCCTTTTATTCATATACGTCGATAGATACATTAGCATAAAATGTATTGTAATTAACATAGTGAATTCTAAAATGTACTTATTTTAATTATTACGTAATTACTTATGCAATGCAAAAACTGTTTCTCAAATTAGTGGAATTACTTAGTAGTAATTTGCAAACTACGCATAGCCACACTTATATATGGCGATTGGCGCTTTATTTAGTAGAAAGAGACACACTCCACCCATATCGTGGTACTCTTCGGAACGATTTTGAAGCGCGTGTGAACATTCCGGGTAGAAAGTAACTTCCTTGCGTAGCACAGACCATTTATTATCAGAGCATGGAACTATTAGGTAGTCGTAGGTACTACAATTCATCCGAGAATAATAATAGAGTATTATTATACTCTAATTCTCGGATGAATTGTAGTAATGGACAGCTTCATGGTGATTACGTAGTATATTATAATATACTTCGTAATCACCATGAAGCTGTCTAAGGAGCCACACAGACCTACAATAATATTGCGCAATACTTTTATTTTGCAATAATATTGAATACCACTTTGTTACTAGACGTTCAATAAATTCACTCAACAAAATTGACAAACCAGTCTGATCAATATTCTCGTGCGAGTAACATGTCTGACGACGAAGTTTTGGCGGCAACCATGCTGGTGATTTTGTTAAATAAATCTATACAATTCTATACACTCAAGTAAAAACTCCCGTTCTTCATTTTTCATTGATTGGTTTTGTTTCGATCAACACTTATATTGATCAGTGAATTGGCCTGAATGTCGAATTTCGGCCGAATGTTGAGTTTCGGCCAAAAGTTAAATTTCGATTAATGTCGAAATTCGGTGAAATGACGTATTTCGGTCACATGTTAAATTTCGACCGAGTGTCGAATTTCAGCCAGTGGTCGAAATTTTGATCCATTCTAGTAATAAAATATTAAATTAACAAGATGAATAAAATTACCGCGAAATGACAAAAATTTCTTGCTGGCTATTTTGCTTAAATTTACGACATGACCATACATTAAACACCGCGACTAACCGACCACGATCGTTCCAAGCTCTGAAGTGAAAATTATTGTGCAATATTAAACCTACACAGTGCATTGTACAATAAAAATTAAACCTGCTCAAACTTTCGTTCAATCATTGTGCAATCTTCAATATTACCCGTAAACGGTCAATAATATTGCACAATACGTGATGTGCACTACAGCCGGGGAGCCAGCGGACTGTAGATCTGGTTCTTCTCTCTTCGATGCCCCACCAGCCGTAGTGCTTTTCTGTTGAGCCGGATGTGTCGGAGAAATAAACGAGACCACAACTTTTCTTTGCAAAGGTGCTTCATTGTAACGAAATAGCAATAAAGCTAGCACCGTTGCAAATATTTGACCTATTTTAATGAGAGCCACTACTTGCCCTAACACTGCCCTACTCTAAAGCCGGTACCCTATGAATATATACTAAAGCCCAGGAACTTGTCTGGGAAACTTGTTGAGTCGTAACGAAATTGTAACTTTATCGTAACGGAAACCGGAACGGAACTGATTGTATGGCCGCGCTCTCCGATATTTATAGTGCGCGGCCAGACGGACGGCGGCAAACTTCAAAGGCAAATGGCGCCACAATGTCTTGGATTTGTTAAAATCCTGTTTTTCGTAATCTAATCTTAATACTTTTATCTTAGGTAGCTTCTTCTACCTCTAATCAACTAGTGTGGCCCTCTGGCGAGTGCAACGGTACTACCTTTTTACAAATAAATGCAAAACAAAGTACGTAATGCCCTAAGACCTACCGAAAACTAATTACAATGTCTTATTTCTTATTTATATACAAGGATAAACTTATACAATAACAAATAAGTGTGCTATATACATTGTACGTTCTTACAGGACCTCGGAAACTCTTACAATTACAGAGTTGTACGCCCTTTCAGGTCGTACTATCCTGTTAACTATCTTTATAGTACCGAAAAGTGTCTAAACATATGCCTAAGGCTTATACTTACATTATACATACTATTTACAATAGAAAAACATTCATTATCATAAAAAACTTTGCACTTTTCGGATTTTCGTAATTGCGAGTTCCCGCATATAAATACTATCTCGCAAGAGTCGACTCGTAATGTTGTCGACTGCGTGGAACTCGCTTTACTCGTAATATGCCTAATAGGCAAAGATCATAGCTACATAAAGCCTTATTATTTCTACACAACAAAGCTGTATGTAGGTCTTAGGGCGAATAAAAGACGAAAATGAACATTGTTTATTATACAAAACTTACGAACTAAACGAAACATACATTCTATCCTGCCTTACTATCTATTTACATTATTATTTACAACAAAAGATGTCTGTGCTGCACATTCTCCCGCCTATAACACGCAGTGTTATACTAAATATGGTGCAGCCAGACTAACTTCTTAACCGGTCTTCGCATGACTCCCGCAGCCGTACGTACGTCAGCCACTCGTACCACGCCGTCTGCTCCAGGGTGTACTGCCTCGATGATCCCCGTTGGCCACGTATTTCTTGGCAGCGCGCCGTCAGCGATGAGCACGATGTCGCCGACGCGCAGCTCTGCTCCTCTTCCGTGAGGCTCCCGCCGCTTTTGGAGTAGCGGAAGCGCTTCTCGTACCCAGCGTGACCAGAAGTGGTTGGCCAGCTGTTGTGAGTGCCGCCAGTGACGGCGGCCGATGGTATCGCCTTCGGAGAACGCACCCGGGGCAGGCACGCGTGATGGTCCGCCCAGCAGGAAGTGATTGGGCGTCAGTGGTGCCGGGTCTTCTGGTGAAACCGACACGTGTGTGAGAGGTCGGCTGTTGAGCGTGTGTTCGACCTCTGCCAGCAGTGTGTGCAGTACTTCTTCTGGTGGATGCCGCTGTTGCAGCACGGCGAACAGTGCAGCCTTGACAGAGCGCACCATGCGCTCCCATGCGCCTCCCATGAAAGGCGCGCTCGGCGGGATGAATTTCCACTTGATTGAGTAGTTGGCTGCTGCTTCCTTAGTGGCGTCTAGTGCGGCGCGCCTCAGCTCTGCATCAGCGCCGCGCAGGTTGGTGCCGTTGTCGCTCCAAACCTCGGTGGGGCACCCGCGGCGCGACATCATGCGCCGCAGTGCCATTACTGCGGAGTCCGTAGTCAGGTTGGCGGCTATCTCCAGGTGGACCGCCCTTGAAGTAAGGCAGGTGAAAAGCGCCACGTATCTCTTCTCGTGGCGCCGCCCGATGGTCACGCTGTATGGCCCGAGAAAGTCCAGGCCCACGTAGGTGAAGGCTCGCTGATGGTGCGCGACCCGGGACTTCGGCAGGTCGCCTGTAGGCGGCTGTGGCGGGATAGCGCTTCTCCTTCTGCAAAGCGCGCAGCTCTTTACTATGCCGCGCACGGTGGGGCGAAGCCGTAAAACCCAAAATTTCTGTAATATTTCACTCGTAGTTGCTTCCACCCCGCTATGGTGAAGACGCCGGTGTTCATGTTCTATATAGAGGCGGGTGTATGGGTGACGGCCATCTAGCACGGCCGGTTCTCGTAATTCTTCATTTATATCTTCTGCCGCCGCTATACGTGACTTTATTTTCAAAATGCCTTCTTGATCGATGAACAACGATAACTGCTTCAAACGGCTGTCTCTTGCTATCGCGCTCCCGCCCGTAATAGCTTCTATTTCGCTAGCAAAGCTTTCTTGCTGTGATAATTTTATTAACAATTTCTCGGCGCTAATGATATCAGCGCCATCTAGCGGCAAGTAACGTCGTTTTTCTTCAGAACTTCGTGGCTTCTTAATTTTCTCTGTTTTCCTCGAGCTTTTCGTATACTTTTTTCCCCAATTTTCATCATTGGAGGCTTTCGTAGCTGTGCGCTTACGCACACCGGCGACACGTTGCTTATTTGGTCTGCAGAGCTCGATGAACTGCAGCACGCGCGCTGTTGCACGCACCAGTCGAAGCCACGACGAAAATCTTGTTATTTCCGGTAGTGCTTCTGCAATACACACAATTTTTCTGACGTTATTTACAATATTTACATTATTTACAGCTGCCGACGGTTTTTCTTCGCCTGTCATTTCGCTACTGGTAGCGACATCTTGCGGCCACTTGTCCTCTTCTAAGTAAAGGAAGGCCGGACCAACGAACCATCTATGTCGGTCTCCAAATTCTTCCGGGATATGGCGAGTAGCATCATCAGCTACATTGTCGCGAGACGGCACCCATCGCCACTCTGCGACCTTCGTAATATCTTCAATTTCTGCTACTCGATGGGCAACAAACGGCTTGAATGCTCGCGAGCCTGTGCGTAGCCACGATAGAACTGTGCGGCTGTCTGTCCAGTACACCCTGCGGCTTGGCTGATACTCGTACTCCTCCATGACGTGCTGAGCTAGGCGGGCACCTAGTAAAGCTGCTTGAATTTCTAACCTTGGTATGGAGGTAAACTTGAGCGGGCTGACTCTTCCTTTGGCTGCTGCTAGGCTGACGCTGACTTCGCCGTCCTCGTTGACTATGCGCCAGTAGACCGCCGCTGCATAGGCAGACTCACTGGCATCCGTAAAGATATGCAGCTGCCGATCTCGCGCTCGCGCCAGGTTAGAGTGTGCGCGAGGTATTTCCAGATGTTCCATTCTTCTCACATCTTGAAGCCAGCTTCTCCATGTCTTCTCTAAGTCCGCAGGTAAAGGCTCGTCCCATGGTAGTCCGATTCGCCACGTTTCTTGAAGTAAATGTTTCGCGTGAATAGTTACAGGTGTAATTAAACCTAAAGGATCGAAAATAGACATAGCTACCCGTAACGCGTGTCTCTTCGTAGGTGTTTTATCTTCGTTATACACCGCTTTAACATTGAAACCCAGCTTATCGTTGTGAGGTTTCCATTTTAATCCCAAAACCTTCTCGCTTTCTCTGCTTAGTTCCCAATCGCCGCCCAGAGATGGCGCTACTAGTAGCGTTTTAGCTACGGCCGAGTTGTTCGTTTTCCATCCGCGCAGCTGGAAATGCGCCTGTTGATGAATGAGGCTAACCTGCGAGGCTACTCTGATGGCATCTTCCTCACTATCGAAGCTCTGCAGGTAATCGTCCATGTAATGGTTTCTTACCACGGCTGTAGCGGCGTCGGGATAGATGTGGGCGTATTCTTGTGCGTTCTTATTTTTTACGAAAATAGCGGTGCTTGGTGATGACGCAGCTCCAAATACGACGCTGGTCATCCGATACTCACGTGGCGAATCTTTTCTATCGCTTCCTCGCCATAGGAAACGTAATGCGTCCCGGTCTTCTTGTCGTACACGTATTTGCAGAAACATTTCTTTTATGTCTGCTGTCACGGCGATAGGCAGCTGTCGAAATCTCATTAGCACTCCGGGTAGGTTCTGTAGAAGGTCTGGACCAGCTAATAACATGTCGTTGAGACTTACTCCATTGACCCGCGCAGCTGCGTCGTACACTATTCGCGGCTTAGGTTTTGCAGGATTCACTACTGCAAAGTGAGGCAGGTACCAGCTGCTTTGGCTAGGTGACTCGTAGGCAGGTTCGGCGTAACCACTATCTAATAAATGTTGTACCTGTTTCTCGTATGCCTCCTTTAGCGCGGGGTCCTTGTCCAGACGTCTCTCTGTATTATACAATCTTTTAATAGCCAGGCCGCGGCTATCAGGAAACTCGCGGCTATCTTCTTTCCATAATAGACCTGCCTCGTAGCGCCCGTCAGGTAAACGCTTACACGTATTTTCTAAAATCTGCAGGGCTCGCTGCTCGTTCTTGTTGATGGGCTGGCGCGGAGTGATGCCGACACTGTCCAAATCGAAATAATTTCTTATTACCTTCTCTATATCTTCATCCTGTTCGGCATAGGCAGCTCTCTGCACTAGGTGGACTCGCTGCTTGTGGCGGTAGTCCACACCATGTAGCACCCAGCCAAGGTGCGTGAGCGATGCTACTGGTTGTCCACGTCTTCCGCTCTTCACAGCCCTCGTCACGATCAGGTGCCAGTTGTCCTGGCCGATGAGCACGGTTGGCACGGCGCGCTCCATGATGACATCTTCTTCTATATCTTCTAGATGTCTGCAGTTGTTGACGATGGATCTACTAACAGACTGTGGCGATAGGTTAAGGTTACCTATAGTTCTTCCTATTATCCGATGTCGCTGATGGTGATGAAGGCCCTTGACGGTGACTGCGATGCGGCGCGACCTTTCTGCGTTGAGTCGCGTGCCGCCAACTGTTTCTATGCGGAACGGCTCTACCGGCCCGCGAGCTCCTATTCGTGCAGCCACCTTCTCTTCTACCAGCGTGACTGTGGACCCTTCATCTAATAGCGCGTATGTGTTCACGCTGCCCCTGGAACCTGTCAGGACAATCGGTACAACTTTAAGGTAGGCGCGTGGCGCGCTTGACTGCGTTGACGCCACCAAGGCGTCGCTGTCTTCTTCTTGATTTTCAGGTGTCTTCTTCGTATAATTGTTGCGGCTATTGTGTAGCCGCCGATGGTGCGAACTCTTACACCCGTCGATGCCGCACTGCCGAAACTTGCACTCGTGTTTTGGCCTTCGTTTTTGCAGACACCTGAAACATAAATTATTACGTTTTGCCATAGCCCACCTATCGTCAACACTAGCTTTCGTAAATTGTTCACATATAGAGCTAGTATGTGCATCTTGACATATCGCACATTTATCTCTCTTCACTTGCGGTTCATATTTCTGCGTGTGTGTTCGCTGTGTTTTCTTAAAAACTTGCTGATTTTCTTTCGTAGGTTCATGTGGCACCAACGCAGCACACATCTCGGCTTCTTTCATTAAAAATTCACTAATCATTTGTAGATCGGGTTTTCTATCTTCCCGTCTTGCGTACTGGAACCAACTGTGCTGCAATGTATAATTAAACTTCGCTAATAAACTATTCACTGCCACCGTATCGTGTAGATAGCTCTCTCTGTTGAGAGCTCGAATCGTAGCGACGATATTATTCACTTTACTGGCGAACACACACGTTTCCCGCGCACTTTCTTTCACTCGCGGCAATGCCTTGATTTTTTCTAGTTCTGCGGTCACTAGTGCGTCGGGCCGACCAAACTGTATTTCCAAATGGTCGACGATCTCACTTGGGTCGGTTTCCCCGTAAAACATGCAGGCGACGGCTTCTTTGGCGTTTCCACGTAAACATCTTCGAATTCTTGCCCGATTTTCCGCCTTGCTAAAATATTTCTCCGTATTTCGATATGCCGCTTTAAACTGCAACCATTCTTCACCAGCGCCATCGAAACTTGGTAACTCCATACTGTAGCGCGGCGCCCCTCGTGATGCTTCTGCCAGGGCGGACGCGAGCGCGGTGATATCTGCGGCCTTCAATGCACCAGACTCTTGTTTTGGTGCCGTATTTTCAGTAGGCGTCGAAATCTTCGCCTTCTCTACGACGGACACATCATCTTCCGCCGGACGTACAGCGCGCGCTGAAATGCCCGCCGACTGCGCGGGCGACGTAGCTTGTGGCGCCTGGGCCACCTCTCGTGGTGCGGGCGACTCATGGCCCGCCGAATCTTCTTGGTGCGGCGCGTGCGCCGCCTCTTCGTATTGCGGCCTAGGTGCCGCCTCTCGTATGGGGTGTGGCATAAGTGCCACCGAACTGGTGATTGCCAGCGGCTCTGGTGCCGGATGGCGATCCGTATGGGTTGGCCGAGCGGAGTCCATCCAATCTTCGACCCTCGTAATAGCAGTTGCTTGCCCTTCTTCATAAACAGCGCGCGCGAGTTCCGTCCGTAAGCGCGCCTCTTCTGCTCGTAAGCGCGCTTCTTCTAACTTGGCGCGTAGATAAACTATACGCGGCGACTCGACTGCGGATGGTACCGGCTTTTCGTTGTTTGCAACGGTGCTTGTTGTGGTCTCGGTCGCCTCGGTGTTCTCGGTCGTTGTTGTGCCGCTAGTCTCCGTAGCGGACGTGTTGGTACCGCTCGTTTCCTCCTCGTGACTAGCGGCCTCTTCCTCTCGGCGACTCGACGTACTCCTCGTCTCGATCGGCATGGCTCAGTAATCCGGCTCGAATGCGACCAGAAAATGTGCACTACAGCCGGGGGAGCCAGCGGACTGTAAATCTGGTTCTTCTCTCTTCGATGCCCCACCAGCCGTAATGCTTTTGCCGCAAGCCGGATCTGCCGTGGAAATAATTGAGACCACAACTTCCTTGCAAAGGTGCTTTATTGTAAGGAAATAGCAATAAAGCTAGCACCGTTGCAAAATATTTGACCTATTCTATGGAGAGCCACTACTTGCCCTAACACTGCCCTACTCTAAAGCCGGTACCCTATGAATATATACTAAAGCCCAGGAACTTGTCTGGGAAACTTGTTGAGTCGTAACGAAATTGTAACTTTATCGTAACGGAAACCGGAACGGAACTGATTGTATGGCCGCGCTCTCCGATATTTATAGTGCGCGGCCAGACGGACGGCGGCAAACTTCAAAGGCAAATGGCGCCACAATGTCTTGGATTTGTTAAAATCCTGTTTTTCGTAATCTAATCTTAATACTTTTATCTTAGGTAGCTTCTTCTACCTCTAATCAACTAGTGTGGCCCTCTGGCGAGTGCAACGGTACTACCTTTTTACAAATAAATGCAAAACAAAGTACGTAATGCCCTAAGACCTACCGAAAACTAATTACAATGTCTTATTTCTTATTTATATACAAGGATAAACTTATACAATAACAAATAAGTGTGCTATATACATTGTACGTTCTTACAGGACCTCGGAAACTCTTACAATTACAGAGTTGTACGCCCTTTCAGGTCGTACTATCCTGTTAACTATCTTTATAGTACCGAAAAGTGTCTAAACATATGCCTAAGGCTTATACTTACATTATACATACTATTTACAATAGAAAAACATTCATTATCATAAAAAACTTTGCACTTTTCGGATTTTCGTAATTGCGAGTTCCCGCATATAAATACTATCTCGCAAGAGTCGACTCGTAATGTTGTCGACTGCGTGGAACTCGCTTTACTCGTAATATGCCTAATAGGCAAAGATCATAGCTACATAAAGCCTTATTATTTCTACACAACAAAGCTGTATGTAGGTCTTAGGGCGAATAAAAGACGAAAATGAACATTGTTTATTATACAAAACTTACGAACTAAACGAAACATACATTCTATCCTGCCTTACTATCTATTTACATTATTATTTACAACAAAAGATGTCTGTGCTGCACATTCTCCCGCCTATAACACGCAGTGTTATACTAAATATGGTGCAGCCAGACTAACTTCTTAACCGGTCTTCGCATGACTCCCGCAGCCGTACGTACGTCAGCCACTCGTACCACGCCGTCTGCTCCAGGGTGTACTGCCTCGATGATCCCCGTTGGCCACGTATTTCTTGGCAGCGCGCCGTCAGCGATGAGCACGATGTCGCCGACGCGCAGCTCTGCTCCTCTTCCGTGAGGCTCCCGCCGCTTTTGGAGTAGCGGAAGCGCTTCTCGTACCCAGCGTGACCAGAAGTGGTTGGCCAGCTGTTGTGAGTGCCGCCAGTGACGGCGGCCGATGGTATCGCCTTCGGAGAACGCACCCGGGGCAGGCACGCGTGATGGTCCGCCCAGCAGGAAGTGATTGGGCGTCAGTGGTGCCGGGTCTTCTGGTGAAACCGACACGTGTGTGAGAGGTCGGCTGTTGAGCGTGTGTTCGACCTCTGCCAGCAGTGTGTGCAGTACTTCTTCTGGTGGATGCCGCTGTTGCAGCACGGCGAACAGTGCAGCCTTGACAGAGCGCACCATGCGCTCCCATGCGCCTCCCATGAAAGGCGCGCTCGGCGGGATGAATTTCCACTTGATTGAGTAGTTGGCTGCTGCTTCCTTAGTGGCGTCTAGTGCGGCGCGCCTCAGCTCTGCATCAGCGCCGCGCAGGTTGGTGCCGTTGTCGCTCCAAACCTCGGTGGGGCACCCGCGGCGCGACATCATGCGCCGCAGTGCCATTACTGCGGAGTCCGTAGTCAGGTTGGCGGCTATCTCCAGGTGGACCGCCCTTGAAGTAAGGCAGGTGAAAAGCGCCACGTATCTCTTCTCGTGGCGCCGCCCGATGGTCACGCTGTATGGCCCGAGAAAGTCCAGGCCCACGTAGGTGAAGGCTCGCTGATGGTGCGCGACCCGGGACTTCGGCAGGTCGCCTGTAGGCGGCTGTGGCGGGATAGCGCTTCTCCTTCTGCAAAGCGCGCAGCTCTTTACTATGCCGCGCACGGTGGGGCGAAGCCGTAAAACCCAAAATTTCTGTAATATTTCACTCGTAGTTGCTTCCACCCCGCTATGGTGAAGACGCCGGTGTTCATGTTCTATATAGAGGCGGGTGTATGGGTGACGGCCATCTAGCACGGCCGGTTCTCGTAATTCTTCATTTATATCTTCTGCCGCCGCTATACGTGACTTTATTTTCAAAATGCCTTCTTGATCGATGAACAACGATAACTGCTTCAAACGGCTGTCTCTTGCTATCGCGCTCCCGCCCGTAATAGCTTCTATTTCGCTAGCAAAGCTTTCTTGCTGTGATAATTTTATTAACAATTTCTCGGCGCTAATGATATCAGCGCCATCTAGCGGCAAGTAACGTCGTTTTTCTTCAGAACTTCGTGGCTTCTTAATTTTCTCTGTTTTCCTCGAGCTTTTCGTATACTTTTTTCCCCAATTTTCATCATTGGAGGCTTTCGTAGCTGTGCGCTTACGCACACCGGCGACACGTTGCTTATTTGGTCTGCAGAGCTCGATGAACTGCAGCACGCGCGCTGTTGCACGCACCAGTCGAAGCCACGACGAAAATCTTGTTATTTCCGGTAGTGCTTCTGCAATACACACAATTTTTCTGACGTTATTTACAATATTTACATTATTTACAGCTGCCGACGGTTTTTCTTCGCCTGTCATTTCGCTACTGGTAGCGACATCTTGCGGCCACTTGTCCTCTTCTAAGTAAAGGAAGGCCGGACCAACGAACCATCTATGTCGGTCTCCAAATTCTTCCGGGATATGGCGAGTAGCATCATCAGCTACATTGTCGCGAGACGGCACCCATCGCCACTCTGCGACCTTCGTAATATCTTCAATTTCTGCTACTCGATGGGCAACAAACGGCTTGAATGCTCGCGAGCCTGTGCGTAGCCACGATAGAACTGTGCGGCTGTCTGTCCAGTACACCCTGCGGCTTGGCTGATACTCGTACTCCTCCATGACGTGCTGAGCTAGGCGGGCACCTAGTAAAGCTGCTTGAATTTCTAACCTTGGTATGGAGGTAAACTTGAGCGGGCTGACTCTTCCTTTGGCTGCTGCTAGGCTGACGCTGACTTCGCCGTCCTCGTTGACTATGCGCCAGTAGACCGCCGCTGCATAGGCAGACTCACTGGCATCCGTAAAGATATGCAGCTGCCGATCTCGCGCTCGCGCCAGGTTAGAGTGTGCGCGAGGTATTTCCAGATGTTCCATTCTTCTCACATCTTGAAGCCAGCTTCTCCATGTCTTCTCTAAGTCCGCAGGTAAAGGCTCGTCCCATGGTAGTCCGATTCGCCACGTTTCTTGAAGTAAATGTTTCGCGTGAATAGTTACAGGTGTAATTAAACCTAAAGGATCGAAAATAGACATAGCTACCCGTAACGCGTGTCTCTTCGTAGGTGTTTTATCTTCGTTATACACCGCTTTAACATTGAAACCCAGCTTATCGTTGTGAGGTTTCCATTTTAATCCCAAAACCTTCTCGCTTTCTCTGCTTAGTTCCCAATCGCCGCCCAGAGATGGCGCTACTAGTAGCGTTTTAGCTACGGCCGAGTTGTTCGTTTTCCATCCGCGCAGCTGGAAATGCGCCTGTTGATGAATGAGGCTAACCTGCGAGGCTACTCTGATGGCATCTTCCTCACTATCGAAGCTCTGCAGGTAATCGTCCATGTAATGGTTTCTTACCACGGCTGTAGCGGCGTCGGGATAGATGTGGGCGTATTCTTGTGCGTTCTTATTTTTTACGAAAATAGCGGTGCTTGGTGATGACGCAGCTCCAAATACGACGCTGGTCATCCGATACTCACGTGGCGAATCTTTTCTATCGCTTCCTCGCCATAGGAAACGTAATGCGTCCCGGTCTTCTTGTCGTACACGTATTTGCAGAAACATTTCTTTTATGTCTGCTGTCACGGCGATAGGCAGCTGTCGAAATCTCATTAGCACTCCGGGTAGGTTCTGTAGAAGGTCTGGACCAGCTAATAACATGTCGTTGAGACTTACTCCATTGACCCGCGCAGCTGCGTCGTACACTATTCGCGGCTTAGGTTTTGCAGGATTCACTACTGCAAAGTGAGGCAGGTACCAGCTGCTTTGGCTAGGTGACTCGTAGGCAGGTTCGGCGTAACCACTATCTAATAAATGTTGTACCTGTTTCTCGTATGCCTCCTTTAGCGCGGGGTCCTTGTCCAGACGTCTCTCTGTATTATACAATCTTTTAATAGCCAGGCCGCGGCTATCAGGAAACTCGCGGCTATCTTCTTTCCATAATAGACCTGCCTCGTAGCGCCCGTCAGGTAAACGCTTACACGTATTTTCTAAAATCTGCAGGGCTCGCTGCTCGTTCTTGTTGATGGGCTGGCGCGGAGTGATGCCGACACTGTCCAAATCGAAATAATTTCTTATTACCTTCTCTATATCTTCATCCTGTTCGGCATAGGCAGCTCTCTGCACTAGGTGGACTCGCTGCTTGTGGCGGTAGTCCACACCATGTAGCACCCAGCCAAGGTGCGTGAGCGATGCTACTGGTTGTCCACGTCTTCCGCTCTTCACAGCCCTCGTCACGATCAGGTGCCAGTTGTCCTGGCCGATGAGCACGGTTGGCACGGCGCGCTCCATGATGACATCTTCTTCTATATCTTCTAGATGTCTGCAGTTGTTGACGATGGATCTACTAACAGACTGTGGCGATAGGTTAAGGTTACCTATAGTTCTTCCTATTATCCGATGTCGCTGATGGTGATGAAGGCCCTTGACGGTGACTGCGATGCGGCGCGACCTTTCTGCGTTGAGTCGCGTGCCGCCAACTGTTTCTATGCGGAACGGCTCTACCGGCCCGCGAGCTCCTATTCGTGCAGCCACCTTCTCTTCTACCAGCGTGACTGTGGACCCTTCATCTAATAGCGCGTATGTGTTCACGCTGCCCCTGGAACCTGTCAGGACAATCGGTACAACTTTAAGGTAGGCGCGTGGCGCGCTTGACTGCGTTGACGCCACCAAGGCGTCGCTGTCTTCTTCTTGATTTTCAGGTGTCTTCTTCGTATAATTGTTGCGGCTATTGTGTAGCCGCCGATGGTGCGAACTCTTACACCCGTCGATGCCGCACTGCCGAAACTTGCACTCGTGTTTTGGCCTTCGTTTTTGCAGACACCTGAAACATAAATTATTACGTTTTGCCATAGCCCACCTATCGTCAACACTAGCTTTCGTAAATTGTTCACATATAGAGCTAGTATGTGCATCTTGACATATCGCACATTTATCTCTCTTCACTTGCGGTTCATATTTCTGCGTGTGTGTTCGCTGTGTTTTCTTAAAAACTTGCTGATTTTCTTTCGTAGGTTCATGTGGCACCAACGCAGCACACATCTCGGCTTCTTTCATTAAAAATTCACTAATCATTTGTAGATCGGGTTTTCTATCTTCCCGTCTTGCGTACTGGAACCAACTGTGCTGCAATGTATAATTAAACTTCGCTAATAAACTATTCACTGCCACCGTATCGTGTAGATAGCTCTCTCTGTTGAGAGCTCGAATCGTAGCGACGATATTATTCACTTTACTGGCGAACACACACGTTTCCCGCGCACTTTCTTTCACTCGCGGCAATGCCTTGATTTTTTCTAGTTCTGCGGTCACTAGTGCGTCGGGCCGACCAAACTGTATTTCCAAATGGTCGACGATCTCACTTGGGTCGGTTTCCCCGTAAAACATGCAGGCGACGGCTTCTTTGGCGTTTCCACGTAAACATCTTCGAATTCTTGCCCGATTTTCCGCCTTGCTAAAATATTTCTCCGTATTTCGATATGCCGCTTTAAACTGCAACCATTCTTCACCAGCGCCATCGAAACTTGGTAACTCCATACTGTAGCGCGGCGCCCCTCGTGATGCTTCTGCCAGGGCGGACGCGAGCGCGGTGATATCTGCGGCCTTCAATGCACCAGACTCTTGTTTTGGTGCCGTATTTTCAGTAGGCGTCGAAATCTTCGCCTTCTCTACGACGGACACATCATCTTCCGCCGGACGTACAGCGCGCGCTGAAATGCCCGCCGACTGCGCGGGCGACGTAGCTTGTGGCGCCTGGGCCACCTCTCGTGGTGCGGGCGACTCATGGCCCGCCGAATCTTCTTGGTGCGGCGCGTGCGCCGCCTCTTCGTATTGCGGCCTAGGTGCCGCCTCTCGTATGGGGTGTGGCATAAGTGCCACCGAACTGGTGATTGCCAGCGGCTCTGGTGCCGGATGGCGATCCGTATGGGTTGGCCGAGCGGAGTCCATCCAATCTTCGACCCTCGTAATAGCAGTTGCTTGCCCTTCTTCATAAACAGCGCGCGCGAGTTCCGTCCGTAAGCGCGCCTCTTCTGCTCGTAAGCGCGCTTCTTCTAACTTGGCGCGTAGATAAACTATACGCGGCGACTCGACTGCGGATGGTACCGGCTTTTCGTTGTTTGCAACGGTGCTTGTTGTGGTCTCGGTCGCCTCGGTGTTCTCGGTCGTTGTTGTGCCGCTAGTCTCCGTAGCGGACGTGTTGGTACCGCTCGTTTCCTCCTCGTGACTAGCGGCCTCTTCCTCTCGGCGACTCGACGTACTCCTCGTCTCGATCGGCATGGCTCAGTAATCCGGCTCGAATGCGACCAGAAAATGTGCACTACAGCCGGGGGAGCCAGCGGACTGTAAATCTGGTTCTTCTCTCTTCGATGCCCCACCAGCCGTAATGCTTTTGCCGCAAGCCGGATCTGCCGTGGAAATAATTGAGACCACAACTTCCTTGCAAAGGTGCTTTATTGTAAGGAAATAGCAATAAAGCTAGCACCGTTGCAAAATATTTGACCTATTCTATGGAGAGCCACTACTTGCCCTAACACTGCCCTACTCTAAAGCCGGTACCCTATGAATATATACTAAAGCCCAGGAACTTGTCTGGGAAACTTGTTGAGTCGTAACGAAATTGTAACTTTATCGTAACGGAAACCGGAACGGAACTGATTGTATGGCCGCGCTCTCCGATATTTATAGTGCGCGGCCAGACGGACGGCGGCAAACTTCAAAGGCAAATGGCGCCACAATGTCTTGGATTTGTTAAAATCCTGTTTTTCGTAATCTAATCTTAATACTTTTATCTTAGGTAGCTTCTTCTACCTCTAATCAACTAGTGTGGCCCTCTGGCGAGTGCAACGGTACTACCTTTTTACAAATAAATGCAAAACAAAGTACGTAATGCCCTAAGACCTACCGAAAACTAATTACAATGTCTTATTTCTTATTTATATACAAGGATAAACTTATACAATAACAAATAAGTGTGCTATATACATTGTACGTTCTTACAGGACCTCGGAAACTCTTACAATTACAGAGTTGTACGCCCTTTCAGGTCGTACTATCCTGTTAACTATCTTTATAGTACCGAAAAGTGTCTAAACATATGCCTAAGGCTTATACTTACATTATACATACTATTTACAATAGAAAAACATTCATTATCATAAAAAACTTTGCACTTTTCGGATTTTCGTAATTGCGAGTTCCCGCATATAAATACTATCTCGCAAGAGTCGACTCGTAATGTTGTCGACTGCGTGGAACTCGCTTTACTCGTAATATGCCTAATAGGCAAAGATCATAGCTACATAAAGCCTTATTATTTCTACACAACAAAGCTGTATGTAGGTCTTAGGGCGAATAAAAGACGAAAATGAACATTGTTTATTATACAAAACTTACGAACTAAACGAAACATACATTCTATCCTGCCTTACTATCTATTTACATTATTATTTACAACAAAAGATGTCTGTGCTGCACACGTGATATTGCGCAATATTATTGTACATCTATGGGGCGCCTAAGGCAGCGCTTAGACCTACAATAATATTGCGCAATATTACGTATTTTGCAATATTATTGACCATTTAGGGCTAATATCGATGATTGCACAAAAATTGAACGAAATTTTTATTGTGCAATATTTTTTTCTTGCACTGCGTAGGCTTAATAGTACACAATAGTCTTGTGCCTGCTCGTTCATTTAAAAGAGCGCTCCGTACTAGTTCTTTTCGGACAGCGTACTAGAACGCTCTATAAGCTCTGTGAAACCGCTTGTGAGCGCCGAATACTGACCGAATATTGCGACCGATTGTCCGATTAACATCGTTCAGAAACGTTTCTTTTAGTACAGTGCGAAAAAACGTTTTCTATTCGTACACAAGACTAGTACACAATATTTTTCACTTCAGACTTTGGAGCGGTCGCGTTCCGTTCGGTAGCCATAGTCACGGTATTTAATATATGGTCGTGTCGTAAATTTAAGCAAAACAGTGAGGAAGAATGCTATAAAATGATAAATAACGGGAGTTTTTACTTGAGTGTATAGATTTGTATAGAGATTTACTTACCAATATTACCAGCAAGGTTGCCGCCAGAACTTCATCGTCAGACATGTTGCTCACACGAAAATATTGATCAGACTGGTTTGTAGTCGTGTGTAGTTCGCGAATGAATCCTTCAATTGGACTACTTCAGTTGCGTTTAGTTCATCCTTCACTAGTTCAGTTTCAATTTATCTATATCTCTAGTTCGCGTAGTTCACCGCGAACGAAACGATTACGAGAGTCGAAGATTGCCGATCACGCGCCGATGGGAGTGACGTAGCAGACACAATCTCGGCCCGGCTGAACTTGATACCGGTTAACTATCTCACTGGCACTTTCTTGTACAATGTACATATATACTTGCGAAGAGCGATGAAACGAATTCTTCAATTATAAGCGTTCATTGCTTATTACACATGAAGGTAGTTTTGATCTTCAATTAGTATAAACTCAATGCATAAAATGTCATAATGCTTGTTTGAATTTATCTAAAATAAAAAATTAAAGTGAAAAATAAAAGTTTAGAAAAATCAGCTTAAAGTTAAGGCCATAAGAGACATTTTGCCGTATTCGGCGATTGTAAACATTATTTTAGTAAGAACTTAAATCTTTCATTAGTAAAAGTATCTAATCGTACGAATAAAATAATATACTTTATTTTAAAATTGTTTTACTATCGCTTCAACGTTTATCTCGTTCGCAAAAATCATAAGATTCATTACACACTACTTAGTTCGATTAACAAACGAAGGAAAATCAATGTACTGAGAAATGATAGCGACTCAAGCCATTGGACTAGATGAACTACTGAACTAAAAGAGTGATATACTTCGCAGTGATCAAAAGATATGTTCATATATTTTCAATTCAGTGACACATTCCGCGCACCTCTACTGGTTTGTCAATTTTATTGTATGTATTTACTGAACGTTTGGAATCAAAGTAGGCTTGGGCCTAACCAGACACTACAGAGAGCGCTCAATTTAGTTCATAATCCAAGGATGAACTAGTTCGTTCTATTAGTTCATTAGTTCTTTTTTTGAAATAATTTATTAAGAACAATAAATAAAGAAAAAAATATAGTTATGATTATTGTAAGTTTTGTTTATTGTTATTTAAAAAATACAAAATATTACATGAAAATTTTACACGTCCATTTATGTAATATGAGATTTTTTATTTAAATAATGAAATTAAAATAATTTATATTAATGATTAGTCAACAGCTAGGCTAGTTCCTAGTATAATATGTAATTATATTAGAATACTTAAAAAGTATGAATTTTTACAATTAAAGTTGACTTTTTTGTTATGGCACATAAAATATTTTATCGAAATAAAAACGAAAAAATAAAATGATTTATATTAATAATTAGTCATAATTAACGTGATATATAATAATAATAATCAATTATTTATAACAATAAATGGGAATAGAAGAGAATTTTTTTCATTTTAATTAAACTTACCGTAAAATAAGACATAAATGGTATTAGTATTCTGTTTGATAATTAGCCAGCAATACTTCAGTTGACGATTGTTATGATTTCATATGATTTGATAAAATTTCAACCATGGGGATTTGAAGTTATTTAGTATCGATATCGATTATCGATATATCAAGGCGCGCACAGTAAAAGTAAATAACTCGGTTGGTAACATAGTGCCACTGTCTAGTAAAGTGGACGCTAACAGAAATATAAAAAGAACTAAGAGCGGGATTTTCAATGAACTAGTTCGCATAGTTCACCTAAAGGAGCGCTCTTCCCACCTAGGTCGCTCGCGAACTACACAGGACTAAATCAAAGGGGTATTCAATATTATTGCACAACAAAAGTATTGCGCAATATTATTGTAGGTCTATGGGGCACCTAATACTTCATGGTAATCACAGCACACCGCACAGACTACTAAAATATTATAGTGTTATAAATCCATTGACGTGTTTACATTACATGTCAATGTATAAATCTCTCTATCAACGAAGTTACATTCTACCACGACATGAGTGGAGTGTGTCTCTTTCTACTGAATAAAGCGCAAGGAAGTTACATTCTACCCGGAATGCTTACACGCGCGTCAAAATCGTTCCGAAGAGTACCACGACATGAGTGGAGTGTGTCTCTTTCTACTAAATAAAGAGCCAATCGCCATATATAAGTATGACCATGCGTAGTTTGCAAATTACTACTAAGTAATTCTACTAATTTGAGAAACGGTTTTTGCATTGCATAAGTAATTACGTAATAATAAAAAAAAACACATTTTAGAACACACTATGTTAATTACAATACATTTTATGCTAATGTATCTATCGAAGTGTATGAATAAAAAGGATTTAACGATTAACGAATATACAAAAATCTACCATCCGAAAGTTTTATTTACACTGGCAATTGCAAGAAAGGGACAACATCCACTCATGTCGTTGTCTTGCTCAGAACGTTTTTCCCCTCTGATATGTAAGAAACAAATGTCAACTTTATTAAGATCGAAATAAAGTACATTTTTATTTTTCAAATATTGCTTCGTAGAATTCCAGTTATTGTATATAAGTTCCTTGCTCTCTATCATTTTGTTTTTCGACTCTTTGAAGCACAGACTAAACACTATATATGGTACTTTGAAGTTTCGAATTTGAGGTTATGTTGTTTTCATTTTCCACAAAGTAAAATATATTTCTAAGCATGGATATTGTAAATGAGATATTAGAAAAAGAACAGAAAAAAGCTGAAAAGTATAAGCCAATAACTGTCGAAAAACATTTAGAATTAGATTTAGATATTGGTACGCTATTGGCTTTAGATACTAATGATTTGGATACGAAACAGTTAAGGTAAATTTAAAATTTTTCTAGTTTTTTGTAGTTCTTCAGTTGTATTTTAAGTCCAACTACTTAAAAATTTGTGCGTGTAATTTAAACAACAAATATAAATTTACAGAACGGAACACGAGAAAGACGGATATTTACTTTCATTAACACGTGACAATACGCAGTTGTTATTAAATAAAATATGGGAGTTCCCCACTGAAAGAATTGATGAAGCCATAGTTGTTCGGTTGCCACAGCCAAAAACTATTTTACCTAGATCAAAACCAGTACCCAAACCTAAACCACTCACAAAATGGCAAGAATTTGCGAAAACTAAAGGTATCACTAAAAAAAAGAAAGATAAGTTACAATGGGATGAACAGCTTCAGAAATGGGTACCCTTGTATGGGTAAGTACAATCACAAATTACGTAAAATAAGCTTTTTAATGTCTTTCATTTATTTGAGTCTTTTTACCATAATTAAACAAGTTATTTTGCATGTAAATTATTTTGTAATGACACCTGTTTTTACATAAAATTATGAAACATCTTCTAAATTCATTTATATTTTTATCACATCGTAATAATCGTTGGCTTAAAAATATCATCACCAGTCAAATATTTTTTTTAATTTGGTAGTAGCACCAAATTTGGTCAACAACTAACAGTTATTGCCTACAAGTTTAAATGGTAGTCACAGGTGCAGCCTTCACACATATCATAAGATCTTAGTAGTAAGTCAGGTATTCTTTATATGGCACCTTTATCTATACAGAAAAATAATAAATGTGCTAATTGCATAAAAAACCTTAGTATTTTTGTAAAATGTTTGATATTCAATAGTTATAAAAAGTATTTTTACACCTGTATCCAGAGTAGGGTGGGCCAAAAAAATCGACTATTTTTTTAAACTTTATACTTTGAAAAATAGGTTGGTAGACACCTTAAAAAAATTCTCTCCAAGTATGAGCTCTTCATTTTAGTAGGAACGTTTTCCGCCTCTCAGTTTTTCATTTTTTTTGTTATTAGAAAAAAAATTCAGATCTCGGTATTTACTTTTTAAAAAAATTATCTCGTCTCATATATTCGTAGGAAATTGAATTTCCTACAAAAAAGTTCTCTTACAATTTTTTTGTAAACCTCACCGTTCAAAAGTTATTGCAAGTTGAAGTTTGATTGTTTTCAGAAAAATTTCTCTTTTCTTATGAATTTTCTAGCTCAACAATAAAAAATTATTATGGTATGCGCACTGCATATTTTCATAGGAAATTTAGTGCTCTACAAAAATGGTCTCTTATGATTAGACGCTTAAATTAACTGTTTCAACATTTATGTGTTGGTTGCAGTTTATGATACAGGTTAATTTAAAAGTGTCTTGGCGTATTAATCAACAATTGAGCTTTATTTATAATCAAGATTAGTTCAAGATCTAACAGTTTAGATAATAATTTTTAAAAAAACCGTAAATATCAATAAATAAAACATATTTTTCGTTAACGACCAACTTAATGATACCAGTACTTTGGTTATGACGGTACCTATTTTATTTATTTTCGTAAATTTTAGTGTTGATATCTATGATCTCAAAAAAATCATATGATGTGAATGTGAAATATCCTAAACAATATTAAAAAAAAATAACATAGCTGTAAAATTGAAAGAGAAATAAATTATTTAAAAATTAAAAATAAAATATAATATAGTTTTTTAACTACGTATTAATTATGAAAAAAAAAATATTAATATTTATGTAAATAAATATTTTTGTACTATAATATATGTTGTTAATTTTTTTCCGTATGTATATGTTTTCCAATTATATAAAAAAAATATAAAAAGCATAGGTCATTGATTTACTTTTTGAATTAAAAATCCTCGACTAACAAATAGTCATATTTTTCTCAAAGTGTTGTGTTACACCTGAATTATTTTGTAGCTTAAGCCATTTAAATTAAACAATTCTTACACCAGTGTATTGTAGTGCTCAAGACCTCTTAAAAAATATACGCCTTACAGTATCGGATTCAATCCAAGCAACTCATAAATCATTTTTGTGACCACGGTCCACCGGAACGAACTCGGAACGTGTGCGCATAACGGTCCGTGTTTTTTTTAGAAAAAAATGCGAAAATGGCTGGTGGTGTATGCGGTTAAAAGAATAAATCTTGAAGGTGGCAGTTATAAATTACCTGCATCTCTAGAGCTTATAAGTAATGATACTTCTGACAGTATTCACCACAAAAAAAAACAACACAAATTTATGTTTGTGTAAAACAATGTCTGTATAAAAAAACTTAGGCATAAAATTCCTTAATTATTTCAGTTTTAAGAAGGCAGCTGCTGAAAAACAGAAGGATTGGCTTATTGAAGTTCCTCAGAATGTAAACCCAATGACCGATATGTATGAAAAGAAGGCTAGTGAAAAATCAGAGAAGGTTGCTAAGAATGAACTGCAAAGACTTAAAAATATAGCTCGAGCTAGAAAAGTGAAGATACCTAGAGTGGGATTACCCGTTACGTCTGATAAAGCTACAGCTACGCAGGTAATTTGCTGCATTTGTTGCAGTTAGATTTAAGTTTTAGGGCCATATTTTTAAAGTAACACTGGTCCATATTTTTAATATAATCTAATAGTGGTTGAAATGAAACATTCAATCGACAGATCTGCATTGTAATACAAAGTTTGTGTATTATCACAATACTAGCTTTTGCCTACAGCTTCTCTTACGTAAAGTAAGAGACAAAAAGTAGCCTAGGTATGTCATTCTCCATCCCTTCAACTATCTCCATTTTTGCCGTGAAAGATGTACAAACAAACACACAACTTTACTATTTATAATATTAGTATAGATGTGGAAGGTAAAATAAACTCTAAAACATGTCTGAATACTATCATACTCATTTTAATGACTATTTTTTTTTAACTGGCAATGGGCCGCCTACCTTTCGTTACCACTACTGTAACTTCTGTAAACCAGAATCAACAGCGGCAACTGTCCTGATAACCACTGAGTTGTAAGCTCAGGATGCCCGGCCCTGAGGAAAAGCTAAGCTGTCTTGGATCCCACAACAAATTAATCAGAAGTGTATAGGAGGAGTAGGTAAATACCTCCTGTTTCCCTCCCTTTTTAGCAGGAGACAGCTGTTTTGTATGCCATAACTAGTGGGATAGTGAGATTCAATTGCATATCCATGGTTATTTATATTGATGCACAAAAAATATGTATGTTAAATTTAACACCTAAAGGCAATCTAATCCTAGCTACCCTCATGTGGTGCAGCAAGTAGGTAAAAGAGTTGGTGCATCAAACAGTAAAAAACAACTATGAATTTAAACTGTTACACATAACACTTATACAACAGCTAAGATAGTGTTAAGCAATCCTGGCAAATTGTACTACGTAGCCCAGTCTATGATAATAACATATTAATAGTATATATTGATTGATATAAAACAATTAGTATATATTAAAACAATTGACATTTTAAAATTATATTACAAAAAATTATTATTTTAAATTAATATTTTTTAACACTTATGCTGTTATTTAACTTTAGTTTCAAAATATCTCCCATTTCAGTATCATCCCTCTAAGGCGGCCCCTAGACCTACAATAATATTGCGTAATATTACGTATTGTACAATATTATTGACGGTTTAGAGTTAATATTGAAGATTGCACAATGATTGAATGAAAGTTTGAGCGGGTTTAATTTTTATTGTACAATATTTTTTTCTTGCGCTGTGTAGGTTTAATATTGCACAATATTTTTCACTTCAGAGCTTGGAACGGTCATGGTCGGTCAGTCGCAGTGTTTAATGTATTATTATTATTATTTTGGTTATGTGGCTATCCCATTGGTACGGATTCTGCCAATATCAAGTCAGTCATGGGAGAGACACTTAAAAATAGTTGAGTGTTTAATGTATGGTTGTGTCGTAAATTTATGCAAAATAGCGAGCAAGAAATTTTCGTCATTTTGCGGTAATTTTATTCATCTTGTTAATTTAATAGTTCATAACTAGAATGGACCAAAATTTTGACCACTGCCCGAAATTTGACACTCGGTTGGTTGGTCGACCACCGCCCCGTTGGTCGAGTGGTTAGCGACCCTGACTACGCAATCAACGGGGCTCGGGTTCGGTCCCCGACAGGGACAAGCATTTGTGTGATGAGCATAAATGTTTGTATTTCCAGGTTTGGGTGTTTATTAAATATATTCTGGTATTTATATATGTATTTCAATGTATTAGTATCTTTGACTAACACCCATAATACAAGCAAATAATTTGCTCACTTTGGGATTAGATCAGTCAGTGTAATTTGTCCCGTGGATATTTGTTATTTGTTATTATTTAATCTAAGCTAATCTTTCGTCTTTTACAATATGACTAGCAGAATGGTAGATGATCTATTCTTCAAAGGAGGGTCAGAAAAATACAGGGTAATTTTAGTTTATATATTTATTAAATTTCACCGGTAAATCCATTTTTTTCTTTTTTGCCAATATTTTGGGACTTCTCTTTTGAAGTTGGAGTAACCGGAATCGATCCCTCTTTATTACACTGCTTTTTTGGACTTGCCCATAACTTCGTCTCTTAAATCGATGTTTCTGTTCCCATTGTTGCCCTCTTTCGTTTAATGTATTATTATTATTATTTTGGTTATGTGGCTATCCCGTTGGTACGGATTCTGCCAATATCAAGTCAGTCATGGGAGAGACACTTAAAAATAGTTGAGTGTTTAATGTATGGTTGTGTCGTAAATTTATGCAAAATAGCGAGCAAGAAATTTTCGTCATTTTGCGGTAATTTTATTCATCTTGTTAATTTAATAGTTCATAACTAGAATGGACCAAAATTTTGACCACTGCCCGAAATTTGACACTCGGTTGGTTGGTCGACCACCGCCCCGTTGGTCGAGTGGTTAGCGACCCTGACTACGCAATCAACGGGGCTCGGGTTCGATCCCCGCCGGGGACAAGCATTTGTGTGATGAGCATAAATGTTTGTATTTCCAGGTTTGGGTGTTTATTAAATATATTCTGGTATTTACATATGTATTTCAATGTATTAGTATCTTTGACTAACACCCATAACACAAGCAAATAATTTGCTTACTTTGGAGTTAGATCAGTAAGTGTAATTTGTCCCCTGAATATTTATTTATTTAATTGAACATGTGACCGAAATACATCATTCCGCCGAATTTTGACATTCGATCGAAATTTAACTTTCGGCCGAAACTCAACATTCGGCCGAAATTTGACATTCAGGCGAATTCACTAATCAATATAAGTGTTGATCGAAACAAAACCAATCAATAAAAGATGAAGAACGGGAGTTTTTACTTGAGTGTATAGAATTGTGTAGATTTATTTAACAAAATTACCAGCATGGTTGCCGCCAAAACTTCGTCATCAGACTTGTTACTCGCACGAAAATAATGAATCACACTGATTTGTCAATTTTATTGAGTGAATTTATTGAACGTCTGGAAACAAAGGGGTATTCAATATTATTGCACAATAAAAGTATTGCGCGATATTATTGTAGGTCTGTGGGGCACCTTAGGCATATTAATTTATTACAGTCTTACAGTATTTCTGTGTATTATGGGGGGCAGCCCACTCTATCTATTCTTGCTAACATTCAACAATTTTACAATGAATCTGGCCAATACATTTGTTACTTTTTTGTTTTATAATTAGTACATTGTTTTGTCTTTGATCAATAGCAATTCTTGCTTATCATACTTTTTTACATGGATCTACAGCAATACTGTAAATTTCTTATTTGATATTTTGTAAATCATTGTTGTCAAGTGAATATCTGTTGTGTGCAGTTTTTGGAGATTTCTACATTTTTACTATTACGACTAGTTTACATTCCAAATTTTTATATAAAAAGACTGCTATGTGACGAAAGATGTGTTCATTGTATAATACTGAACTTATGCACATATACAAAATACATAGACAGGTATCAACAGATCCAATCTCTTGCAGGACATGGGTATTGATGAATTGGGCTTACTTTATCCACATTCATACAAAGCACGTGTTGGTTCCGGGCTCCTTTGAAGAATAGACCAATTGCCATTCTGCCAGGCAGGTCGTAAAAGGCGACCGATTGGCTATGCGAGTCACTAACATCGTGGCTACTAGGTGGTAGAGTTCTGCATTGTTTCGCCCGGGTCTGGTACCACCACCTTACCTACTCCTGCCGCAATAGCGTCAGTGCTTGTCACTGTCGTGTCCCGTGGTAAGGTAGCCGGAAAACTTATGCATGTGGCATTAGACCTTGCCACAAGATGGCAACACACCATTAACACTTTTAATGTCTATAGGCGATGGTTGACTCTTTTCATCAGGAGACCCATCTGCTTGTTTGCTATCTTATGATATAAAAAAGCACTTTTTAAAACTTCAAACCACAATTCGAGAAAACCAGACCAATTAAAATATAGTTTGTCTGTCTTTGTCTCCCCTGGGACCTACATGTTACTGTATATCAAAAAATTAGCTAATAAGATTCCCAAGAAAAACCAAGAGTTGAAGATATAAATTTGTTTTCTCCTCATTATAATATCTACTCTCTTTGTTTAACGATTTCAGTTATCTACAGCTGCTACTGTTGCAAAAGCTTCAACTGCATCTCTCGGAAAATTTCAAAACAAACTTCCTAAAGAAAAGGAAGCTAGGGGTAAGGGGATACATGAACTTATTCCTGGTAAGGAGAGGAAACGTAAAGCACCCATACCCACACCACAAGCTGAAAAAGAACACAATTTGAATCTTTTAGATAAGATTCTAAGCAAGAGACCTAAAATTGACATGGAAAAGGCAGTTTCAAGACATATTAATGAAGAGCAAGTCCAGTAAATATTCTATCCTATAATATTAGTCATACTTCCTACTAATTCAAATTTAAGTTAAAATTTCCATCAAATAATATTATAACGCAAAAGTTTGTAAGGATGGATGAAGTTTATTACGCACGCACGCAAAAACGGCTGAGCCAATTTGGATGAAATTTGGCATACATATAGATGATGACCTGGAATAGCATATAGCATACTTTTTATCCTGGAAAAAATAGGGTTTTTTCCATGGAATTCACCAAAAACTGTTATGATTTAGCGGGCTGCAGGGCACAGTGAATTGTTTGTTTTTTTTTTTTCGGAATGTCTCAATTGCTGTTAGCCTTATGGGCTGTTACAGTTTCACCGGTCGCGGGGGCGAGCAGAGTGCTCAGCCAGAATTTAAAGGTGTAGGGCTGTACGCCCTCCGCCCTAAGGGTGTCTCCTGTGAGACCGAACCTCGGCTTAGGGTGGGGTCGTGATTTGCGATGAGAGGGCTAGTGGCATTGTTTTGTCCGTCCGCCGAACCTTGCCCTTGGGCTCGGTTCGCCGAAGGGCGAAACAGGGGTCCTCGTCGCCGCCGGCGGCGACGGTGTCGCGAATGTAGGTGTGTAGTGTTATCGTGTAAACCGTTGGCCAGAGTTATCGGGTCATCGGGATCGGTAAGAACGTGGCGGGGCCTACGTAGTTTGGGATCGGGATTAGGGTCTGGGATGTAGTCAGCCGCGGCTACCACCAGTGGGTTCGGATGCGAGATGGCACGATCGAAGTATCTTTCGGAGATGTCTTTGAAATGCTTTGCTAAGCTCGGCAATTCAAGATCGTTATGGAGGTCTACGTTGCGCATATACCACGGTGCTCCCGTGGCAATACGCAGGAATTTATTTTGTACCACTTGCAACGGATGCAAGTTCGTACGGGGGAGATGGGCAAACGCTACGCAAGCGTATGAAACGATGGGGCGTACGCACGACTTGTAAAGTGTCACCTTGTGTCTAAGTGACATTTTACTGCGTTTATTGATAAGATGATATAACCGACCTACAACGAACTTAGCCTTAACTTTCATTCTTTGTATGTGCGGTTTGAATGACATGAAAATGAATTGGTTTGTTACTCTTTCATGGCTAAAAACCAATAAACTGATTTTGATAAAATGTTGAATGGAGATACTTGAAGTTGAGAAGGGGCGAAACACGGGCTGTGTTAACTATTTTTTTTAAATTAACCCTGAGGGACTGAAGGAGGAGATGTAAGCTTGTATGAAAAACTATGTCACCAAATTTTTAATCTACTCGTGGGTGAAGGTCGCTGTTTAGTTAGTCTTATAAGTATTCAAAATTATTCTTAGTCCATATTTTTTAAATTAATTTTCTAAGAAGTTGTGCTAAGTAGGGGGTCATCCATTAATCACATGATGCTTTTAGCAACTTTTTACACTACCCTCCCCCTGGTGATAAGTGGCCAGATTTTAGACTACTTCTCCCCCTTTTCACCGCAAATTACGTGTACTTTCGTGGTACAAAGATTTTTTTACAATATTATGTTTAGATACAGGTAAGGTAGTAATCGCCTCTGTGGTCTAGTGGTCCAGCGTTGGCGTTGACCACATGAGTTCCCGGGTTCGATTCCTGAGTCGGGCACTTGTGTTTATCAGAAAACTGAAAAAAAAAGTGTTTTTTTCAGTTTTCTGATAAACACAAAGTTGTCCGGGATTGGAAAGTGCCCAGTTGGCGATAGGCTTGCCACCTATCACATTTGTGGGACCAAGTATCTTTGGCTTATCATGGGTGCACTTGTTGTACCTCTGCCTACCCCTTCGGAGATACGGGCGTGAAGATATTTTAAGTGCTATCATATTTAATTCTAGAAAAATATTGTTTGTTCATCACGGCGAGGAAATCTTTGACGGGTCTAAGTCACACGGTGCTGTTTGATTGGAATTGTGTATTCAACAAAAAATAAATACACGTAAAACACACTACACTCACTCTTGAACCTCACGTGATTAACGAATGATCCATAGAAGTTGTGTTCCAATTCGTTAACACTCGTTACAGCGCCGTAAATCGATAATAGAGTATAATATGTATTCGCGACCAAAAGGTTTGGTTGCGAAATTTCTCGACGCTTGCGCGTTTTATTCAACGAGCTCTGATGTAGGTGAAGTCCATTAACTGCACTTTAATGGAACACATGTGGCGTGACGCATGCCTTGTCTAATACGTCAGTATATAGTCTTACAAGTCTTAGAGGTGAACCCCTTTAAAGAGCAGAGGGCCTACCATGAACTGTTATAATACTTGTCAAGTTCCAGGCAGTTCAACTATGAGTATTAACCTGTCAGGTTTTACGATCGTACCATGAACTAATTTTTGTTGACCTGCAATGCGTCGTCTTCTGGCCGGTCACATTATCTCTGGCAGAACATATCAAATTAACGTTGAGAAACACATAACTTGCCGGTTTTTAAATTTTAGTATAAAGTTATTATTATTAATGCATTTTAATTAGAAATCTTAAATTTAAAAATACAAATTGTCAAAAGAGATCAAGTTTTAAGTTATTTAAAGTCTACGTAAAATATATGGAACATAAAGTAAACCACGTAATATTGTTAAGCGGCATCCATTAAAGAACGCAACTCTGGGAATATTACACATGACCTTGAACTGTTTAATAAAGACATTTATGTTATGAGCGCGGTTTTTAAATTTCTTGATTTTTTGAGATTAGAGTTTTGGAAAAGTTTGTAACTATTTTAAAGCTTAAAATTACACATTGATTTCATGAACGTGATTGATGTCGGAAGCAAAACAATCGTATGATATCAATATATTCAATGAACAATTGGAAGTTTTATGAGATATTTTAAATACTCATAAAGATATTGCAACGGGATTCAATAAAAGTGTACACTCAAAACGTTAATTTTCATCACACATCTAAATCCTCTGTGGTCTAGTGGTCCGGTGTCGGAGTTGATCACATGAGGACAATTCAACAAAATGTGTTTTTCAGTTTTCTGACAAAAGCAATGTTGCCCGGGATTGGAAAAAGTGCCCGGGTGGCGATAGGCTTTGGCTAATCGTGGGTACGCTTGTTGTACCTCTGCTTATACCTATTATACCTTATACCTTATACCTACCTCTTTGGGGATATGGGCGTGAAGATACTTTTTTTTATCTAAAATTAAAAATAAATAAAAAATGCTTTAAAAGTAAGTAAATATTAAATAATAAATAAATAACTTTATTTAGAAGTAATGAATTAGGTACTATACTTTATACCAATCAATATCAATATTTTTCTAAAACACAGTTAATGTCAAAAAATATAAAGTATAAATTCCTAATAGGACTAGGGCTAGGAATAGCAGTAATAATAAAAAATACCTACGTTTACAGTATATTTAAGACAAAGCAAGCCAATAAAAGTTACTTTTTTCCACCTGCAAGTGACCGGCAATATTATGACACTTTAGCAGTTCAAATATCGATTTCGGTCTGACAAAAACACTTCATGGTACGCTAACGCAGGGCAGAAGTTGGTTTGAATAGTAAAACGATCGCTCGCCGGCATAGGTCACGTGGTCACTGACTGGCCTGTTAGATAACGCTTTCATGGTCCGAAATAGCAGGACAGTTTAATTATCGGCTAAAATTGACCTGGTATAAGAGTTCATGGTAGGGCCGCTGATCATCTACTGTTCTGCCAGACAGTTTGTAAGATAGATTTAAATAAGAGTTTGTAAGAAGTGAATGATTGGCTATGTTATTTAGTTAAGAGTTTGAAAGAAGTGAATGATTGGCTATGTTATTTAGATAAGAGTTTGTAAGAAGTGAATGATTGGCTATGTTATTTAGTTAAGAGTTTGAAAGAAGTGAATGATTGGCTATGTTATTTAGATAAGAGTTTGTAAGAAGTGAATGATTGGCTATGTTATTTAGATAAGAGTTTGTAAGAAGTGAATGATTGGCTATGTTATTTAGATAAGAGTTTGTAAGAAGTGAATGATTGGCTATGTTATTTAGATAAGAGTTTGTAAGAAGTGAATGATTGGCTATGTTATTTAGATAAGAGTTTGTAAGAAGTGAATGATTGGCTATGTTATTTAGATAAGAGTTTGTAAGAAGTGAATGATTGGCTATGTTATTTAGTTAAGAGTTTGAAAGAAGTGAATGATTGGCTATGTTATTTAGATAAGAGTTTGTAAGAAGTGAATGATTGGCTATGTTATTTAGATAAGTGTTTGTAAGAAGTGAATGATTGGCTATGTTATTTAGATAAGAGTTTGTAAGAAGTGAATGATTGGCTATGTTATTTAGATAAGAGTTTGTAAGAAGTGAATGATTGGCTATGTTATTTAGTTAAGAGTTTGAAAGAAGTGAATGATTGGCTATGTTATTTAGATAAGAGTTTGTAAGAAGTGAATGATTGGCTATGTTATTTAGATAAGTGTTTGTAAGAAGTGAATGATTGGCTATGTTATTTAGATAAGAGTTTGTAAGAAGTGAATGATTGGCTATGTTATTTAGATAAGAGTTTGTAAGAAGTGAATGATTGGCTATGTTTTTAGATAAGAGTTTGTAAGAAGTGAATGATTGGCTATGTGAGTCACTACCATCATAGGTGGTAGAGTTCTACATTATCTCGCCCAGGTCTAGACCTATTTTAGTATTACCGCCTTACATATTCCTGTCGCAATAGCATTAGTGTTTGTCATTGTCATACTCTGATTTGGAGAGTTAGGTAAACTTATGCATGCAGCATTAGGGATAGTACATACCACAAGGATAGCAATGCACCATTACATCTTTGGTGGCTATAGGTGATGGTGGTCCATCAGGAGAGCCATCTGTTTGTTTGCTATCTTATGATGCAAGGACTATCAAGTCATCAATATGAAAAATGTATACAAGCTTTCGATTATTACACCCCTTCAGCGCTTTATTTCTAAAAAAAAGGTAGCCTATGTTTCACTATTTCCGTGTCACATTTAATTAAAATCGTTTTATTGGTTTAGCAATGAACGCTCTCTTTCGTATTTATAATATAACTTTAAGTAGCCTTTTATCTAAGTGCCAAATTTCATAAAATTCAGTTCAGTATTTAGATGTGAAAGCAGACAAACAGACTTTCGTATTTATAATATACTCATGCTAATATGGATGATGAAAGTAATAGTAATAAGTAAAAGTAAATATAACTTGTATTGATTATACTTCAAATTCAACAACTTTGTTGTGTATTGTAGGAGATCCGAAGAGAAGAAAAATACCAAGCCACCAAAAGGAAAACGTAAATCCAAAGGTGGCAATACCACCAATTTCTCTGCTAAGAAGCCCAAAGCAGGCAAAGGGCAACGCAATCCAAACAAAAAGGCACAAGGAAGGAAGAGAAGATAAAACAGATGTTTACTTATTTGTAAGTGATTTGTTGAATATCAAAAATTTAAAAACGTAATCATTTTTTTATTTCATATTCCTTTGTAGCCCAATATATATTACACTTAATATAATCTATACTTATATACTTTACGTAGCTATAATATTATAAAGCAGAAGAGTTTGTTTGTTTGGTTGAACACGCTAATTTCTGTATGTAGGTGTCAGATGTAATTGTACAGTCTGTTTTTAATAAGTATGTATTACTTCTCTTTTAATTGTGTACAATAAAGCATTAAATAAATAAATTTAAAATATCTTTTTGTGTATGATGCCACATTCATGAGGAAGGCAAAAAGCTAGCTTTTTGCCCGACTGAGCAAAAGTAATATTTTTGGGACACGCGAACAAAGTCGCGGGAAACAACCAGTCTTATAAATGCGAGTCTTTCAGTCTGTTATGCTTTGATGGCTAAACCGTTAAATCGATTTTGATGAAATTTAGCAAGGAGATAGGTAGACGGGTCAAACGTGGGCTACTTTCTGTTCAAAAATCAACACCTAACAAGGTGAAATAGCGGATGACAGTTTGTATTAGTGACATGCTCATCTACTCGATGAAACTGCACGGGTCAGTTAGTAACTTCTATCTATTAAAGCGGGCTACTGCAAATCTGCACTACGGGCCATTGTGCGTATTTGGTATAGTGGTTAATCCTGTCAACCCAGTTCCTTCCAGGATTCCAGGGCAGCATTAGGGTTCATAAATATTTCCCCATACGTTGTCCCGTGCCCGAGAAACTGAGCCCTAAGGTTATTTAGCTCCACGCATTATGCTAATACTTGCTGTGCTTCCTCACTTTCTAAGGATGCTCTGCATAAAGGACTGTAAGGGCGGATCCAGAGGGGGGTCATGAGGGTCATGACCCCCACCAGGTAGGGGTTTAGGTATGGATTTATTATTGCAAACGTAAAGATTATTGCCTATCTTGACTGAACCTGAAATAAGTGACCCCTGACCCGAAAGCTGGATGCGTCCTTGAGGGACTGTTACAGTTTGAACTTATACTCTGTTTAGACAAGTCTCTAATTACAATATATATATATATATATATATATATATATATATATATATATATATATATATATATGTATATATGTATATATGTATATATGTATATATGTATATATGTATATATGTATATATGTATATATGTATATATGTATATATGTATATATATATATATATATATATATATATATATATATATATATATATATATATCGACGGGTCCCAAGAACAAAATCGTATCTACAAAATTACCAAATTACAATATTTTTGTTTGTGGGAGTACATTGTAGATAAAATGAAGTTCACTTGAGTATTTACAAAAATAAAAGACCAATAAATATAAAAAATATATTGTCTTGTAGCTTTATGCGTGTTTAATGCGAATTTTATTATAAAACATATTTCGTCTTAACTCTCCATAATTGTTCTTGGGACCCGTCGATATATAAGACTGAATGCTTCGTGGTCTACCGGGTAGCTTATTCGGCTTAAATCATGAGATCTATGTCGGAAAAAGTGTTGAGTTTTTCTCGAAAATTTAAAATATCAGTAGCAGCTCGAAGTATGGTAGTCAATGTGCCTTGGAAGAACACGTAAAGCCGTCGGTCCCGGTTGTCGCCAGAAAGAGTCGATAGTCGTTATCATGTCGGTAAAATGCGGCGATTGGGATCACCACTCATTTCGCCAACCGACAAAACGGTAACCAGAAAGTCTATAGGAGTTCTGTGTACTCTGCCTACCCACAAGGAAACTCGGCGTGATGATGCTTTTTTTTATAAACCAACATAAGTATGCAAGAAAATTAACATCATGCCATTTCTTTGTACCTAGTTGTTATTCTGTCAGGTTGTTCGTAAAAAGCAAACGATTGGCTATATTTGTCGCCCCCTCGTAACTGTTAGATGGCAGAGCTCTGCAACGTCTCGCCCGGGGTTTGATACCAACACCGTACCTATCCCTGTCTCAATAGTGTCAATGCTTGTTATTGCTATGTTCCAGTTTGGAGGGTAAGACAGCCGGTAAACTTATGCATATGGATTTAACATCTCGCCATACTATTAGCATCTTAGGTGTAGACAATGATTGTCTCTTTCCGTCAGAGTTAAAAATCTCATATCAAATAAACAGAATACATAAATACACATGAACTCGCCCACACACACGCACGCACGTGCGCACACACACACACACACACACACACACACACGCACGCACGCACACACGTGCGCACACACACACACACACGTGCGCACACACACACAGAGAGAGAGAGACACACACAGACAGACACACACACACACACCACACAACACACACACACACACACACACACACAGAGAGAGAGTAGAGTTGGCATTTTGCCCCAATTAACACTTTGATTAGAGAGAGTGCGAATATTTAATATAAGCAGCCGTTGTTTGACCATAAATCAGCGTAGTAAAAGTGAATAGACGCTAGCATTGATATAAAAAGAGAAGATACGTTATCTAGTCACGGCGCCTGGTCCTACAAAAGTAGGTCCATGGACACAGTGACAATTTGTGACAATCAATCATGCGATCAGTCAAATACAGGGACCTCATATCATACACTTTTTACTATTAAACACGCATTAAAATACCTTCTTGTATATTCAGCCAGTGCAAGTGTTATAATCACTCAAGGAAAAAAAAGACACACGGGATTTCTTTCCATTCGTAAGTACGGCTAAAACAATTTATTTGAAAATAAGATTAAATTATTGTTTAATTCGCCATGTTTGTGAGAGTGAGATAGTATAATACAAAAGTAAGCGAAAGAAACGTAATCTGCTACGTTCGTCGCACTACTTTGCGTTCGACTGACCGAGCTTAGGTTTAGCAATTGCGATGTTAGAGCGTAACATATCTTCCCTTTTTATATCAATGAACGCTAGTAAGTTGATACTTAGCAATAGCAAGTGTATATTTCAACATGAAGATTAAAGGATGTAATAAGTTTTTCATTAATTATCGACTTATGTTAGGGGTTCTAAAGTTGCTTATATCTTGATCACGACTTTTCACCTAAATAAAACCAGACAATTAATAATCATATTTATTTATATTGCCTTTAACAATACACAGCTTCTAAAGTTCTATAACAATAAACCTATAGTGAATTTTTAATATCATATATATGATATACATTTCAATACTCACTACAGCCTAACATATGTAGTTGATAAAAGCTCGATAATTATTTTAATACTGTATTTATGGTACGGCGAAAATATACTCTCCGTTGGCCATAGTCTATCTTGCTTCAACTTGTGAGGCGCATCAATGCAAAAGCGAGATGAACTCAGTCGCGATAAATTAATATCGTCTAACCATCTTACCATATCGTGGACAGAAAATCGATAGACGCTTTCACTACGTAGTAGTGACACTCGTATCTAGGCATTTGACTTATTGTTAAGAGTATATCAGAATAATAATTAAAATAGTTTAATGTTATACCTATTACAATTTACGAATTTTCGGTACAAAAAGTTCACTGACCCAAGTCTCAAAAGGAGGGCACCCACGCTTGCACTATTCCAAGATATTGCGTCCGTGATTTGTTAGATTGACTTTTGTACCAATTTGTTTTGTGTCGCCGGTGAGGAGATGGGTGGTGATTGCATCACCTCATGTAACAATTGTTGTTTATTGTTCTTATAATACTATGTATTCGTAACAACTGTTGTTTATTATTTTTACCTATGTATTCTTATTCTTCTGATTTCTTGCGATAACTTGGATGAACAACTTAAAGTGCTTATTCGAGGCAAGGTATTAACTCACCACCAATATACTGAAAAAACCTCAATTATATTGTTTTTACTTTACCCGGGAATTAACCCGTCACCTCAAGATCAAAGCCGAATAGGCGAACCACTTACCTATGAGACACATTACACAACAAATAATTCAATAGCTTATACAATTTTAAAAGTTTGAATATTTTCTCATGAATATAATTTCCAATGAAACTCGATGTACTTCCTCTCAATTAAAATAAATACTTTTAATCAGTATAAGTTGTATGGAACCCACAAAAAAGATTTGATATTTTAGGGTACCATATCCAAAGGTGACAAACGAAACCCTATTAATATGCCTTCATTGTCTGTCCGTCACAAGGTTCTCTCTTTCTCCCTTGATTGATAGACAGAGTTCACATTTTCACAGCATGCATATTACTGTGGCCGCTATTACGACAAATAAAATTAATTTAAAAAGTTAAATCCACTTCAAATATCTTCCAATTATACCCACATCTCAAAAACTACAGAATCGGTTTTAAATCTTGGACTGTTCTCTAAGTTGGAATACACTTAACTGATTTTACTTAAAAAGAATTCTCTCAATATGGCTTTTAGTTTCCGAGAAATTCGTGGACAAATATTACACTTACGAAATTTTAGTATACGTGTTTGGATGCCAAATAGATCACTATGTTCAAATACTATCCAATTCCATCAATACTACTAGGTACCTATATCGAAAAAAGTTAGATACCAAAAGGGGATTCCGTACAACCTTTTTTTAACTTCCTGTTACTTATGTAGATAATGAAGTTACCGTTTTTGCCCCGATTTTCAAAAATCGAGTTTCTAACAGATCTCCACGTTTCGAGTTCCTAGGAACCTTTTCGACTATTTTCACGATGACGTCAGTATGTTTGTATGTGTGTGTGTGTGTGTGTGTGTGTGTGTGTGTGTGTGTGTGTAAACATGTCATAACTTTTTTTATTATTATTACAAGATAGCAAACAAGCACATGGGTCTCCTGATGGAAAGAGTCAGCCATCGCGGTAAGGCGGTGGTACCAGACCCGGGCGAGACAATGCAGAACTCTACCACTTAGTAGCCACGATGTTAGTGACTTGCATAGCCAATCGATCGCCTTTTGAACGGCTTGACCGATCAAACGCGGTCGGAGATTGCATTAGATTGGATTCCGCGCAACTTAGACTTCCTGAAAATTTGAACCAATTTAGCCCAGGAGATTTTGAGAAATTTTGAAAAATAATTTTGGCAAAACAGCATTTTTAAAATATAAGCCCCCCCCCCACTCTCTAAACGTTAAAAAATTGGATAAATTCTACCCTACGTTTAATCAAACCCCCAAAAAATAACACACTGAATACAGCCCCCCAAACAAAAATCTAGATCTGCCAAAGTTAATGGAGGTATGCGTGTATAGGGGTTGGATTGCTACATGCATAATACCTTCATCAGAACACGACAATGACCCTTTTACTTTATTTAGAGTCCGCATTGAATAAAACAACTGTCCTTTAACCTTTTTGATGAAAACAAAAAGCAAAATTTATTGCTTAGGAAAACTTATCAAGAATTAACACACTAATTCCTTCTCAAATGTCAAGTGCGTGGGCTTAATACTTAATTCATGCCTCCTCCCTTGCTAATTTTATTTGAACAGTCGTATCTCGCTTATAGTCTGCTCTGTATTCCATTAATTATATATGTGACGCTGACAAATGACTGCCATTTGCCCGAACACAGTAAATATATATTAAGTACAGCAGTTCAAGTATCGTTTAAAACAATATTGCGTCGGGTGTAAATTTTATAGTAGTGCTTTGGGTACTTTTAGGGTTCCGAAGTAAACTAGGAACCCTTAAAGTTTCGCTATGTCTGTCCGTCCGCCTGCAATCTATTGCAGATATCCTTAATACTAGAAAGCTGTAATTTTGGCAGAATATACATATTAGTCACGGTAACAAAGTGGTCACATAAAATCTTGAAATACATTTTTCGTAGGGTAGCTCGTAGTCTCGTAGCCCTCTTCATGTAATGTAGAGATGTTAATTTTTTTCGTGTATCTCATAGCGTGGGATATCGTTGGATAGTTTTTTAAAAGGTTTAGGTTGTGGAAACAATTTTACGGCTCGTTTGTGAAATATTAAGCTTTAATAGTTTTATTTTTGCATAATGTTTGTGTCGGCATTACCCGACATTGGCGTTTGAACATCCAAAACAATTGGTCGGGTATAACAGACTGAGGCTGTGAAAAGATTAAAGTGCCAATTTTTGTTGAGTCAAGTGTCCCGCCGTTGCGCCAAATTAACTTTTGGTTTTAGGGATGTTAAAAAATTCACAGTAGTAGCAAATATAATCAGAAGTTATATTGAAAACTATCACGGCTTAGCAGGCTTTACAAGTTTTCGAGCAATAGTCGACAAATTTATATAATGTACTTAGAGAAGTGTTTATAGGCGGTGAACATGTCGTGCGGATATATTCGTCATTGGAGTTAAATAAGTTAAATGTTCATAGTATGAAACAATAAAAGCCGTCTTCTTTGTCCGCATTATTGTGATACACAATCTCGGAACCCTATATGGGGCGTGGTTCAACACGCACTTCATCAATTTATTTTATATTGTACTTGAAAGATCGAGCACACTGCGATGGACCGCACCGCAACGATAAATGTTAACATTAGGTACATTAGGGCTGGCAGCAGCGGGGCAGAGCGGCCCGCATAGCAACGCAGCGCATTTCTTTCCAAATATTATTCTCCTTTGTTGATCATCACGACGTGGATCTTGCAAATCATATGGCTCTTTGCAGCCTTGATTTAAAACTATTAGTTGTATTCGTTCTTCATCCACAATCACATGATTATATAAATTATTAGATACTCAAAATATAGAGGAACACGTGCGCGCAATTCCGCTCGCCATAACTCACTGGCGACGCGGCGCAGCGGACCGCATCGCATTCACCGAAATCCGTCCCGATGTGCTCTAACGTAGTGTGCGATGCTTCATATAAAGCCTAGGTTACATTTTGATTAGTGAGAGTAGTAAAAAATACGTGAAGACAGCCGTTGATTAGGTAGTGCAAGTGGATCAGTAACAGTTCGGAGTCTGGTGCTCGGAGTAGCACAGCAAGCTGTCGGTCCCGATTATTGCTAGAAATAAGCGGTAATTGTTATCAGGTCGCTCGCGAACCGACGAACCGGTGAATCGAAGAATCTATAAACATTCCGTTTACACTGCCTACCTTGCGAAGGAACCGGCGTGATATTTTTGAACAATAATGATTAAGTATAAATGAAATTCACCAATGTTGTAATACACAAAAATCAATAAAATATGGATGTCTTCTAAGGGCAGCATTAGATTGTCTACTTGTGTAATGCATCTGTGGGAAGGGAGAGAGAACTGTTGTAGCCTGAATAATAATCTATATTAATTTTATAAATGCGAAAGTTTGGATGTTTGTTACTCAATCAGGCAAAATCTACAAACGGATTTGAATGAAATTTGGCACACAGGTAGATGATGACCTGGAATAGCACATAGGCTACTTTGTATCTCGGAAAAATTAGGTGATCCCGCGGGATTCGCCAAAAACTTTTATAATGCAGCGGGCAGCACGCTGCCGCTAGTATAACAATAAAAAAAGTGTACCTCGCGAAAGTCGAGATGAAACTCTCATGTTTTCCTCTCGTGTAGGAAGTAAAAAATGTAATACCAAACTTTTTACTCTTTGGCAGTTGTATAGGTCGTTCAAAAATATGGCACGTGTGTGAGAACTATTTTTTATTAACCACAAAATAGAACACTGCTATATTTAAATTGAGTTGCTTTCAATTGTTTTAAATTATAATACAATAAAAACGTAATAAGGTTATGGCCATACAATCAACAATGTAATTACATCACCTTTGCGTTCTAGACATACTCGTAATATTATAAACAAATTTACAAGATACGCACACATTAAGCCACACGCCGTACATTGTACAAACTGCGAAGTGTCCTAATATTTCAATTTTACTACAATTCCAATATCTTATTCTATTACTACTATAATAAGCAATAATAATAAAGCTATACTGGAAGCATCTACAGTTACGATTATTACTTTTTGGCATGATTTTAAAACTACAAACAAATGAAATATTTTAGAATTTCTTACATTAGATTTAATAATTTAAATTTAAAAATAAAATATGAGTATTTTTAAGGCAAGAATTTATTAATATTATGTTTTTACATTAACCTAACACCAACAAAAAAGAGTAAGAGAAAATAAAAACATTATTGCATTTTTGGCGTAGATACTTCTGTTTTTTGTCTAAGAATTGTTACTACCTACTTACAATAATAATTCGATTAAACGTCAAATCAGTCGTCGTTTTTTAAAGCAGTAATGATCATTTACACGAAAGTCAAAAAATTTTTTATATAAGACGGTTCCAAGCCATCTTTCGATTATTCAAAGTTTGGTCACTTCATTTTTTATTGCTGAGTGATATATTACGTAACGTTTCAGACACAGACACAATATTATCTTTTAACATATAATATTATGTACTCGTAAGTAACCAAGTTCCAATTGTAATTTGAAATTATTCAAAATTACAAGTTATATAAAATTCATTAAAAAAAATATATATTGATTAAGAAAAACATTGCATGGCAATAGTTATGTACCTAATGTAAGAAATGCTGAAAAAATATTTACATCTACTTTTACACATTTATCTACATATTTTTAATAAAATATTTTCTTTACGTATAACATTGTTTATAAACAGTAAATACATTTTTATTTATTTATTTTACTATTAGTATTGCTATCAGTGAATATTATGTTTTCTAATTTAAATAACGATTTGAGATATATTTTTTATTAAAATTTGCACATTTCACAGCATTTTAAATATTAATTTGTTTCAAAAGGTTCGTGAAGACAGGAATATAATGAATGTCACAGAACGGATCCGTACAAAAAAACCATGTGTGTGTACTTATGTACCTACGCACGTAAGAAGTTACACTTCTTTGGCGTAACGAGATAAATATCTTTATATTTTTTTTATCTTTCGTGTTACCCTGTTTGTAGAGAAAACGACACTAAATAATAGAAATAAATGCATTCAATGCATTGAAAGAAAGTTTTATTATAACGCATTATCTAGAAAATTCTAAATAAATGTTATTTACATATTATAAAAGCATTATTTGTACATAATTAAAAAATGGATAAACTTTTTTTGAAAAACGAAAATGTTGATTAGCTAATGTCGGTTCTTCGTGACGGTGTGCGCGCCCAAATCTTAAAAATTTGCTCTCATCTTTTTTCATTAACGCGCCAAAAGAAGTAGGTGTTAATACAAGAAAATCAGTCGTATGTAAGTTTTTTTTTTTTTTTGCTAGAGACTAGACCCGTAATTCAAGTTTAAGTGCCCGTTATAAAATCATTTCATTGTCAATTTACTGGACTAGCTGAAGGTGAAATTTTGTTAAAGATTTATTTAAACGGTGGTTACCATTACGAGAAGCTAATTAACCGTCGGGCTTGTTTGTAGACTAATATATATATATATATATATATATATATATATATATATATATATATATATATATATATATATATATATATATATATATATATATATATATATATATATATGTATATATATATATATGTATATATATATATATATATATATATATATATATATATATAGGATAGGTGGCAAGCCTATCGCCAACCGGGCACTTTCCAATCCCGAGCAACTTTGTGTTTCTTAGAAAACTGAAAAAACACTTTTATGTGCCCGACCCGGGAATCGAACCCGGGACCTCATATGGTCAACGCCAACGCTGGACCACTAGACCAGAGGCGAAATCCGCGAAAGTTTGCAAAATTAAAATTATAATTTTTTTTCGCGTGCGTCTAGTTGGCTTAGTCGGCTGGCTTATTAGTAAATAGATAAAACAAGTTGAAAATACATAAATTGTTCTAAGGAGGTTGCTGCAGGTTAACAATGCATATTTTAAGTGTTATGCCTTGTATATGTCGTAGTGAAATTGTCAATACCGTTAGATTATAATCTACCTAAGTGATGTTATAATTTAACTGCTAACCTAACCTAACCAAATTATAAAATCCCTAGATAGATTATAATCTAACGACTACTGACAATTTCACTGCGATATATATATTACATAGATAATACGACTTTTACATTTTAGCCAACGTCCTAAAATGAATGAGATAAATATTTTAATTGGAAAATGTTAAAATGTTTTTAATTATACACTTATAATGCATAAAATAAGCGAAAATGATTGTTTTTATTCAGGGATGAGCTGAATGTAGTTTGAACCAAATACGAATGGCTTTCAAAATTTGGCCGATCTTTGCACGAAATTCGATTTTTCACAGAGCTCTCATGAATTCTTTTCTTTTTATTATTCTTCTTTTTCTTTATTTCATTGAAATCATCTTCTGTTCTGCTCAGTATATTCTGAGAGACTTTTCTCAGTGGCAGGAAATTTATATCAACATAAACGAAGCAGAATGCTGTTAGGAAAAGGAAAATTGTCTGTGTTTTTGAATAATAACCTGCCCCTGGTAAATTTTTAAAAGCACCAGTACTTATTTACTTTATTTTCTTATGTAAAAACTAAAAATGAAAGTTACTAAATATAAATATATTATACTATTTTAAATAAAGGAAGGACTATTCTTTAATAAATTTCTGTATAACTGCAAAATGAACACTTAGAGGAACATCAGTTAAATTTAACTCGGTTTTACAAAAAGATTCTATGAGAGTCTTAAGTTCCCTACTACCAACATAAGACTATGATTATGAAGGTTTTGTGTTATTATTTTATCAAAAATATTTTCTTATACCGAATGTCAAAATTCGAATATCAAATAAATTTCAGCCCATCCCTAATCTTATTATTTAATAGTGGTTTATCAAGAGAAAACTAATAAAATTGGGATAGAAAAAATAATCTGCCTATTTTATATGTCTATCTATGACCCTGTATTTGAAATGAGGTTCAATGTTACGTTGTAATGTTGTGATAGTATTTCAATAATCTATGAATCCAAAAATATTATATGTTTACATGTTATTATTATAGGATACAGGAATAAATTCCCTAAACATATTATAAAAATAATACATGATTTAACAATCCTTATTTCGACAACATTTAATTTTTTTATCTACTTAGGGAAAGGATATAAATCAAGGAATAGAAAAGTGTAATATCTAACCGCGTGCATTTTATATAGGTAATTTAGGCAGTGACTTTTTTGTAACTGTCATCTAACAAGCTGTAAAGTTAAAAATATCTAGTCCTTTATTCGTGTTGTTACCTCGAGTAAATATATATACAACCATCGCACAATAAAATGAAATCGATTGAAACTTCATTTACTAAAATCGGTCGGTCAACTTGTTTTTGAGTCACGATCAGAAATCCATATACATATACATAACTTTAATATCACTATTTTTTAGTAATCTTATTTATGGGGCGTTGCGGAGAGTACCCTAACTGGCAAAAAAGTCTGTAACATTAAAAATGGCAAAGATTTTTTATAATATCCCACGACACTACGTGTTTTTTTTTATATAAAAAACAATATAATATTATTTCTTAAATGAATGATTATATTCCTTATGGATGCCAAAACGCAATTTTGGTGAAAATTTCAGGCATACTTATTACTTTTATTACACCGGTGGTCCTGTAAATATTGGTACCATTGTTATTTTTAGCCTCTTGTAAATTTTGTGCCACATGGTTATAGATAAAATTAATGCTATTTCTGCGAAGCTAAAGAGGATGGCAAGTATAACTGAATTTTTTGCAACTCTCATCAATAGCCAAGTACTGTTGCTATAGGGAAATATAAAGGTAAGATAATAATTGATTTCTGAAACTTGTAAGGAAGCTTATTTGCAGTTTCTTGTTTTTTCTTAAATAATTCTCATTCAAATTTTGCATAATTAAAATTATTTAAAGTCTGAATTGTGTATTAAATATTGTCTGATTGTGGCTATCAAGGCTTAAGTCTAAGGTAATGGCAATTAATGGACAAATTACTTAATTTGGTGAAAAGTATAAATCAGATTTAGATGAGAAACCACTGTTACGGTTGTTAAAAACTTCATAATTTTTGTATTTCTGTTACATTTTCTATTGCAAAATCTACTGCCTAATTTCCTTTATATAATACACGCTTCATTGTCGCCTTTGATCTAGTTTAATTAGTAATAATTATACTATAAATAAGTATATAGCACTTCCCAGTCCTAAAATATTTATTCAATTTTTCACTCATTATCACTAACAAATCAATTCTCTTAAACTTTCAAAGTACCTATATAAATAGTATGATAAACATAATACGAAATAATATAATTTGAAGTCGAAAAATGTACAATTTTATTATGAATCAATTAGTTTGATTTCATAATACCGGGTGGATAATAATATATAGAAATTTTCTACTTAAACATACTGGCATAAAAATATAATATTTCATTTAAAATGATCACTATATTATATACATGTAATTGATCTATTTATTTTTAAGTATAATTTGTGAAATAGGAGTTTAAAAATGATGTATATATAACAATTTTTTTTTTTTCAAATAAACAATGATTACTACTAAATATAGTTTAGAAGAGTTACAATAGAAAAATAGTTGCATGTACTTAATTAAATCTTATGCTTGTTCATAGCTGTTTATTTTTCAATAATTTAACAAGAAAATTAAAATATCTAGTCAGTGACATATTGTTATATATGTTAAGTTTTTAGTTATTTACAAATAATCAACATTTCGTGAGGCTATCCTCCCAATGTTGTCAGTTGGCGGCCTATCTGACACGCCGTGCTATTTCACCGACTCGGTCTAAAAAAATGTCGCTTGTTTATTTGAATAACACATTTTTGCTTGCATCAGCCTGCAAAAAAAATTAAAAAAATTTTTGCGGGCTGATCTTCCTCCACTAATTATAGTCAAAACTCTGTACTGTATCCAAGTTGGTTCTTACAAAAGACAACTCTTAGCGTTAGCATTAGTAAGGTAACTTTAAATTCTGGGTTAACACTCTGTCTGCTAGCCGTGAGCCGCTAATTGTAGCCCCTCAAGTTATCGGATATTTTGATTAAAAGTTAAATGAACCCAATAGTTTAGAACATTATTAAAACGCTTACAAACTTTATATTATCTTAAAGTATTTTAAACTATATGAGATCTTATTTTATGACAGCCCAATAATTTAGAAATAATTAAAAAGCACAATTATTAGCTAAGAAAATACCAATACATTTTTTATATCACTCAACATTTAAAATATAGGAAATTTGATCTCCAAATTTAAGCGGTTTTTCCGCAATTTACGCGGTATAATATTCCCAAATAGATATTGATTTTTGTACCAAAGATGCTCAAAACACTGGCCGAAAAATTAAGTATTTGCTTACATTTAGATAGAACAAATATTTATGAAATTAAACTAGTTAACATAAACTTATAATGTAAAATACATATAAAATTTCTATGCAATAATCTTAAGAATGATGTTCCATATATGTTTCACTAATTTAAAAAGCAACAATGCATTTAGAGAAACAATTATTATTGCTGGTTTTTTTACTAAAACGAAGCCGAAATTATATGATTAAGTCCCAAGTCATAAATAATTAATTAAAACTTATAACTAGACTTTAGTAAGAGTAATACTAATTAACTCCGAACAGAGCATAAACCCGAACGATGATTAAATTAATAATTAAACGCAATGTGCTTGTCATTTGCACATTTTGTACAGACTGTGTATACGTCGGATTCGGCGTTATGTTTGCCTTTATGATGGCAAACTATATGCACTAACTTTAAGTTTTCTTTTGTAAAAATTTGCACATAATATCGATCAGTTTCGATACATCCTCGAGTGCAATCTTGAATACATGATATACATTTTATTTCCTGGCTAACAATAGCTTGGATAGCCAAAAGAATTTTCGGTATTATTGAACGCGATAATTCAATTCTGTGGTCTAAATTCCAAGTTTGGAATAATATACGCTCTTCACGACTTCTGTAAGGGTTTATCACATGTTCATTAACATAATCACATGTATTTTTATTCCAAAGGCCTCCACATTCAAAAAGACCATTCTTATTGCATAAGCGTTTCTCATCTTCTTCCTTTCTATTAAAGTAAGAATCATTGAATTTATTTTTTTCAAGAATTTTTCGGAGATCTAATAAAAACTGGTCAATGAATTTCTTTCCATGCCCATTTTTGGAATGTATATATAATTCAGACGACTGTAATGCTGTTTTAGTTTTGTAATAATATCCTCTCATTCTTTCTTTTACCCTTTTTGACATAGATTGTTCTTTGGTTTTTTCAGAAGGCTCTAGACCTGAAAGTATTTGTAATAAGAACATTTTAATTTTCATACAATGACAGCCACATTGTTGGTACCTACCTTCAAACCAGTCTGGATCCTGGCTCCTTTCACTCAACATAGTTCGTGCGTCACTCGCAGCAGCAATATATCTCTGGAAAACTTTAAACTTCTCTTTCATATCCGAATCAAGAAATTTTTTAGCAGCTTTTCCAGTGTCGATGTAATCCTTTTTCGTCGAACGAATTATTTCATAAAAGTAATCAAAGTCTGGAAACATTTATTAATTTAAGATAGTGTAGATTTTAATAAATTGATTCTTCTATCTAGTAAATTTTATTTATCACTATATAATAATAAATCACTTATCGTAAAACTTCATCTTTCCAAAATTGCACCAAATATATCTATATTATTAATATTATAAATGCTATATTATTAATATTTTAAATTATTATAAATGAAAGTTTGGATGTTTGGATGGATGTTTGTTACACAATCATGCAAAAACTACTGAACGGATTTGAATAAAATTCTATCCCGGAAAAATTAGCTGATCCCGCGGAATTCACCATAAACTGTTATAATGCAGCAGCTGCACACTGCAGCTAGTTTTTATATAAGTTACGAAATAAAATTGGCCCAAATTGAATTCATTCAAATGAAAACCTAACCCACAATCCATTTCAAATCACAAACACATAAGGAATTTGGTTTCAATATAGACAGAACAAATAAAATAATTTTGTGTCTACACATTAAAATAAGTTTATGCAACATGCATCATGTTATAAATCTACAAATTATATTGGTCAATTATTCTATATTTTATTACCAAAATTAGGTAGGTGTGTAACCTTTTTGCGGATATTTCACTGGCTGGTTAGGAAAAAAAATCGATTATGTTATGTTTTTTCACAAAATTAAAGGCGAATGTACTTGTTAATTAAAATAAAAAAAAAGGTGTTATCTGAACTTTATAATTTTAATAAAGTTTTAAATCACCCCTGTGATCTAATACTCCGGAATCGGTGTTGACCCCATGAGGTTTCAGGTTCGATTCCCGGCTGGGGCAATTAAAAAAAAAGTTTTTTTTCCAGTTTGCTGATAAAAAGAATGTTTCCAGGGATTGGATAAAAGCCAGGTTGGCAATAGGCTTGCCACCTATCACACTGTTGGACGGAGTATGGCCTACGAGCTTGACGCCCAATTAAGTGCTCACCTACACGTTATGAGAATTGCACTCGTCGTAAAAATTGGTGTAGGGAACACAACATTGACACCGGAGAAATGGGATAAAATTTTATTTTACACTAAGTTTCGATTCGGGTTTAGGCCTGATATAAGAATGATAAAAGTGTACCGTCATCCCAGCTGAAGCTGAGGTGCGTTCAGGAAGCTCATCCATATAGCAGATCAACTGTTATAGTAAAGGAAAAGATGTACTGAGCCTGCTTTAGTAAATGGAAACATGAAACCTCAAAATTACATTAAGGATGTTTTTAGACTTTATGTACATCGGTTTTCACATGTCCTTGGCACCGAGTTTACGTTAATGCATGAGAATGTGCATTAACATCACACAAATGCTTTGGAGTCTACGGAATGGAAATTGTCCTCGCCTACACAATAGTCAGACCTCAACTTGATCAAGCATGCCTGGGATATGCTCCAGGGATGTGTTTTAGAGGATTTGGATTGAGTAACAACAACCCAACAGTTAAAGGATTGGCCAAACTTTCACTGGAAGTTATAGGCGCGGGATAACATTAACAAACTCAGATTCTGTTGATTATCGGTGCCAACAAATTTTGAACACAGAAACACTTTGAATTAAATTATCAATTTTTCGACAATAAATTGATTTTGTTTAAAATAAATTAATTTCTGAGGTTTCAAATTTTATACTACACATGATACAGCACACAACAATATTGTTAATTAACGTTATTAAAATACTAATTGAAATAAACTGTTGTTTTTACATCAAAAAGACAGTAACAATATTATTTAAATCATAAAAAAACATGTCATAGTGTAAAAATCAAAGTAAAAATTAATTTGATAGCCCCGTTGGTCGAGTGGTTAGCGAACCTAACTACGAATCGATGGTGCTCGGGTTCGATTCCCGACAGAAACGAACATTTGTATGATGAGTATTTATGTTTGTATTTTTGGGTCTAGGTGATATTTTGTCTATGAAACAGTATTTATAAATGTATTTTAACATATTAGTGTCGTTGACTAACACTCATAACACAAGCAAATAATTTGATTACTTTGAGGTTAGGTACACAATGTACATATCTCGATTTTTGTTACTTGTCCAGCGATATTATTTTGTTAGAAATTTAGTACCTAACCTTCTAGTTTTTTGACATAATAAACAAAACATATACATAAAATCATTAGTTCTTATAATGTTTACAGTAGTTACACGGATTCTAATTAACAAATCTATTTACAGCCTCCTAATAAATAAATTTGCTCATTTGTTTAACACAACATTTACTAAAACATACCCAGCAACTCTAAAAAGTTGAGCATTTAGAAAATATGAACTTAAAAAATGTAGAATAATATAAAAAGCGCATAGTATTATCACATCAATAATTGAAGTCAAAGATTTAAAAATGATAAAAGTATGCCACTCTTGGAAAAGGAACATACCGGTTACCATTTTCTCATGGTTTTGTAATATTATAAAAAGCGTTTGAGGGGGTAAAGTGATAAGGTAATCATCATCATCTACTAAAGTTCCATCTTCAGCTACGTAGAGACGACATTCGGTGCAATTGACATTGAACTGAAACAAATAGAAATAGGTCAGGGGCGTCCTGTAACGAGTCAAGGATGCAGCCTTGGCCTATTTATTTAAACGTGATTTTATATTTACCTCAAAAAATATTAAAAAGAACACTTACCTACCGGTAGAAAAATAACTAAATAATACATACCTACCAACTAAGCATGTACTCAATAAACTTAACAATAAACAAAGAAGTTACTTACGCCTAACTTTTTGCATGATTTTTCAATTAATTCTTCTAAGTTTTCAGCTGCAACGCCAATTTTTTTCAGTCTTTTAACATCTGTTACTTTGTAACCTTTTTTCATTTTAACAAGTTTTTGTTATGTTAACATATTATAATTAAAATATATAAAAACGATCAGTGCAAACTCTGAACTTAATCACAAACTTCGACTAACTGGCAAATTGTCGAAATAAATGACAGTAGGGATGTAAGAAATAATCGATTATTGTAATACTCGATTATTTTTACTTTTAGTCAACATTCCTGTTTTTTTCTTCCGTAAACTAGTTCATAGAGTTAAGTAACTTTAACAAATTTTGTCAATAAATCGACTTCATGCATTCCTTGTTTTATTACGTTCTTTATGTGAATTCTCTATATGAAAATTCAAATAAAGAATATGATAGAACAAGGATTCTCTTTATGAGTAGCATGTCTTGCAATTTTACATGTTAACGCTATGGTCTTAATGTTGAATTTTCTAAGAGCCCATTGCGTAAGTTACTAAAACGAGCAAATTTTCATTTCTGATCGAAACAATCGAAATTAAATCGTGAAATAATGAATTTAGTGTTTAAATTGCTTTATTAACATTTCTATTTCTGATAGCGGCTGTACAAATTGGGCCAAGGTGTTGGGCCAACTGTTGGGCCAACATTAAATGTTTCTGTTTATACATTGGTGTATTGACCATTCTGCGTTCTGCGTTCTCTCTCGTAGAGAGTATTATATTCTTTGCCATTCTGCATTGGCTCTTTAATAAAGATGGACGTAGAATCTCTTACAGAGTTGTCATTAAAGATTCCTTTTTAGTTCAATAACAAGAATACTTAACTTTTTTTATATCATAAGATAGCAAACAAGCAGATGGGTCTCCTGATGGAACGAATCAACCATCGCCTATAAACACCAAAGATGTTAATGGTGCGTTGCTATCTTGTGGCGAGGTTTAATGCCACATGTATAAGTTTACCGGCTACTTTAATCTCCAAACCGGAACACGACAGTGACTAGCACTGACGCTATTGCAGCAGCAATCTCCTATACGTTTCTAAGCATCATTAACCTGAAATAAAAGTATTAAAAAATGGTATTTTTTTAATAACCTAACCTAATACCTAATGTCATCTGAAACAGTGCACTGCTCTGAACCTCCTCTTTCACCAATGAGGCAAAACAAGGCGAAACGAGACAAGACGAGAAAGGTTTAAAAATAACTAGTATTGACTTGAATTCAATACGAACAACATGTATTCGGAATTCGGATAGATTCCATACAATGATTCCATATAAGATACTGGAAATAATAATTACTTTATACTTTAAAATCAGTCCAAATCTCGTAAATATATATCGAGAACTAATTATTATTTTCAATATGTTACAGAATTTCTCGACAAAGATGATCATATTTATTAATTGTGGTGTAATGAGAGTTTCAATTCATAAAGGACATTCATCATCATCAGTCATTCATTCATTGGTTCATTTTGATACATTTCTATGAATTGTAAAACCTCAGTGTTTGTTTACGCCATCGTAACTCGGGAACAACAATTTAACTCACGCGCAACACAACCGTCTTTACTGACGTATGACAATGAATTGAAAAAATTTGCGGAGCGCGCCAAGATCCTTTGATAGCAGCTGTACACATTGGGCCAAGGTGTTGGGCCAACTGTTGGACCAACATTAAATATTTCTGTTTATACATTGGCTGTGTTGGGCCAACTGTCACATCAGGAAAAGACGCTATAAAGAAACATAGTTCTTCACAAGCACACTCAGTATCATCAAAGAATATAAAATCACAACCAAAGATATCATCATTTACTGTGACCAAAACTAAAAAATCTGATATACTGGTTAAGCAAGGTAATTTTTTTAGTTATTTAATTTACTATTTACATTGTTATATTATTTTGTTTTCTACATATCGGTTTATAGAAGCAATGGATATAATTATACCCTAATCGCTACTAGACATACTAGATATACCTACGTAATTTTAATTCTTTATTTCTAATTTCAGGTGAAATAAGATTAGCCTCGTTTGTTGCTGAACACAATTTACCATTCACTATTATGGAGCACCTACCGCACTTGATGCAAGCCGTTTGTCCTGATTCAAAAATAGCAAAAGAAATAAAATGCTCTTCAACCAAAACTCATGACATAATTGATCATATTATAGGTAAAGAAAGTTTCAATAATTTATGTGAAGATCTAAGGCAAACTAAGTTTTCGCTTATTATTGACGAGTCCACTGATCTTAGTACAACCAAACACTTGTGCTTAGTTGTGAGATATGCGAAAATGAATCGTATAAAAGATTATTTTTTAGCTCTTATTCCATTAGAAGAAGCTAATGCAGCAACCTTATTTAAACACATTGTAAATTTTTTTAGAAGCAATAACATTTCATATAAAGATAATCTAATAGGTTTTGCATCTGACGGGGCAAACGTAATGATGGGACGTAATAATTCTGTTGTAACATTGCTGCAAAATGAAATTCCTAACATTTTTATACTTAAATGCGCCTGCCATTCGTTTCACCTTTGCGCGTCATATGCTTGTACCAAATTGCCACGTTTTATAGAGGATCTTGTAAGAGACATTTACAATTACTTTTCTTCTAGCCCAAAAAGAGTGGCAGAGTTTAAAAACTTTCAAATGTTTTGCGACTTAAAAGTACATAAAATACTTCACCCCTCCCAAACACGCTGGTTATCAGTACATGCAGCAGTGAAGAGAATATTGGAACAACTCTCTGCTCTTAAACTATTTTTTATAGACCAAATATCTAACAATGATCATCTTTAAGCTGCAGAACATATATTACAGAAGCTCCAAGATCCTACTACGATATTATTTTTGGAATTTTTAGATTTTGTATTACCATTATTTACCGATTTAAATAAAGAAATGCAAGCAGAACACCCGAAAATTCATAATTTATATGAAAAAATAACTGGAACATTAAAAACTATTTTTGATTGTTTTTTAAAAAGAGAATATTTAACTAGCACTCCAATCGAAAATGTTGATTTTAAGAATCCCAGAAATTTTATGGATATTGATGACGTATACTATGGTGCTGCTGCGTCTAATACACTGCTAAGTAGTTCAGAAAATCTAAACTCAGATCAAGTAAATTTGTTTAAATGCAGATGCCTAGATTTTTATATCGAAGCTTGTAAGCAAATAACCACGTGGTTTCCATTGAAAAATAACCCAATAAAAGGTTTAGACATAATTGATCCAAAAAATGTTAAAATTGGCAAAACTGCTTCGATAGTTCCTGTGAGTAGGCTCTTTCCCAATATTCTTCACAGCAACGATTTCCAGGAAATTGATACAGAGTGGCGCATTTTAAGAAATTGTGAACAAATCAAAACATTTCCTGATGATGTAGAACTATTTTGGGATGAAGTAAGTTTACTAAAATGTGACGATGAAACTCAAATGTTTCCATTGTTGTCTAATTTCATCTTTAATATTTTATCACTTCCCCATTCATCCGCTAACGTTGAACGCATATTTTCACATATTAATCTTTTAAAAACAAAGCAGCGAAATAGGCTGTCTACTGAATCAATCTCTAGTTTATTACATTCAAAACGACTCTTTAACACAGCTAATTGTTACGATTTTGAAATTAATTCGAAGATGACCGCGGCTATGGCCAAAGAATATTGGTATAAAAAACAATTATGATTGTTGTTACAAATTAGTCTGTAAGTTTATTTTTAAAAAATAAACGAATTTTATTGAATATTGTATTTTTTTTTGTCAAATACCGATTTTGGGTACAAATATACCGATTTTAGCTGGCAATTCTACCGATCTCGGTCTATGACGTTCGAGACCACTGACATTTCGTAAACACAGGGAGCGTAAACACTTGTTAGTCCTGTTATATATAATTATAATAACCGTGTTATTTTTCAAAAGAATTTGTTTAAAAAGCCATAAATTTCAAAATTTTTGGCTTTTTAAACAATCTTTATTTTCAAACAGTGTATGGTTCTTTCGTTGCCAACGATTAGATTTAATAAGATATAATATTTGCGCATACAATATATCTTGTAAAATACGTTTTAACGACAGTTTATAAAATAATATATAAAATTTAAAGAATTATTTAAAATATACGCAGTTAGAACATTTAATTTATTGTTATTTTGCATTTTATTATCATGGTAACGAAGAGAGGAGTTTTTATTGTTATCGAAGGAGCTGATAGGACTGGAAAAACAACGCAATGTAAACTTTTAGGTAATTTTCATTTGTAAGGTTATATTTTCAATTCCTTGGATTGCTTGGATGTACTTACTCATCATTTTTTTAAATCACCAGTCAAACATCTTACGCAGCGATCAATACCAGCAGAGTACATGAATTTTCCTAATCGTACTACAGAAATTGGAAAAGTTATTGACAGTTATTTAACTTCTAAGGTAAGAGCTTTTTAAACTTTATAAACTATTTTATATCAGTTCCAAGTAGGATAATTCGTCCGGATTTGTCCTAACGTTTAGCTGTGCGTCCAGACTTTGTCCGGCTTCTCAATTTGGCCGAATTTTTGATCTTACTAAAAGTGTGTAGTTAGACTAATTAATTAAAGTTAATGTCATCTCATATTGAAATCATGAAACCGCTGTTAAGCTGTATATGGGCTGCATTTAAGTTAATTTTTATAGGTAAAGTTATATACTAAGTTGTACAAAGGTTATAGAAGTGCTTCTACAGCCAATATAAAACCAAAAAGGCCCCAAGTTATACAGCTTATTGCGTTATATTGGCGGCACAACAGCTGTACAAGCTGTTATAGGCTGTGTAAGGGTTGTTATTCGGTGTATAAAGAAACTATAACACTAAAGATACTCTCTCTAATAAAGTAACTCTCTTGTACAGCTAAATTTTCTTAATAGGTGTTTGAAAATAATGAAAAGTAACAATCTGTTTTTGATATTTACAATATCACATGGTATCAGCAGACACCATAATTAAAAATATATTAATAAACGATAAATTCTTGGACTTGGAGCAGTATTGAACAGTGTATTCAAGGTGCAAATTCTAAATTATTGTGAATTCATATATGTTTTCCCTCAAAATTTTCCACGCCAACGAAATAATCAAGATAACACAAAGAAATCATTGCAAAATAAAGTGTTTGTGTTTATGGTTAGAATATACAAGTATTTATAGTACAATATTGTATATAAAGGTATAATGATCATAAGGTGCTTATCACAATATAGCTTTAGCTATTGTTAAAATAAATATATCTTTTATTTAATAATATACTCCTTTAATGTTGTTTTTAATACACAATAGTGGTGATGATTTTGTATACAGCCTAAGCCCTAAAGTGTATTTGAAGGGTGATATACTGCAAATAGCTGTACTAAATCCCTTTTTTTCTATTATACAACTATTGGCTTTTAATCACCGTCCAAATACACTTTAGGCTGTACTAAGTCCCTATTTCAATCTATTATACAGTCATTGGCTTTTAATTAATTTTTAACTTCTTATAAAAATTGAAGAACCCTAAATACAAAACATATGTTTGTCACTTGATTTCACTATTCTGATGTATTGATGTCGGTCGTTTGACTTTACAACTAAACCAACTTATTGTTAAATATCACTTATGGGCTGTGTATTCCAATCATGTTTTACTTTATTTGTAATTTGTAAGCTGTACTACAGCTGTATGTGTAGATTTTGTTAACACCACTGGCTGCATATCAGTCTACAATTACGCCATAAATATTAGCTGTAGAATGGTGATTGCATGTCCCATTTTACAGAAACAAGTATTGAGTGATACTATAATAACACTTAAACCTGTAATAAATTTCCGTGCTAAACAAAATACAGCTAATGTACAGCTTTAAGGATTAAAATCAGCCTATTGAGTTACAAAATACTTATTCAGATATAGCGCCTAAAGCATATGCGAAACTCTAAGAAAGGCCTTGTACAGCATTAGGCTGCATAGTAACTCATAAAGATCTCTTATACTGATAGAAGCATTTTCTTACACCCTTGTATGTCTCCAATAGAACTCTAAGTTCTAAATGAGCTGCTCTTTATTGATGTTAAAGTTGCTTGTTTGCTGCTTGGATGTGAAGTGGTACTTAAATCCCATACTTGATATCTTTGTAAAACAAAGGCTGCATGTGAAATATAGTAATTCATTTTGAGATCAAAATGTCCAGACTTTTCTTTAATAAGATCTATAAGAATGCAACTTTTCAAGGAACATAAAAAACATTTTACAGATTCAGGTCTTACTTTGCGGAAGTCCATTGTTCAGACGAAGAAAACTAGTTATATTGCAAATTTGCAAAATAATTAGTTTTCTTCGTCTGAACATAAAAACATCTCATTTTGTTATTATATTACTTTTGCACCTTTGTTATTTAACTAATGTATAATAAGCAAATTAGGAATTTAAAAGTATGCAGTGTATTAATGGAATATCCGAGGTAATTTATTTTAATGTAGATAGAATCTATACTTTCTGTAATGAAAAAATCTTATTGTCATTTTAATATATACTTAACACACTTAGTATATATTTCTGTATCTCATTTTTTGTGAAATTGATGAGAAATAGACGAAAGATCTTTATGGCTTTATATTATGCATAATATAGGGTACCCTTGAAATTCTCTACCTTTGCATATTAGGAGCAGTCAATCATTACCTACCTTTAAAAAATTTTTAAAAGAATTTTATTTATCGGTTAATTTTTAGGTTAAAAAGGCATTGTAGTTTTTTTTTTTAAATGGGCTCACCTCTCGTTCCCACCACTGTAACTTCTGTAAAATGAATCAACAGTATAACAGCATTGTACGTATAATAAGTTTTTCTTTTGTTTTGTATGCCTATTGTATATATTTTCAAAATTAATAATTGGTAAACTTGTATTCTACATTTCTTTCACGCATTCACACTGTTTTGGGTTTGCTGGAAGAAATCTCTTACAGAGATAAACTCGCCTTTTGAGAAATTTTCAAGAAACAAAATGTAATTTTGCCTGTATGTGTACAATAAAGTATTAAATAAATAAATAAAATGAAAATCACCAAAATGTAAGTTAATATTTGTTTATTCTACACTTTTCACCGTCGGCACTTGTGAAAACTGTTATAAAGTATTCACTCTGTATCAAAATATACCTCTAGCTCCATCTATGTTGCAATATGTGTACTATACTGTCATTGTAATAATATCCTATGTGAGAGGGTAGTAAAATAAATAGTCTGCACTGAATAACCGACGCGTTTACTTCAGGTTATGGGCTTTTCCCAGTTTTTTTAAAGTTTTATAGTGTTTAAAACGTTAGAAGTTAGTTACAGTCGTGTTGTGCAAGATGTCAACAAACTATTTAGCCAGTGTGCCTAAATTAAAGGGCAGGGAAAATTACGATGAGTGGACTTTCGCGGTCGAAAATTTACTCGTGTTGGAAGGTACGCTACATTGTGTGAAGCCAATGGCGGGAAGTGAAATTAAACCCGATGAAGATGCTAAGACGCGGGCCAAATTATCCCTAACCATCGATCCTGCTTGTGTGTTGGAATTAAGTACTACACCAGTGACAAATTGTTTAATGGCTAAAAGCAATGCATTATTATGGCATAGAAGGTTGGGACACATTAACTCGCATGACTTGAATAAAATGAAGAACGGCGCCGTGGAAGGTGTCAGCTATGAAGGCAGCTCAGATATGTCAAAATCAAACTGTATAGTTTGCTGTGAGGGAAAACAGTCACGCCTACCATTCTCTGCAGGTACAAGAGCGACAGAAGTGCTAGAAATAGTGCACTCTGATGTATGCGGACCTATGGAAACAAAATCTATAGGGTCAGCAAGATATTTCTTACTTTTTGTAGATGATTACACCCGCATGACATTTGTGTACTTCATGAAAGAAAAGAGTGAGGTGTTTAATTTTTTTTAAAGAATTCAAATCTATGGTGGAGAAGCAAAAGAATACCAATATTAAAATGCTACGGACAGATAATGGTGGAGAGTTTTGCTCGAAAGTGATGGAAGAATATTTAAAAACATCTGGTATCATACACCAAAGGACAAACCCCTACACTCCCCAACAGAATGGTATGTCCGAAAGAAACAATAGAACTATTGTTGATAAAGCGAGATGCTTGTTATTTGATGCAAATTTAGATAAAAAGTTTTGGGCAGAGGCGGTATACTCAACTGTCTACTTAAAAAATCGTTCTATAGCATCAGGCCTAAGTGACAAGACGCCTTATGAAATGTGGTATGGAAAGAAACCAAACCTGAACCATATACGCATTTTTGGTAGCCCGGTGATGGTGCATATTCCCCAAGAAAGGAGAACCAAGTGGGACAAGAAAGCTCAGCAGCACATTCTTGTTGGTTACTCAGAACATGTCAAAGGATACAGAGTATATGACATCATCAAAAACCAAGTAACTACCAGCCGAGATGTAGTGGTGATGGAAAGAGCAGTGTCAGAAGGAGAGCCTGCAACTTGTGAGGCAACTTGGCATGTGGAAGAAGAGTTTCCAGTTCCTAGAGATGATGATGATGGCGATCGTTCAGTGGGGGCTTGTAGCAATGCAGAACGATCTCAATCAAAATCGGAGACTCACTACAGCTCAGATAGTGAATCATCACATCAGACATTTTATGAAGTGGATGAGACCTATGTTCCAGGAAGCCCTTCATCAAGCAGCAGTCCCATCAGAATGTTGGATTTAGATTCTGATACTTTCAATAGACCCAAGAGGGAGCGACGAAAACCAGATAGATACAAACCCGGCTTGTTGGCCACCTCAGATCCTGAACAGACTCTGGCACAGGCCCTGAGAGGTCCCGAGAGTGTTCAATGGAGAAAGGCAATGGATGAAGAATTGGAGTCATTCCGAGAAAATGAAGTGTATGAACTTGTTGATGCCCCACAGGGAGCTACAATAGTGCAATGTAACACCCACCGTGTTAAAGAAAAAATTTAAAAGTGATAGTAAAGTGCAATATCGTGCGCGACTAGTGGCTAAAGGTTTTACACAGAAACGTGGAATTGACTATGATGAGACCTTTTCCCCGGTTGTGCGGCACTCTACTTTAAGGTTATTATTTGCGCTAAGTGTAAAGCTAGGACTAGACATTACACAGTTAGATGTTAAGACTGCTTATCTTAATGGTAACTTGAAAGAGGATATTTACATGTGTGTGCCTGAGGGCTTTACATCCCAAAAGGATGGAAAAGTGTTAAAGCTGAAAAAGGCAATATATGGACTAAAACAGTCCGCCTTGGCTTGGTATGACAGAGTATGAGATGTTTTGACTAAAAATAATTTTAAAATATGTACACATGCACCATGTATATTTGTAAAGATGAGTAAAGATGTAAAGGTCATATTAGCTTTGTACGTAGACGATTTCCTCATTTTTTCTAATAATAAGGTTGAAACTGCAAAGTTAAAAAGTATTTTAAATTCTGAATTTAAGATTAAAGATTTAGGTGAGGTTAATCAATACTTAGGCATGAATATTAATGTAAAGAGAGACTGTAATAATTATGAGATAACTGTAGATCAGCAACAGTACATAGAAGAATTATTGCAGAAATTTAAACTGACTGATTGTAGGACAGCTGATACACCTATAGAAAATAAATTGAATGTGGCAAAAGCAGAATCTTGCGCGCCAGGAATTTGCTATCAAAAACTTATAGGATGTCTTATGTATTTAGCAATTATGACAAGACCTGATATAACCTATGCCGTTAGTTGTTTAAGTCAATTTAATACTAGTTACAGTACCAAACATTGGAGTTATGCCAAAAGAGTACTGAAGTATTTAAAGAAAACTAAATCATATTGTTTAAAATTTAGTAGTAAGGGAGAAAGCTTAGTAGGTTATGTGGATGCTGACTGGGCCAGTGACAGCTTAGACAGAAAATCTTACACTGGGTTCTGTTTTGTAATGTCTGGCTCAGCTATTTCTTGGCAGAGCAGAAAACAGAGAGTCACAGCCTTATCAAGCACTGAGGCTGAATATGTAGCGCTTTCTGAAGCTTGTAGGGAAGCTATATACCTAAGAGAGCTATTATATGAGCTAACTGGATCTTTGGTAGTAATTAAATTAAATTGTGACAATCAAAGTGCATTGAAGATGGCCACAAACCATCAATGCCATAGTAGATCAAAGCATATTGATGTTAGGCATCATTTTGTAAGAGAGACGATCAAAAGTGGAAAGATAGAGATCAGTTATTTACCTAGTAATGAAATGTCTGCTGATTTATTAACCAAAGGTCTAGGTAGTGTTAAACATTACAAGTTTATGGAAAAGTTAGGTATTGTAAAAACAATATAACTTTTTGTGTAGTTTTAGTTTTGTTGTTTAACACTTAGTTTATTTTGATAAGTGGGGGTGTTATAAAGTATTCACTCTGTATCAAAATATACCTCTAGCTCCATCTATGTTGCAATATGTGTACTATACTGTCATTGTAATAATGTCCTATGTGAGAGGGTAGTAAAATAAATACAGTCTGCACTGAATAACCGACGCGTTTACTTCAAAAACTCCATTTCAACACAATATTTATCAATTAATACATTGTACTGTTCCACAATAAGGTAATTATAATGATTTCCAACAGGTTTTGCGTACACAAGATCATCAGGGTAACTGTGAATTTCCTGATGATACTTGTGTAAGTGTTACGAACGGTGAAGATACACAGTGTAGTGTTTAAATTGCGCCGCAGTGAAATAAGCAAATGTGTAGTGATAAAATGATAAAGACGGCACATATAGTGTTATTAAGTGTTAGTGATAATATATATTAGTTTAAGTTTACATAATGTACGTAGAAGTTAAGTTTATGTTATGTATTCTAACGTATCTTCGAAAATAAAGAATTCCCAGGCCCCCGCGACCGTTAGATGGCGGTTATCTCAATGTAAGAAAGAGATAGCCTAAGAAAGAGAGGGCTTAAGAGAGAGATAGCACGTGCAGGACCGTATTTTCACTGTTTTGATGTAAATTTCCATGTTTTCTGCCTATTTTCCCATATAAATTGGTTGGGAAATTGTTCTAGATAACAAATGTGTACGAGTAAACATAGGTAGGAAACATGGAATAGGGAAAGCCCACGGAAATCAAAGCGATGCGTGTGTAGTGATACGCCCTCGCGAGGCGACGGGCGGCAGCCAACTGGGCTGCATAAAAATCGAGCGATTTCCATGGGCAAGCGCATTTCACCGATTGAGCTCCAAATAAGATCTCCAAAGGAGAAGGAAGAAAAGGAAAACGGTCCTACACAGTGCCTTAAAGAAGTTTGTAAATAGTGTACAGTCTAGTAGTAAGTGCTAGTGAGTAATATTTTGTACATAAGAATATTAAGGATTGGAATAAAAGGAATAATTCAACTTCACGGAGGAGGTTTTATTTTGAAAGAAAGAAAGTCCACTGCTCCGGAAGGCGAGCTATCGAAGGCGATCCAGCTTCCTTGCGACGGCGCTGACTGAGCGTCGCGACGCATTAAATTATAGTTTCGTAACTTCTTGTTTCGTTGCGAGGGCGTCGTTGCGTGTGCGTCTGGGTCGGCGCACCGCGTCGCTTGTGGGCCGCTTACAGTAAGTGAAAAACAGTACAAGTGTATTAATTGATAAATATGGTATTTTTTATTGACAATCACTGTGTATATTAAAGGTGTTACATAGAAATCAGTTAAATTATATTTTATTCAATACATTACAATTTTTATAGTATATGGTGATAGTTAATACAGTTAAAGCAAAAAGTTAATGTTTGAATCTAAAATATGTTCAGCTATTTCAGTTCAGCTGGCCGTGGTGGTAGTGGTAATCTTTTATTTTTATAGATACAATAATTATGTTCTTGGAATTGATTTAGCTATATAATAAATACTGGTCTTTATAAGAACACTATCTGTTACTCGAACAGATTTTTACAAGATACAGAAAGGCGAGATTCATATACACTTTAAAATAGAACCTAGTTTGTCCATTAACAAATACCAATAAAATAAATAAATATCCTCAGGTTGCTTCTCTCGCATATTAGACCGAGTAAATTAAATGTCAACAGACACTCCTATTTGATAAGGTTGTGTAATAAGTGATGATTCCCTTTGCGTTATATGTCAATGTGATTAATTGTGAACATTGATAACATCACTATTTACAAATATATTGGTACAAATATTTTTAAAAAATCTAATAGATACCCATAAAATAACATGGCTTATTTTTGTTTTCTTCATATTTATACTTTAATCACACATGGGGAAAAAATATCTCTTATTAAACTTTATCTGTTGATGTTTTAAACTTTATTGCAATATTGTAACACATATCAGAGTTTTGCACATAGCACATAATAATAACATAAATTTCAAATGTAATTTAATGTATCTTCATGCCCGTGTCCCCTGAAAAGATAAGCAAAGATGTTGTACTTGCACCCACGATTAGCCAAAGATACTTGGTTGGTTCCACAAATCTGATAGGTGGCAAGCCTATCGCCAACCAGGCACTTCCAATCCCGGACAACATTGTTTTATAAGAAAACTGAAAAAACACATTTTTTTAATGGCCCGACCCGGGAATTGATCCCGGGACTTCATGTGGTTAACGCCAACAAAAGACCACTAGACCACAGAGGCGAATTTGTGTAATGTAATTTAACGTAGGTAATATTAATAATATAATTAAAAAAAATGAAATATAAATCTATTTATTAATTCAGTCATAGCATAATAAATGTGGGAGAAGCAAGGCCAGAATTGTTATGTATGGTACTTGGTTCATTTTGTCTACCCTGTGAAAGTTTTGGTGTAATGACATATATTTATGTACTTTAAGTTATTACAGGAATAGCATTTAATTACCATAATCATTTCTTTTTATTTGCTTTAGAAAAGTTTACCAGATGAAGCCATTCACCTCCTATTTTCTGCAAACCGCTGGGAAAAAGCTAGTAGTATTAAAACACTATTAGACCAAGGCATTTCTATTATAATGGATCGGTATTGCTATTCCGGTGTCGCATTTTCATCAGCTAAAGGTAAAATCTATACTTCATATTTAATTAAATAAACTTTATATGCACAAATGCTTTTATTAACCAGCAAAAATAGCAAATATAGTAATAAACCGAATAAAATAAAAAGTTGTAGGTAGTTTACATAATAATGTAAAGTTATAAAATTTAAAAGCATATTCATTTAGCCACTCTCATGCCAAAAAACACCATCATTAGATAGCACATTTTTAGGACTTTTTACATGAAATAGTCTTATACAAAGTTAATGCATGAAAAATTGTACATATTCCATTACTTCAGTCTTTTTAATGCTGTAATGGAATTTGTGATAATAGTCCATATCCATTGTTTAATCCTATTAAAACTTAGAATAGAATTAGACGAGATATAGAATACTTAGAATACGGTTTTATAAAAACTAACTTTATTTTTTCAGGTTTGGACATTAAATGGTGCAAATCATCAGATGCAGGATTGCCAAAGCCAGATAAAGTGTTTTTCCTAAACATGCCTCTGGAAAATGTGGAGAACAGAGAAGGTTTTGGTAATGAAAGGTAGTTAAGATATTAACAATACATTGACACAGTTTTCCGTTTTCTAATAACCTTATGTACCCCATGTTGGTGTGGGCTACCTTCGAAGAACAGACTATCTGACGTTATGCCAGTCAGTTCGTAAGAAGCGAATAACTGGCTATACGAGTCACTTATTTCGTAGCTACTAAGTGGTAGAGTTTTGCATTGTCTCGTCCCGGTCTGGTATGATCGCTTTACCTATTCCTGCCACAATAGTGTCAGTGCTTGTCACTGTCGTGTTCCGGTTTGAAGGGTAAGGTAGCCAGTAAACTTATACATGTGGCATTAAGACCACGCTACAAGGTTAGCAATGCACCAATAACTGTTAGAAACACGTGTACTGTTGTAAAACACTAGTGCTTCTAGCATTATATAAATAAACCATAATATTATTTAGTTACTTGAGGATTGGCACTCACACTAAAAGAAGATCTACATATCGCTCATTTGTGACAACGTCGACATTTCCCAATAAACTTCATTTTACAGGAAAGATATTACTGTCGCAGGTCATCAAAACGAAATAGTCTGCTCGACAAGTTGAAAATCGTCTAAAATAAAGATACTGCTCTTAAAATTATGTGCGATAGCTCGTTGGATCTGGGATGACGTCTAGAAAAATGTGCTAAAAGCGTATATTAGCACATAAAAAATTGAAAAAGTTATAAACAAATATGAAAAAAAATGTCATTTCGTTTTTTGCCAATATTTCATAAACTATTAATATTTAAGAAATTTTAAAGATAGAAAAAAGAGGAAATTTCCAAGAAAAAATTCTTAGGTCCCGAAACTCTATCTCCATTATTTATAATAATTTCAATTTAATGCTGAAAATAGGTCTACGCACGACATTTTTAGGTTGCCCGCACGGCCTCAAAAACGAGCACGACACATAAATTAATTTATTTAAGGTATTGAATTTTCTTTTTTAAACTTGAAAAAAAACATGATGTATTCTGAACACTATAAACAATGTATTTCCATTAGAAATTTTACTTAAAATTAATTTTTCAACAAGTTAAACGATTGGTAATTAACAAAATTTTCTCGTACTTCCGTCTTAATTGTAAATGAAAAAAAAATTTTCAAATAATTATCGTAATTTTTTTTCCCTTTGTGGAGCCTTTCTTATATACATACATACTTAACAATATCACGCTATAAAAGTTTAAAAAAATATTCATACTTTGCTTATAATAATGATTGTATATTAACAACATTACGTGGATTTTTCAGTTTTTGTTAAGTACAATGCGCCTCGACGATTGATAGCAAAACGGGGATGGCGGAATTAAGTCGTGCAATTCCGCAGCGCACTCTCCGAAGTGTATCCGATAAAAAACCGATAAACTAGCCACTCTGCGCCGATGAGCGAGGCTCTGGAGCTTTTGCCTACCAGATCATCGTCGTTTATGAGCCTCTTGGCACGCCTCTCTAACGCCTCAAGTGTCTCCAGCTGGTATTTGGCGGATCCAACCCAGAGATGAGAGCAGTATTCCATGCACGAACGGACTTGTGCTTTATAAAGGGTTTATAATCCTTACAAGTTTCGCTTTGCACGAATATATACGTGCCTTTATTAAACGCAAACCTACCGGTACCGCGCTTTTATTTGTTCCATATATTTTTAGGTATGAAGTAATGGACTTTCAACAAAATGTAATGAAAAAGTATATGCAACTGAAAGAAGACAACTGGGAAATTATAGATGCGAACAGGTAGGTTTGTTAGTTTTTCTGTATTTACATCTGGTATCATTGCAAAGGAGGTTCATGATTATACTTTTACTTTTTTACTATTTCAGATCCTTTATGGTAATAGCACACTCGAAAATGATCATCACCGTATCGCCTTTTGTCTCGAGGCGAGATGATAAACGTTACGATTCCTATTAGTGTGCGTTCGTACAAAATACCGAACGACGAACCCTTTCTGAGTTGATATGTGTGGTATGATCATTACTCGAACAGTAGTAACAATGTGGGGAATCGCATACTCCTTAAACTGTGTAAAAAAGATATAAAATCTCAGATTATTTAGAAGACAAAAACCCTGGGATTAATTATTGCTTCTCATACCGATCTCATATATATTTTTTGTAATATAGTGATATTGTAAAAAATAAATGATATGACAAAAAGACAAGCCCTCTGAGTTTCTTCCGCTGGGTCTTCTAGGTGTGTGGCCGCGTTTCCAATCCGGTAGTAGTTTTTAAAAAAATGTGGTGACGTGTCAAAATAACTTGTAAAAAGTTTTATTGAATAAAGTACTTCTGATTTTTTTTTATATAAAACGCGATTGTCAAATCTTTATCAAATTTTTATACATTTTCAATTCTGTATTTTCTACCTACTCATATCGCATATAATTTTAATCAAGTCATTATTTCTAACCGAACTACATGCATAGATAAGCTACAAATGCGGAAATCAGACATGCGGTCTCCTTAATGTGAATCGCTTAACACCGATTCACCTGAACAGTCATGTGGCCTCTCGCACGGGAATGTAGACCTTTTTCCCACTCTACGCTATTCCTTCCCCGATCGTAACAAATACAACCCACCTGCTAATTGTCTCCGTGTTGGTTCTGGGCTCCTTTGAAGAATTAGTCAACTGCTGTTCTGCCAAGCAGATCGTAATAGGCGACCGATTGGCTATACGAGTCACTACCACCGTGACTACTAGGTCGTATAGTTCTACATTGTCTCGTCCGGGTCTGGTATCATGCATTGTAGTGGATTTTTTAACATTGTGACGTCACAATCGGACAAGCAGCCGATTATTTATAATTAAAAAACTGCCGACAAACTGGTAGTGAACTTGGGCGTCCAATGTCGTTTGGTTACATTAGGCCGAGTGCCTTCAAGTACATGTTTTTTATACTATAAGACAGCAAACAAGCAGATGGGTCTCCTGATGAAAGATAAACCATCGCCTATAGACACCAAAGATGTTAATGGAGCGTTGCTATCTTGTGGCGAGGTGTAATGCCACATGTATAGGTATGTTTACCAGCTACCTCACCCTCCGAACATGCATAGGTAAGGCGGTGGTAGCAGACCCGGCGAGACAATGCAGAACTTTACCACCCAGTAGCCACGATGATAGTGACACGCATAGCCAATCGGTCGCCTTTTGCGACAGATACTAGGCGTTGCTATATGGTGGACTTTCCACGTATCCGGACAAAGCGGTTTGAATCGACATTCTTGATCCAAAGGGATTGGAATATGCTTCCAGAGTTTGTGTTCCCCGGCAGATACAACATGGGGATCTTCAAGAGAATAGTGAATAAGTATCTTTTAGGGAAAAGGGAAGCGCGTTCCATCTTAGGCTGCAACCATCAGGCGAGATCCCGGTCAAGCGCTTCCCTATTGATAATTAAAAAAAAGCTGCCTGGCAGAACGACAGTTGGCCTATTTTTCAAAGGATTTCGGACCAACAAAGGGATATTTATTTATTAAAAAAATACTTTTCATTTGCAGGTCACAAGATGTTGTGCTGGACGAGCTTATAAGGAAAGTCATTAAGATCTTGGATAATGAGAAGATTGAACCACTAAACAAGTTATGGGTGTAAGACAGGACACATATGAAAATTTCAATTAACTATAAGAACTCTGGTAGCTGTGATTAGGAAACAGCCCCCATCGATAGAATGATTAGTAATCCTGACTACGTAATCAATGGGGCTTGGATGCATAGTAATTTACGTTTTGGGTTACACCAATTCTTGTATTTTAAACAGCATATATTTTTTATATCTCTGGATGTTATGTATAATTTTGTATTTTTTTTTAATGAATTGCAACCCGCTTTGCGACAATCGCCTATTGGGTTCATTCTGGTTCACTAACTACAGCTTTGGTATTGTAGGGTACACCTACAATGATGATTCTCCATTTATCCATCTCTCTACAGGCAATGATACATTTTTCAATAATAATATTATCTATTAAAAACACTTATTGTACCCCAATTTTAATTTCAAATGTTAATAAAAAAGCGAGCAAGCGAGAAATCTAAGTGATTGAGTTAGTACAATCTGATAGCCAACCAAGCACCGTGCTCATTGGTCAATTTAAATAGCGCTTTCCCAGCTTCCTGTTACACTCTTCTGTTGCATTTTACTAAATTACTCCAAAGATTGCAGGAAAGCGAGAGGAAATGTGTTACACATCAACAAATTACATAATTCAGTCTTATCTCTTACTTCGTCGCCTAAATTTGAGGAAGAAACAGATCTGTAGACTATGGGAAACAAGCCGTTTATGATGTTATCTATTTAACATATACATTTTCCTATCTATCCCTCTTTCTTACTTCATAACCTTTGTAGAAAAGCTATTTTATTGCTGTGGGGATAAGCCACTAGGTTCGGAACGCTGGCTATAGAAAAAATCAGCTATAGAAAAATCAGGTTCGCCTGGGCCTGTCCCATCCAAAAATGTCATACATTTGTATGTTATACTATATTGTGAAAAAGTAGAAAAAACCATGTTGTACTGTTTTATCGTACCAAATGAGATGACAAGGTTTCAAAATTACCCTTAAAGTGATTTTATTTCATCTGTATTTGTGTGTAAATGAAAGCTACGCTGTCAATCTAAGAAATTGTCTTGAAAGGCGTATCCATTTAATCCATTTACCATACTTTCATTCATACATCAAAACTTTCACATTTATATTAATATAGATAGATGTATATACATATAGGACAAAGTAATTACTTTGTTACATAACCTAAATTTTAAAATTACATATTATGTTGTGATCTTGTTACCTTGCATATTCTGGTATGTTTTTATTGATATCTAAGTAACGAAAAAATATAAAAGCAAATATAATTCAGATATTGTAGTTTTCAACCAATCAATCAATTTATTACTTTAAGACAATTGTTTGCACAAGCTGTACATACATAAATGTGATTTATTATTTTAACTAGATAATTTTGTATAAAATAAAACTATTTTCTACGAGAAATATTTTTTATTTCTGAACACACTGCATTAGTAACTTAGCTCCTTCGCTCAAGTTCTGCTTTAGTAGTGGGATGTGAGGTTTAATCTTCTTTTTAAGTTCATTGCTAATACTATCCTTGTTATTCTCAATAAGCTTCAACAAGAAAAAACATCCTCTATTTGTGGGAAGCCAAACATTTAACTGAAATAAGTACACAATATGTTAAGACATGTTTATTTGATATAGGATAGGAAAAAACCAGAAAAAGCTAACATATCTAAAGGTACTGCGACTTAAGTAATGGACCTCAGCAATTTATGTACTTTCTTTACATCTGTGTAAACCGCCCGCCCTCCCGTTTGACCGCCCCGTTTATCGAGTGGTTAGCGGCCCTGACTACGCGATCAACAGGGCTCGGGTTCGATCCCCGACAGGGACAAGCATTTGTGTGATGAGCATAAATGTTTGTATTTCCGGGTTTGGGTGTTTATTAAATATATTCTAGTATTTATATATGTATTTCTATGTATTAGTATCGTTGACTAACACCCATAACACAAACAAATAATTTGCTTACTTTGGGGTTAGATCGATCAGTGTAATTTGTCCTGTGAATATTTATTTATTTATTATGTATGTATATGTTGTAACAAAACACCAAATTTCTCTGAGGTGCATAACTTAATTAGTAGAATTAAAATTATGGTATGTAATATTGCTGGAATTAGATAATGTTTGAGTATGACGTTTTTTTTAGACATCCAAGCATGTGTACTAAACTTTGTAAGTGTATCTATGTTTGTACACGAATTTCTCGGTAACTAAGACACATTGAATAACTCGTTTTGGTTTAAATCAGGTATTATAACATAGAGAACTGTCCCAAGTTTCATAAAAATTGGTTAAGCAGTTTTTGAGTTAGGAATAAATATATTTGTAGGTGGTTATATTTTTTTTAAAATCACTAATATGAAAAATTGTGTCTACCTGTTCCGTTTCACAGCAAGATGGGCTTGACCGATCTTGATTAAAATGTTTATACAATAAGAACATGTAATTCTTCATAATGAAGTTGTGATATTTTTAATTTATTAAAACTAACTAAATAATACTCACTGTATCATTATTTAATTCTTCACAAACAGCCTCACCAAGAGTATCAGACATAGTTTTGTCTAAGATGGCTAATTTTTTCAAACACATGTGAATCCCGGCATCTTCCACAGCTGATATTTCCTTATCATTGACTGTGACTTTCCAATCAGACTTACAAATTACTTTTGCTAATGCTTGCATGATTTCTTTTGAGGTTTCTGAAAAAATATTAATATGTGTGAAGTGGAATTTGTAAATATTTTTAAGAATATTGTGTGAACAAAACACAGTGAGAAGAAAAGTGCAGAAATCTAATGTACAAATTATTGTCTAGTTTCAGCTCATTGACAACCACTGATATATATGAACGCAAGCTAGTTTATTAATTGCATCTGTAAAAGAGAAACCACTGCCTATAGGTGTGTTGCTATCCATGTAGCGGGACGGCAATGCATGTGGCATAGGTCTGCCACCTACCGGAGAACAAATCATCACATTATTTCTTTACTCTTTGCCTTTATTAATTATTTCATTGTGAACTTTTATCATAAGACCTATCTAACTTATTGCTATTTAAACCCCTATTTTATTCAAACCAGCAATTTTGAGTCCAAGACAAATGATTAATTATTACTGTATAATATAATAAATATTACATACAGCGTGTAAGGAAAGTGTAGCTGTTAAACTTAGAAGAAGCCCACAATCAAAAAAGTAGCCTCGCTCATTCTATTTCAAGAAAAGGATAACACAATATGTCACTTCCTATGTTCACTCGACACTGGCAGAATTCACTAATAATTGCCATTCGTACAATAAAGAAGAAGAAAACATGCTACTTTTACGTTCTAGTCATGATAGCAATTCCTTTTTTTGTAGGACATGCAAAGTTCCTCGTAAATGCATAATGTGACTCAACTCTTTTTTTGTTAAATTTTCATCAAAATCCTTTTCCCCATGATGGTCTGTGCCCTCTTTGAAGAATAGACTGCCATTCTGACTGGCTGTTCATAAAAGGCTATATATCACACTACCACCGTGGCTACTAGGTTCTGCATTGTCTTGCCCGGGTCTGGTACCACCGCCTTGCCTAATCCTGCCACAATAGAGACAATGCTAGTCATTGTCGTGTTTCAGTTTGGAATGTAAGGTTGCTGGTAGACTTATGCATGTAGGATTGCCATTTCCACGTCTCGGATAATATGCGCCATTGACATCTTGCTGCAGTCCTTTGACACCTGAGAAGGAGGAGTTCAATAGGAGTTTGACTCTAAGAAATGGTGGGTTCACCACTTAAAGGCCCTTTTAACCTTATATCATAACTATTTGGAACAACCAATCAAAGGGCTCATTTCATAGTATAGCATGTAGTATGAAAATTTGACTAAATCTAACTCATTTCAAAATGGTACTTATGGAACTGAAATCTTATTTATTTTTTAAGTATAGCTGGACAAATTAAACAAATTGATCTAACTCCAAAATAACAAAAATTATTTGCGTGCAATATGGGTGTTAAGTCAACAATACTAATAAAAAGAAATACATAAATATAAACTCTCAAATAGATTTAATAAACATTCAAACCAAGAAATACAAACATATATGCTCATTACACAAATGTTTGTCTCTATCGGGAATCGAGTGTGAGCCCCATTGATGCGTAGTCAGGTTTGGTAACCACTCAACCAACGGTGTGGTCAAAAATGCTTATTAAATAAAAAATTACCTATGGACAACACAGCTACCGCCAATAACATTATAGTCTTGTTACTCAGCCACAATTCTGGATCTGACTCCATATCTTTCTTCAACACGGGCAGTATCGCCTCTCTTAACTCTGATATTCGAAGATCGGCATCCTTCTTTGATGTTCCAGTCTTAGCACCGTCTTCAAGATGTTTGATGAAGGTTGGGTGGAAAGCTGATGAATCTTTTGGTTTTACTAACCAATGTAATACCTGAAATGTTAATCAGAAAGATTATTATGTCAATTAAGACATTGAATGCAACACATTGAATATTAAAAATTAACTTTTTATTACATTGGCATGTATAATTTACTTTATATTCTACTTCATTGTAAAAAGTTTGTATTTTCACTTCATAATACTGAAATTGAAGAACAGTTTTTTTTATATCATAGCAAACAAGCAGAATATGGCTCTTCTAATGGAAAAACAACGACGTAGTTAAACGAAAAGGATCCAATCCACAATATGGTCAAAAATGAGTTAAGTGCACCAAACTGATGCTAAACATCAATAATATTTGCCAGTAAAAAAACGTCCAAGCAAAAATAGCTCTCTATTACTTTATTCAACGTCAGAGCTAGTCCCCATGTATGGCACGTTAAAAAAAAATATATCCAACTTCAAACTTCAATATTTCTAGTCATTTTGTGTGGATTGGATCCTTTTCGTGTAACTACGTCTAACTATCACCTATAGACACGAAAGATGGTAATGTTGCACTACTATTGGATATCCGTGTGGAGGATTAGTAATGCAATGTACATAAGTTTACCAGCTACTTTGCCCTCCAAACTAGTACATGACAGTGACAAGCATTGACGCTATTGCATCAGCAATAAGTGAAGCAGTGGTACCAAAACTTCATGAGTCACAATGGTATAGAAGTTTAGCCAATTACTTGCCTTTTATGAACTACTTAGCGGAATGGCTGATGGATTCTTCAAAAAGCGCTCGGACTAAATGGGAAATATTTGGACAGACTTCGTCGTACCATTTTCCCATTGCTGGGGATGTGATCACCTCCACAAATCATCTTCTCTTTAACAATTTTACGATTATTGCCTGCATGTATGGGCCTCTTATTTGTACAATATATGACAAAAATAATTTGTGCCTTAATATATTATGTATAGGAATATTTTCAAACCAAATTCATTCCCAAAATACCTGAGGTTTTCAATCTTAATTCAAAAAATACATAAATTCTAGTTTTTATTTTTAAGTATGTTCATTTTTTAAGTATTTGCAATAGATTATCCCACATTTTACCAATCTGATAATGATTATTGACTCCTGATCTGAGCAGAATAAGCTAACCATTACACCACAAGTAGGATTGCCACCTCCCACTTCTTGATTAGAGGGTTACCAGAATAAAAAGGATTCAGTTTTTATGGGAGATAAATTTATGCTTCTTGGCAGAGTAAACAAACCGCCTTTTTAAGATCATTTTGTGAAGCAAATATAAAAAATTCCAGCTATTTACGTCTTAAATAGCTAGAATTTTACACGAATGAACAAATTCAAAGCCAAACAGCTACACCGGGTTAGACAAAATGCTTGTGTTTAGCTGCATTGGACAGAAATGACGGAATCTGTAAAAATATGGCTTATTTAACACCATATTCAATTTTGGAAATAATGGTTTCTAAAATTTTGTAGGGCATAAACGGGATACCCGCAATATACAGGGCATTTGGCAACCGTAAACAAGAAAGACACTCGGAAAAAGCACATTGCTCGGAGCAGTGACCTTTACAAAATTATTTTCGAGAATACTATAACTTTGACCTGGATCAAATACCAGATGTTCCGTTTTCTAACATAATAGAATCAGGGGGGCATTCAGAATACAGTTATATAAAAAGACGTATTTGTCAAATATGTAAGATGTGCCCTTTCCAAAATTGCATATTCATTTATTTATTTATATATTATTTATTTAGTTATTCATCCTTACAAAATCATATATTAAAAAAAATACTTGCCATATTTCCCCAATGGTCTTTTGCTATATCTTTTAAATTGTTGGCTAGTGTAGACACAATAGCTTTCTTCACCAGTACTGTATCATCTACCGAGTCAAAAATTGTTATTAACAACCGGTAACCAGTCTTATGTTTGCTTAATGGTACTACATGCTCTTTTACCACTTTAAGAATTGTCTGAAAAACATAAAAATATTATAGTAAGTGAATAAATAAATACTGTCACGCATTATCCCCGAAGAAGCAGGCAAAAGTGCAATTAATGCACCAACAATTAGCCAAAGTACTATGTCCCATGTAACAACTATAGGTGTTTAACTTATTGAAAAAAAATGGTTACATATCCAGTCTCAGGCAAGTTTTCCAGAAAAACTAAAAACTTTCAATGTATGTTTAAATACTTTTAAAAAGACTTGTTTAGCCATAAATTTTCAGATCTAAATTGCGCTGATAATTAATGGCTAAACAAGAAATTAATGGCCAAGTACATAAGGAGCTTTTTTATAAGAAGAGGTTTGGCTGTACCTTAACCTCAAAAATACCTGTTACATTGTGAAGCAAAATTATAAAAGCTTTTTTAGAGGTTTTTAAAATACTTTTCAGGTGTTTGTCGCTCCAATTTTCACACATATTGTGTCATGTGCCAATTTTCCTCTTTATTTGGGTTCACGAAGCGCATGTCGCGCTCTGAGCGAAATCTTTTATAATAACCTCTAATAACCAGTATTTTATAAAGTAATTTCAATTCCTGCTTGTACTGTGATTAAACAGTAGTAAAATGATGAAACCAGGTTGTATTAAAAAATAAAAATAAGTAAAACAGCCAAAGCGTGTTTAAAAGTTTATAAATACATGTTGAGGTGGAGTTTTACTAAGTGCTGACGATATCCAGTGTTGAGATAGAAAAGTTTATTGAAAATGAATTGCCCCAGGTTTCAAATCCAAGACCTGATGCATCAATATAAACCGGTATTGCTAAATTACTACAAGTTTTAAAATAATCATAGTAATCCATACTAATATTATAAATGCGAAAGTCTGTATGTCTGTCTGTTACGCTTTCACGGCTAAATCGCTAGACCGAATTTCATGCAATTTGGCATGGAAAGCGTTGAAGATTGACACTGGTCAAACCTCAAAATCAACCTCTATGGGGCTGAAATAGGGGACGAAATTTATATGAAAAACTATATCAACGACATATTAATCTACTCACGGGCAAAGCTGCGCGGATCAGCTACTCATTTATATTGGTGTACACTGTGAACTCATGTGAAATACAATTACACCCTTTACAGACAGATGAACTATTTTTATAATTATTTCATTCCTTTAAATAAAACTATATTATCATTGCTGTTGTCCATTGACAATCTACACTAATGTTTGATTTCTTGCACCAAATTAATTCTGTCAATAATCTGAGGCGCGGGAAAAAGGAATACGGTGTTCCGATTGGTTAATTAAAATTCGGTTTTTTTGTCGCGCGTGTTTACAGCACACTGGATTGGTCAGTACTAATTCTTTGGGATTACTATAAGATGTGTAGTTCGATGTATTTACAGAACAATTGGTCTGTAATTAGCTTTTTAGTCTGTTTGCACAATGCTGTTGTCACTTTTTGTGTCGATTTTACTAAAACAAGTATTTTGAATAATTTAATAACAATGCCATACCTTTTTGTCCTTGTTCGTTCCTTGCCATACACATATACTGGCAGTATTTACTCCTGGCAGGGAGTTACTCAGTGGAACAATAAGAGGACACAAAGTAGAAATTAGTTCTTCTTTGTCTTCTTGACTACATTCTCTTATATAATCATACAGGACAGTGTGTAGGAGTCTGAAATATATTTTTTACGTATAACTTCAGATAATATGTATATCTTAAATGTTTCTGATAGTTTCCTTGAAAGCGTATTTGCACCAGTATACATTGAATATAATAATAATTATTGTTAGTATTAACAAACCTGTTATAAGCAATGATAATTTGTAATTCTTAATGTTTCTTGATGGCTATGCATTAATTATGGGTAAAAAATTTGCGAATTTTATACAACTTCAATATTTGAAACTTTGTATTATCTACATTCTAAAATTCAAGCATTAAAATAATTTATATGCATAATACAATAATTGTATAATAAATATTTGGGAAGACTTGGATGTAGTTAAATGAAAAGGATCCAATCCACAATATGTTTAAAAATGAGTTAAGCGCACCAAACTGATGTTAAACATCAACACTATCGGCCGGTAAAAAACATTTAAACAAAAATAGCTCTCTATTACTTTATTCAACGTCAGAACTAGCCCCCATGTATGGCACGTTAAAAAATTAAAAAACATTCAACTTCAAACTTCAATATTTCTAAAGTGATTTTGTGTGGATTGGATCCTTTCCGTGTAACTACATCCACTTGTTGTTATTAGGTCTTTCTGCCATAATATTCATTTTTCTTTGTTAAGGGAACCAATGATTTATCATTACCACTTTAAATCCGCGTATGTAAATAGCAACCCATATTTACTATTTTGGATGGGTGGCAAATTATTCTTATAATCATAAATCAGCAACTTAGTAGCTTTTTAATACTTATATAGATACAATAGGATTTTTATCACAGAAATATATTGTTTGAAGATGATCTACAAAAATTTTAATCTCTTGGTAGGCTATAGGGCACTACTAGTTGAATTACATGTGGTTTGTGGACTTACTCGCTGTCATGTAAATTTTTGTCCAAAATACGTTGAATGTTGGCTTTACATGACTGTAAAATTGCACTTTTCATTTCTGGACTGTCCTTGTATGTGTCACTCAAAGTTTTGATTTTGTCATCTTTTGTCTGAAATAATAAAAAATATTAAACCCGTTACAATTGTTGATTTATATGTTTAGTGCTAAAATTGGCTACAAATTTTGTTATTTAATAATTAACAAACTACTCTTATAGGGCACAATAGCAGTCTTAAAATGCATGTAAAACAATAGACGAAAATAACGAAATTAAAAAAAATACAATAATTTAATAATTATACACACATTTTTGTACATATCACCATAAAATTCTTGTTGCATGAGTAATTTTTCTTTTTTATTAGCAAATTCTCCATATGCATAATCCAAAACTGGTGCACTTATTGTGTGACTGGCTAACGAAACTATATGACCAAACAGCTTCTTTATAACTTCATGCCGTAAAAAATCAGTACCATATTTGAGAATTCGCTTCACGGAATGATGAGCATATTTAGATTGCATCATTGGTACCATAATGTCTAGTAACTCCTCAGTGATTTCAGTCTTCAAGTCTTCTGGACTATATTTTAAGAGTACTTGAATAACTCGACTTAAGTCATGCGTTAATGCAATTGACTTGTATTGGCCTTTAATTAAAATATGTAATTCTTTACATGCCTTCAATCTGAAATCTTGTTTAACTACTTTTCTGAAAATAAAATAGTCACAATGAAAATAATAGGCATATTCTTAAAAAAAGGTAACAAAACATTGGGTTTACATAGTTAAATAATTTAATATAGTTGTTTTTTGTTTTTATACAAAATATATACAGCATGTTCAAGAAAATTACAGATTTAAGACAATCAATAAAACTAGCTTGTAAAAATTTGTACTATTAAACAGTTTACTTCTTTCTGTATTACTACTTATTATATTATTATAAAATGCCACAAGCTAGCATGGCATTTCACCTTTATCATTCATAGCTTTTTGATGAATAACAAGCTGAATTTTTGTGAACAGCTTTGTTTTGACGAGATAACCATTTTTTCTATCTTTGAAAATTCTCGAATTGGGTAACTAATAAAGACAGATAAAAAAGAAAAGTTTAGAGTGTTGGACTAAGAAAAGCTTCCATTTTACAAGTAAGACAAAGTTACCATTGAATTACAATAATAATTGACAAGATGTTGTGTAAAAATAAGGTTGTTTTTAATTTAATTAATATCAATTTAAAAACCTCGTAATTCCAAAACTTTAGAGTGGAGGACTCTTCAGAAAAACCATTGATGGTGTAGGACAAAAGTTCATCATGTTTTTCATAATTTATTCAAGCAATTACAGTCAAAAATTAATTATTGTTATATAACGGCTTCACTTTGATAACTAATGAGACCTCTGAGAAAATTCAGTTAATACACTACGGTCTCTGTAGGGACCAACACTAACTTCATCCAAAAAATCAATATTTTCACTATTTACCAGTTTTAATACAATACTCTATGGTATTTTATCGTTTTCGAACGAAACATTGTACAGAATAAAATCAAATTGGCATTCTTTTTTCAAATACGCTTTTGGGGAAAAATAAAAGAACTTAGTCCGCCATTTTGATTCAAGCTGTGTGTTATGTGTTGGTTACAGTTTATGATACAGGTTAATTTAAAAGTGTTTTGGCGTATTAATCAACAAGTAAACTTTATTTATCACCAAGCTTAGTTCAAGATCTAACAGTTTAGATAATAATTTTGTCAAAAAACCTTAAATTTTATTAATTGAATAAAACATATATTTCGTTAAAGACCAACTTGATGATACCAGAGCTTTGGGTATGACAGTACCTATTTGTATTTATTTTAGTAAATTTTAGTGTTGATATCTTTGATCTCAAAAAAATCATATGATATGAATGTGAAATATCCTAAACAATATTTAAAAAAAATTAACATAGCTGTAAAATTGAAAAATATAAATTATTTAAAAATTTACGAAAAAAACTACGTATTAATTATGAAAAAAATATATATTAATATTTATGTAAATAAATATTTTTGTACTATAATATATGTTGCATTGATATAAAAACCCAAGATGCACAGTCCCGAACAAAACTGACACTCAAAAGTGTCCCTAATTCATTTAAATAATAGATATGGCAAAAACAAATAACTTCACAAATCCAACCTTAAGCGCTAGATTTATAGTTATTTTTACAAAGCAATGTACAAAAAGAAATAAAATTGACAGTGTTGCGACCAACGCAATTCTATTTGAAATGAGCGCACAGTTTAAAATTGTGCGCTCATTTTTGGAGGACGTTTTTGAGACATTGATTGTGTATCTTGGGTTTTTTATATCAATGATATGTTGTTTATTTTTTTCCCTATGTATATGTTTACCAATTATATAAATAAAATATAAACAGCATAGGTCATCAATTTACTTTTTGAATTAAAAATCCTCTACTAACAAGTAGTCATATTTTTCTCAAAGTGTCGTGTTACACCTGAATTATTTTGTAGCTTAAGCCATTTAAATTAAACAATTCTCACACCAGTGTATTGCAGTGCTCAAGACCTCTTAAAAAATATACTCTCCAAACAACTCAAACCATTTTTGTGACCACGGTCTACCGGAACGTGTGTGCGTAACGGTCCATGTTTTTTTAGAAAAAAATGCAAAAATGGCTGGTGATGTGAGCGGTTATTAAAATAACTAGCTGCAGTGTGCAGCGCGCTGCATTATAAAAGTTTTTAGTGAATCCCATGGGATCACCTGTTTTTCCGGGATAAAAAATAGCCTGTGTTATTCTGCGTCTTCAGTTATCTACATGCCAAATTTCATCGTAATTGGTTCAGTAGTATTTGCGTGAAAGAGTAACAAACATCCATACATACATACTCACAAACTTTCGCCTTTAATATTAACATTAAAGACATAAGAATTTGTTGACTAATAGTAAAACTATGGAGATGATAATAATAATAATAATTCTATATTGTAATTGAGGAATAATTGTTCACCTTTGAATTTGTGCAGCAAGTAATTTGGCTTTGTGGGATATTTCAAATATTTCAGCACTTGACTTGGCTTTTCGCCTCTCAATTCTTAAAGATTTCTTTTCCTTTTTCATCTCTGACCATTTTGGCTTTTCAGTGCTCTCTTGATTCTTGGGAAATTTGCCACCTTTACTGGAATTATGTTGGTCAGATTTATTGAACTTCTTAAAACTTGTCCGACCATCTTTAGTTTTCTCAATATTTTTTTGATTTTTAAGAAACTTTTTGTTTTTATCACTATGACCCTTATCTCGGTTGTTTAGCATAGCATTTTTGGAAATATCCTTTTTAAAATTCTTAGGTTTAGCATCAGTTTTCTTTTTTAATTTTCCCTTTTTTTCAGGTTTGGCATCACTAAAATGAACTTTTTTTGAACTTGGTAAAGAAGACTCCACATCTGTAGATTTTCTTTTTAATTTTTGCATTTTGAAATTAGTTTATATAATTAGTAGATATCCCGGAAAAAAACACGTGCGATACAAATCCAAAATTCACGTTAAAAAATCTCACAAGTCACAACACAAATGTCAAATCCCCAGTGGGATGAAGCTTAATGTCAGTCGGCCATCTTGAATACAATGTATGGAAACTAGCGACAACTAGGAAACTACCCCTAATTACTTTGTCACTACGTAGTTCTTTGTGTAATACTAGATGTCACTGATACTATCAACACATAATGTTACCAGTATTTTAATGAAATTTCTATTTCTCAAAGTAAAATATATATTTCTAAAAGAAATACCTACAGAAGTTTATTATAATGTACCGTAAATATATAATAAAAACAAAAAATTATAGAACATTTAATGAATATTATGTACTGTAAACACCGGTTCTAAAATTCTTAGACTAATAGGTATTTCTTGTCTGTGCTTACAGGGCTACCAGATGTGGAATTTCATATTCGTATTTGTATGATTTTTTGCGTTATGCCATATGCGATCGCTAGAGCAAGATCTTACGGAAAATGTACAAATTAACATAACTTATTGCTTAAACAACCTCTTTTGGTTGTACAGTGTCTAATTTTATTACTCGATATTAGAATATATAACGCTGCATTTATGTAGTTTACATTAATATCATATCTAAAGAACTATTTTGTATTTAAAAAAAAGAAACGTTGAAGAGTGAATATCTATGCGCTGTAATTAGAATGCGTGTTTTCAACTTATGTAACAACATACTTTGGGTTATGATATGATTAGCCAAAGAAGGGTAAAAATTTAAAAAAAAAACTTTATTTTTCCTCCTTTTAAAATAAATTCCATTGTCAGCTTCGATTTCCTTTTTTTGGCCATTTCCTATTTGGATCCAGATAATGGCATTCACTGCAGTTTTAATAGTTTTCATTTAATTTTGAAATCAGTTTGTAGGTACATAAGTTTGGAAGTCATTTTGAAAATTATAGAGAATATAAGTAAAAATATAAGAAATTATATAAAAGTCACTGAAAAATAGATATTTTTCAGTGCCTTTTAGAAAATTTCTTGAAATGCGCTTAATCGAATAAACACACTTAATCGTAATTTGGTAGAATCAAATCAAATACTACTTACCACGTTACGATCGGTCTACTCATTCATAAGTTATGAGAAGTTGCATACACACACAGATAAATCAATACAGATGTATTGTTGTCGTACAAATTAGGCATGTTATATGACATGTGCCCGAAACGACAAAGAAAAATTTTAATCGATTCGTTGCGGCCCATATTTTCCAAAACTTTTAGCATTGTCGGAATACAAATATTTTGTGACACGGTTGCCGTGTCAAACGTCATAGAAGTTGATGACATGGTTAACGTGCCACCAGCCATGTTTAAAAAGATTTATTGTTTTACACGTGTTTAGACTTGATTTATTTAGTTGAAACCATATCATGTGTGTAAAGGGAATATTACGTTGTTTGAGTAATTTTTGAGTAGGTTTACTGTTTTCCTAAAATGGAAGATAAGTAACTTTTTTATTCAGATGTTGCAAGCCTTTTGTAAAATAAAAGTTTGAAAAATAAGTACATTAAATAAATGTGATTTTTTTTGTTTTGATGTCCGTACGATACGTAGCGTTTCATAGTTACGTTATGGCGGCAGGAATAGTTGGAAGATGATGGTTTTCAAACCACAGATCAAGCGAGTCACCGCAAGATCATCGCCGTTCAAAACACCGTTATTTTGTTTATTACCAACAAAACATAATAATTTAAGTTAATAACAATCACATTATGATACTAAGTATCTACGACTAATCGTGGGTGAAATGATTGTACCTCTTTTATTTTTGGTTTTTGTTTCATTTGTAAATATTAATGCAGCTTAAAAAAGGTAACCTCTAAATTTTCTATTCCACCGAAAATTCAGAAACGAAGCCTCCAGGCTTGCTTTATGTAAAAGCAACCGCTCCGTTGGTCAAGTGGTTAGAAAATCTAATTACGAATCAAGGTGGTTCGGGTTCGATTCCCGACAGGGACAAACATTTGTGTGATAAGCATAGATGTTTGTATTTCTGAGTTTGGGTGTTAATTATGTATGTTAAAGTATTCATATATGTATTTATATGTATGTACCAGTATCTTTGTTGACTAACACCCACAGCACAAGCAAATAATTTGCTTACTTTGGACTTAAATCAATTCGTGTTTTTCTTTTAGAAGAGGAGGCAAACGAGCAGGAGGTGCAACTGATGGTAAATGATCACCACCGCCCATGCCCGTAATACCAGAGGTCTTGCAGTTGCGTTGCCGGTCTTTTAGGAATGAGTAAGCTCTTTTCTTGAAGGCCCCCAAGTCGTATCCGTTTGGAAACACCTCTGCTGGTAATTGTTTCCACAACAAAATAGTGCGAGGTAAAAAGTACCGAGAGAAACCCAAAGTTGTGGATTTCCAGACGACGAGATGGTGAGGGTGGAATTTCAAATTTTACGCGATGTCCGATTATGAAATCCGGCTGCAAAAATTAATACAAATAACTTGTCGGAACACTCCTCAAGCAAAAAAACGATAGAAAACACTGAGTGAATCAACATCTCTACGCAATGCCAAAGAGTCAAGCCGTTTCGAAATAACCTGGTCGTCAACGATTCGAACCGCTCTACGCTGAATGCGATCAAGAGGTAGAAGCTGTTACTGAGGAGCTACAGCCCAAAGATGGGAACAGTACTCCATGTGAGGCTGAATTTGAGCCTTATAAAGTTGAAGGCGACGGGCCGGCAAAAAGTACTGTCTCTTGCTCTGCTGAGCATACCGAGCTTTTTGGAGGTTAGTTTAGCCTTAACTGCCAAATGGCAGCGAAACTGAGCGTAATTTGATACGTTGACTCCCAGAATCCCGACACTAGCTGAGGCTGTCAGGAAAGTATCCCCAAATCGTGATGACATGACAAAGGAAGTCTTTTTACCGGAGAACACGCAAAGCTGTGTCTTCTTGAGGTTAAAAGTGACCAGAATTTGCCGATCCCATTCCGAGACATCGGTTAGTCAATTCTCAACTTCGAACACAAGCTTATTTCGGCACTCTTCGACGTGTTCCTGAGAAATACCACTACGGCCGGAATATCACCAGTACTGTCATCTGCATAGCAATGTATGTAGCGAATTCACATCATGACATTGATATACATAAGGAACAGTATCGGTGATAGCATGCAGTCTTGTGAAACACCAGCACTGACAGATTTAAGGTCAGAGCACGCATGGTCGACTACGGCCTTGATGTTCCGATTAGCCAAAAAACTGGTGATCCACTCCTATAGGAGGGCAGCAGATAGGCATGTCAATACCGGCGCCAGTTCTAGAGCACATGCTTTAAATACACTCGGAGGGATGCCATCCGGCCCACTTGACTTATGGACGTCCAAAGAAAAAAGAGCTTTACGCATGGAAGACATCAGGAATTTTAATTCCGTCATAGAACTATAGTACTGCGGGATTTTAGCCAGAGCATTTCCTTGGTCATCCAGAATCGAGTTGGCCGCAAAGAACGAGCCCTGAAGATCGGCCTTTTCCTTTGCAGTGTGGGCCAGAGAACCATCATCTGTGTGTAAGGATGGAATAGAGGACAATGAGAGATTCCCCAAGGCGAGAAACCAAAATGCACAGGTTCCCGAAGGAAGACGAACTAATTTCTCACTATTTCTGTCAATGTGTTCAGATTTTGCCGTGGCGATAGCTCTTTTGAAGAACCTTTTGAGGAAGAAGAAACTTTTGAGGCGGAATTATACTTCTTACGTAATGCGCTGGTTTTTTCATCACGAGATGTTGACGCTGCAGCCAAGCCCGGTAGCATTTCCGCTTTTGGCGTGAAGCCATTTTGCAGAAGCGACCAAAACAATACTGCAGAAAATGGAATGAAAAGTTCCACGCCATGCAGCCCCACATCAGTATTAGAGTCAGCGATGACACTCGTATCATCTAGCGAGAAGCACATCCGCCCCCATGAGTTGGATGCAAAAAAAGGCCACATCCCGTCCCATTCTGCTGACCTATAATGCTAAACGCGACGACAGCCTGCAAAAGGAGGCCGTGATAGGCACGTAACCAGTATTTTACTCCAGATCAGGCAGTGGTCAGGCGTAACAAGAAGGACGTCCACAGTTACCTGGTAATGATCCGGATGAGATGTCGGCAAAAGGTCCAGCGGTGAAGGCTTATGATTGTCCACATCGGGAACTCGCGTTGGCGAAATGCCCAAATGTGTTAGACCATACGCCAAGGCAAAACCTTGAACAGACTTCCCCACAGATCGGTAGTGAATGAACATAGCCATTCGGCGTGGTGGGCATTAAAATCGCTAAAGATCACGATCTCAGCGGAAGGGGTCTTTTGTAACACGGAATCCACAGCCGTTTAAAGAGCTCACAACTCTTTGAATATAATTATATGAATTTGAGTATCATATAACTGTGAACGAACTAATTTTTCAGCCTGTTAATAATATTTTCTTTTGATATACTAGTGGCCTAATATTAATGACAGCGAAGTAGGTAACAAAAATAAACGAAAATTGTACGAATGTTAAGCCAACAGAAGTACTAAACATAATAACCACAGTAAATATTATAATAATTATTAAATAGTCAGAAGTATATTAAACAGTTTTATTGCAATATTCTTTCTAAAATTAAACAAACGTTTATTTTGGTAAAAACTTATAGAAGTTATACTATATTTCAAAATTTCGTTTTCGTATAACTTTTTTTTGTACTTCTTGTGATGGTATACGATCAAATCTTTTTTGCACCTGGTAACCCTGGACTATGACAAAGAGAAAAGAAATTTGTGTTTGGCTTTGGCATTTTCAGCCATTTTTAATTTGTATTTTTAATAATTGTCAGAAACGGATTTTAAAATTTACAATCTCTTATAATTTAACTTTTTACATATTTTTTGTTTTCCGTTCTGTTTTGTGTGCGGTGTTTATTAACAGGTATGACATTTGTTCATTCGTACATCCTAAATTATGAGGTAACATAATCACGAAATGACGACTAATAAGTTCAAAAAGGTCCTTCGGCTCCTTTGAATCATCTGCTATAAAGGCAAATATCATTCGGACGTTTCACTACCATCGGGACTTAGGACTACTTGGCGGTGGAATTCCAGAAGTCTCGCTCGGGTTTGGTACCACTGTCATACTTATTCCTGTCGCAATATCGTTAATACTTGTCACTGGCATATTTTGATATGAATAAAGTAGCCAGTAAACTTAAGCATATGCCTGCTACACGCATAGCGGCTCACCATTAACATCCTTATTGTCTAGGCAGTAGTTGTTTCTTTCTATCAGGATAGCCATCTGTTTGTTGTTGTTCTAAAATAAAATGTTTAATTTCACATAAAACATTTTTTATAGTAGAGGTCGCAAACGAGCAGGGGGTGCACCTGATGGGGCTAAACTGTACTTTAGCATCCCACGAATTTCAGTGTTTTCGGGGGTGAGGGTGGAAGGGGGGAGGGTACTAGACCATCCTACAAAGGGGGATAATCACCAATCAAGGGGGGTAATATATGATGTAGTACCTGAAAACAGTTAACTTTTAAAGTTTTTTGGGGTTGTATTGTGTGGGAGGTGGGGGGAGTTCAAATGGCCGACGTACAAGGCCACCCTATACGGGTGGTATATTGTTTCTAACAGAAAAGGAACTCACCAACCTGATGTAAATGTTTTGTGAGTCACAAGGTTAATGCTCATTTTTTTTGTAAATAGGCTTATTCTATCTTATTCTATTCGCCAAATTTCAAGTTGTGGAAATTCATAATTTTCCAGAAAAAAATTATTATAATATGAGAATAAGATGTTTAAACAATATAGCTAAATTGATGACAAACCGAATCAGAGCACACCGACTTCCACGTGGTCTTGTTTGCCCTATCCCTAGTGTTTTTAGAAATTGCGAAGGCGTGGAGGGAGAAGAATTGCGATGGCAAACATTGGTGCCTATGCTTTGTTACGCAAGGACAGAGGGGCTGCACTTCCCGCAGTGCCAAAGAACACACAAATCGACTACAATCTATAGTAGAAACTTTATTTAAAAAATTACTTAAACAAACTACTGCATATTATATACTGCATCAGAACTGAATGTGTTTGAGGTTGCTCTTTTTCCATAAGAAAAAAATACTCACTAAATAGCGTGGGCTTGTACATTGTTTGAAATTTAAACAGACAGACTAAAATTCTAAAAACTATATTTTTGGCTTTGATATCGATGTAGATGACTCCTCAAGTATTCTTTTAAAAAAATATTCAATGTACAGTTTTGACTTTCCTATGATTTTATTATATGTATAGATATGTATAGATTTTTAGTTATATCCCAACCCAATCTAAACAGGTATTTTACTTTTTGTTTGCTATATTTCTGTAGTCTCATTATAAAAAAAGTTATCAAATAGACAACTTTTTTTATTATTATTATAATTATAAATCTATATTAATTAATATTATAAATGTGAAAGTATGGATTTTTGGATGGATGGATGTTTATTACTCAATCATGCAAAACTACTGAAAGGATTTGAATTAAATTTGGCACACAGGTAGATAATGACCTGGCATAGTACATAGGCTACTTTTTATCCCAGAAAAATTAAGTGATCCTGCGGGATTCTTCAAAAACCTATAAATCAGCGGGCTGCATGCTGCAGCTGCCTAGGAAAATGTTGAGTATATATGAATGCTAAATTTGGTGGCAAATGAAATCAGAAGTACTTCATTACATAGTATAAAACAAAGTCGCTTTTTCTGTCTGTCCCTATGTCCCTATGTATGCTTAAATCTTTAAAACTACACAACGGATTTTGATGCAGTTTTTTTTAATAGATAGATTGATTCTTGAGGAAGTGGATAAACCTTTCCGATATTCCCACGGGATCAAAAGCTGCACGGGTGAAACCGCGGGCAGGTCGCTAGTTATTCAATAAACTTCTTACAAGTTATTTTGACACGTCAACATATATTTTTTTTAAACTATTACCGGATCGGAAATGCAGCCACACAAATTGAAGTGACGTTGACATGTTTACATTTTTGATCTCGAATTCCATTTCAGATTGTATACCATTCTTTTGTGTTGTGAGTCTATATGACATTCTATTCTGGATAGCAATGTATCCTTGGTACAGACACCAATGACTTGGAGACCAGATGTTAACTATTGGTTTTGTCCTTTGTTATCTCCTTTCATGTCGGGGTCTCCATGTGTTTTTGTTATCTTTTGCTATATTTAAATTAATGATTTTATTGTTCTTGCTCTGCATGTATCATGTCTCCACAGAATAAGTAACACTGGGGGCAGTCTACCAATACAGAAATATTATATAAAATCAAAACTCTGTACAAAAATCTGAATAGTTGGAAGATAATAAAGTATGGGATTAATTGCTCCTCATACCAATTGCATAGTAATTATAATAAATTGATGTAAATACATTATATAAATAAATATATATGCATAAAAAAGACAATCCCTTTGAGTTTGTTTGGCCAGATCTCAGTGTATGGCCATGTTTCCGATCTGCTTGTACCTCAGAAAATGTAAACTCATCAGAAAGTGCCTTAAAGGATAATTCGAATAAAAATATTTTTACTTTTGACTTATTGAGATAAGCTATATTTGAAATTTGGCCTTGAATTATTTTTAATTTTATATCTTTTCCGTATGGGTTTGAAATTACAGTATATTTTTAAATTTGATATCTGTAGTTCATAATGTAAGTCACACTTTGGTTTAACAAATAGTTTTTTTTCTAATCACATAATCATTTATGCAAGAAATACATGTGCTTTCAGGTCTGGACCTTCATTGTTTACCAAATCTAAAAAAATATCCTTTGGAATTTGCAAATTGGATAAATATAATAGGGTTTATTGATAAGAAAACTAATTATGAAGAAGTTTATAAACAAAAGAATTTGTGCTCGACATTTTACAGATAATTATTGGAATCAAGATAATAGGTTAAAAAGAAATGCTGTCCCATCTCTTTATTTAACAGGTAAATTGCATTATAATTCCTAAAAATTTGCATTTGGCTAACAAAAAATAATCTGGAATTTCTATCATTCTTTTATTAATGTCACATTTCATTTTAGGGAATATCATTAATAGAGAACACAGAGGCATAACAGATATTACTGCTAGGACTATTAATATTCAAGATCATGCTAGCACTTCATATCAAGTTAATACAGGTATGGTACATCACATGCATAATTACTAATTATTTATCATTTGTGCAATTATTTTTCAAACTCAAACTCTTTTATTCTGTGGTAGTAGGTGAAGGAGTTAAATGTGAATATACATAATGTTAATAACGACCTGCCGTTTTGGCGTACAGATAATTATAAAATAAAATTTAAATTTTAGTTTCATTGTCATTTTCAAATTTGAATTAATTACTAAAATAATAATATTTACTCAAATATAGGTACTGAGCGTAGTCATAATATAATAATATTTTACATGTCATATCTTAATTCTATAATAATATTAAAATTGTATGTCAAGTGTTTGTTTACAGCATTTATTTATCATTTGCAATTAAAATATTCATCAATAGTATAAAATGACTTATTACATAAAATAACTCTTAATTTTTTCTTAAAAAGCTGCAGGTCATTTATGTCTGAGATCCAGGCTGGTAGATGATTATAAATACGCTGCATCATAAAGGCAACACTCTTACCGTAAAAAGCAGTTCTGTGTGTGGAATAGATTTTAAGAAACTAGCAAGTGTCCTGAGTGATACAAATATTAATTTGGATTTTGTGTTACATTTTTTTTATAGTATAAGATAGCAAACAAGCATCTAGGTCTCCTGATGGAAATAGTCAGCCATCGCCAGAATTATTAATGGTGCGTTGCTATCTTGTGGCGAGGTCTTATGCCACATGCATAAGTTTTCCGGCTACCTTACCCTCCAAACCGGAACACGACAGTGACAGGCACTAACACTATTGTGGCAGGAATAGGCAAGACGGTGGTACCAGACCTAAGCAAGACAATGCAGAACTCTACCACCTAGTAGTCACAATGTTAGTGACTCGTATAGCTAATCGGTCGCCTTTTACGCCCTGCCTGGCAGAACTGCAGTTGACCTATTCTTCAAAGGAGTCCGGGACCAACATGGGGGATTATTATAGTATTTCCTTTAAACTTATACATTATATAAGCTTGAAGGAAATACTTTTATAATAATGACACCATCCATATGTCATGTTATAAAGAAAACCGAGAGAACTAAGTTCCAAATATCAAGATCCTTATGGATTTACCTTGCATTTAACTCTTATCTTTTCATGTTTAAGCAACATCTATACTCTATACATATGATAAAATCGTAAGAAAGTCAAAACTCTATATTGAATTTTTTTTTAAAAGATTACTTGGGGCGTGATCTACAATCAATATCAAAGCCAAAAATATAGTTTATAGAATTTTTGACGTTTTGTATGTATGTCCGGGGTAAACTCAAAAAGTACTGCATTGATTTACTTCAAATTTTGCATGAATATTACTAATAGGTTGGGTCAATATATAGGCTACGTATTATCACACTATCACCTACGGGGGAGAAGCGGTGCGGAGTAAACGAAGTTCGCGCGGACAATGTCGTAGGCAACAGCTAGTCATGAATATTTGAAGACGTTGACAGTGCATGTTTGCTCAGTTGCCCAGTACGTACATATTTCTCCATTTACATTTTATACCAGTTATATTAATTAACCTTACCTATTTTCAGCACATGAAAACCATTACAAAACGAAGCAAACAAGCCGATTTGTTAACCAGAAGTTGCTACTTCTAAGGCTTCCTTGTGAAGTTTATTGACACCCTTGTCCTTCGTTGTGTTATTATTTAGTTATAACTTGGTCTTTCAAAAGGATAAATGGGTGATTCCGTTCTAACTGTGATATAATGTCAGTACCGTGTCATGTCCATTTCTAGAATTTATTTATAAATTGTTAGTTTTTTTTTGTCATAAACATTAGAATTTATGAGGTAATTAGTTTAAATCATTTATTACGACAAAATAACTAACAATTTATAAATAAATTCTAGAAATGGGCATGACACGGTACTGACATTTAAGTGATATATTGTAAGTTTTCTCTAAGTGGCTAGTTATATTATATGAAAATAATGTTGAAATATGTTTATAATTTTCCAATAAGCACAAAAATTTCATAAATTAATTATTAATTAATGACCTGTGAGAACAAACAATACAGGACATTGAATATCACAGTTAGAACGGAATCACCCAAATATCTAATTTCATCTCAATTAGTGCTGTGATTCAGGTGCAGAAGCATAACAGACATCGAAACTATATACATATAAATTTAATAGCAAAATCTTGCAAACAACAGATTGCAAAAAGTAGAAGAGAACCACCACCCATAGATATTTACAACCCCAAGGTGTTACAGATGTGTGCTATCATTGTAGTAACATTGTTTCACTTCCTATTTGAGTTCAGTCACGTTCACTCACTTTCTATTGAGTCTTATCCTCTACATTAGAGGGTAATTCAACACAAATGCTATGCTTTACATTTTATGATTTTTCAGAAAGTTTAGGTGAAATCAGTAAGTTAATAATCAAATATGGAGACTATTTGAATATATCTATTCTTAGGGTTCCGAAGTAAGTTAGGAACCCTTATAGTTTCGCTATGTCCATCCATCCGTCCGTCCTCACGATTGCTCACAGATCCTTATTACTAGAAACCTGTAATTCATAAGTTTACCCGCTACCTTACCCTTCAAACCAGAACACAACAGTGACAAGCACTGAGACTATTGCGTCAGGAATAAGTAAGGCAACTCCATCAGACCCGGGTGAGAAAATGCAGAACTCTACCACTTAATAGTCACGATGGTAGTGACACCCATAGCCAAACAATCACAGCTTGCTAGCTTTACAAATTTTTGGAATATTAATTGACCAACTTTTAAAATGTACTTGAAGTTTTTATAATAGGTAAACATGTGGTGGGGAAATATCGGTAATTGATATTAGAAGTTTGTAATATGAAACAACAAAAGCCCTCTTCTTAGTCCGCATTTTTCTGATAGGCAACTTCGGAACCCTACACTGCACGTGGCCCAAGTCGCACTTTACTAATTTTTGGTGTAGGGACATTATAACTCTATTGCATACTTAATAGCTCATGAGCTTTTAAGAAACTAATGGGTTGATTACACCTAACGAGTACAGCGGCAAGTCAGTATCCTTGGTCGAGTGCTCAGTTGGTATAACACTTTAGCGAGTGTTCGGCCCAGTGCTAGTACGAGCAGAGAGGCGAGAGACGTCACTAGAATCCCAATCTGTTTCTAGGCGGATTACCCACCTCCCCGCTTCACTGCCCCCGCAGCGACTCGACATTGCGCTCGGCACGCATGAACACGCACTCGCTTGTCACTCAGCCACTCGCCTTTCCTTCTTTCATCACCAAGCAATATGCATGTTTATGTTTTTGTTTTCAAATTATACTAATATCAATTTATATGTCCGCTAATAAAAAATGGAACTTGAAAATAACAATAAAATTTATTCAGTGCTACAAATGCAGATCCTTTGAAGCATGATCAAAACTGAGCTGACTCGCCACTATAGTAAATACGTGTAACCACCCACTCAGTTCGGCGACTCTCTGGGCCAAGAGCTCATTTACTGACTTGCCACTGTACTCTTTAGGTGTAATCAATCATAAGATAAATCTGCAAAACAAGTGCAATTGTTCACCACCAAATGAACACGCTATATCCATCTTCATCTAAGTGGGATTATAAAAATTTAAATTTAATTTAAAGTAAACTCTTCCAATGCGGCCTATATTACATCAAACCTAAACTCATTTACCACACAATTGCCATATTATTTGTTTCAAACAAAACTTCAGCTAAAAAAATATACAAATATGTAATTATTAATTTCAGATGCAACTTGTGTGTCTTGTGTTCATGTAGATCACAGCTACTGTAAAACTACATTAAATACATTATTAAAACCTCATACTACTCGACAAAAAAGTAAGTAATATATTTTATTTATTTTTATTTTCTGAATTCAAACATTAAGATTGTTTTCATACTTTTATCACTTCTCATCCACCACACTTGATCTTTATATTCCTATATCATTTTTAACCTTATCCCCATCATTGTGTTCATTCTCTCTTTTCCAAAAATACTGAAAAGGTAACTTTGATTGCTGTCAAAAATTTTACTTATATACAAACACATGTAAGAATTTATAATTAACTAAGCCCCAACTGTTTGTTGGTTGTTAGGATACGCAAGCATCATTATCTGTGGGAGGGGGTCAACAAGTAGTACAAAGTCTTATGTAATTAATGAATGGTGCCAAATAAATTTAACATGCTCTTAAGGAAAGTGACTGTCAATGGGTTTTTGATTTAAGAATTTATATTTAGAGCACAAAACTGTGGTAGAAAGCTTTCCTCCAAGTGATAGTATGTATGCTATCTATTGCTATTGCAATAATGAAAATGTCATAAATAAATATTCACGGGACAAATTACTCTTACTGATCTAACCCCAAAGTAAGCAATTTATTGCTTGTGTTATGGGTGTTAGTCCACAATACTAATACATAGAAATACATATATAAATATTGGAATATATTTAATAAACACCAAAACCAACCACCTGACCAACCAACCAAACCAACACAACCACACCAACACACCAAACAAATACTTGTCCCCGTCGGGGATCGAACCCGAGGCCCGTCGATTACCTAGTCAGTGTCGCTAACCATTCGACTAACGGGGTGGTTAATCGGGCGGGCGGTCATGTTTCTGATATTGGAAATTGATGTAGCAGATAAAAGACAATAGGCATTTTGTTCGAGAATTTTACCCACGGCGTACACGAACAAAATTAGGTTAAAAAAAAAGTAGCCAACTGTCTCCCTTAAATGATGGTTCAAGGCGCATTTCTGTGGGGTGTGGTGGAACGGAGGATAAAATATATATGTATTTACTATTTACGAAATAATAACTTATGAGGGCGTAGTAAAACGAAATTAGGTGCAGTTAGTAAGCAATCGTATTTTCTACATACTACATGTCTCATATCTGTAGATATAAAATATATATATGCAGAAATCACCAAGAGATTATGGGTGCGATTCCTACGGGGGGCTCACATAGTGAAAAAAAACTCCTTGTCAGATTGTTCTCAGTTAAGATAGGCTAGGGCAGTTTAGTTAGCACATTGCAGGTTGAATCACCTGGTTGCCTGAACTGACAAGTAAGATGATTCCGTCCGTCGTCCGGAGGGCACGTCAAGCTGTCAGTACCGGTCGCCATTTGTTGACAGCGCTAGTTACTGCGCTGGGCGCTGTTTGTGACAGTAATCCGCATTGTCATATTTCCGTGTGGTGCAGAATTGAGAATATTCATGCAAAAGGATCTTATTGTAATTAAAGGTCTAACACCACACCAATTACTAACTCCTGTGAAACCAGAACTCGGTTAGATTCACCTGGCAGTATAAACTTCTGTAACATCATATGCGATAGCCAGATTTTCCCTATGTTTAATTATTTCAATGTGTTTACATAATTAATTTTGTGGAAGAGATGGAGAAAACACAGTTAATACCACTGTCGCCTCTGTGGTCGAGTGGTCCAGCGTTGGCGTTGACCACATGAGGTCCCGGGTTCGATTCCCAGGTCGGGCACATAAAAAAGAAAGTGTTCAGTTTTCTGAGAAACACAAAGTTGCCTGAGATTGGAAAGTGCCCGGTTGGCGATGATAGGCTTGCTACCTATCACATTTGTGGGACTAAGTATCTTCGGGGTGCAATTCTTGTACCTCAGCCTACCCCTCCGGGAGTACGGGCGTGAAGATACTTTTTTTTAATACCACTTTGTTAATAAATAAATAGACCACTTTGTTCTAGACCGGTGTTGCTTATTTTGCAGTCATCAGAAATGTTAATGATTTTTTATTATTGCAGGACCTTCTTCTTTGGCAGATAATAAGGCAAAGCACATTAATTTTCAAGTTAAAAACTTAAAGAAGGAAATACGAAGATTGCAAAAAATGGGACAAACATTAAAATATAGAATTAAAAATGCTGAAGCCGTGAATAAGATTACCGCATTCCAAATGATTACTATAAATATGACACAGCCTGGTAAATTATTTACGGCTATGCAGTATTACAAAATTCCCAAAAAACCTTCTGGGAGACGTTTTACTGTAGAAGATAAAATTCTTTCCCTTTCTCTTTTCAAACAAAGTCCTAAAAGTTATACATTGCTTTCAAAACTGTTTACATTTCCATCTGCAAGAACTCTCAGAAAGTTTTTAGGTAAAATGAAATTGGGGACTGGTATAAATAAAAATATATTCGAAAATTTAAGAAAAACTGTTAGTAAACTAAATATAGAAGACCATCTTAGTATTTTAATTTTTGATGAAATGTCATTAACACCACAAATTCACTATGATGTGCATAAAGATGAGCTAAAGGGTTTTGCGTGTAATGATCCCAAAAAAATCGCAAATCATGCATTGGTTTTTATGATAAAAGGTATCAAAAAAGTTTTAAACAACCACTCGCTTTTTATTTTACGAATAATTTAACAAAAATTCAATTAAAACATTTCATCAAAGATGTAATTGAGCACATACAAAGTACAGGGCTACACTTACTATGTATGGTATGTGATCAAAGTCCAGTAAATGTAAGTGCTATTAATGAAATGGTACAAGAAACTAAATGCAACTATTTGAAAAATGATTCTAAATACAAATTTCAATGTAATATGAGTGAAGTTTCACAAAAACAAATCATTTATGATGTTCCTCATTTAATGAAAGGTATCCGAAATAATCTTATAGGAAAAGACCTTATATATCGTGAACCTAATAAAGACGAAGAATATACTATAAAATGGTGTTTTTTTGAACAATTATATGAAGCAGATAAAAAGTTTTGGTCAATTAAGATGCCTTCAAAAATTAACTGAGGAACATATTAATAAAGACAAAATTAAAAAGATGCGCGCCAAAACTACTACGCAATTATTTAGCCACAGTGCCACGTTGCAACTGAACATTTATCTGCATGTGGCCTTTTACCACAAGAATGCAGGCAAATGATTTTTTTTGTGAAATTACTTGATAATTTATTTGATTCGTTAAATTCTAGTAGCTTTTATCCCAAAAATGGAAAATATACAGATGTGGTGTTAAAAGAAATTCCCCACACCATCAGTTGTGGAATAACGCCTTAAACGTATTTAAAACTGTTAAATTTATCAAGCAGATAAAAAATGGGAATAAGATTAGATTTGTAGAATCTGTAACACCAACTGTAAAGAATATGCAAATCACTATTGAAGGCATAAAATCGTTATGGAATATTGTGTCACAAAAGTGTTCTTTGGACAGTTATTCACCAGAAATCTTAATCAGGACCCACTAGAAAATTTCTTTGGTAATATTCGAAGTTATGGTACAAGAAATGTTGCACCAAACACAATAGCTTTCGAAGGTGCATACAAAGCCCTTCTAATAAATAATTTTAACTCTATGCATGCAGTTAATGCAAATTGTGAAGAAGTTCATAATTCTTGTTTGCAAAATTTTAGTACTTTTATAACAGAATATGATACTGTTTCCAATATTCCCAAAGAAAAGATAATGATATCATAAATTTTAATAAAGAAATTTTAAATCTTTGTAATAATTATGATAGTGATGTAGGCCAAAGGAATTATGTTTGCGGATGGGTCCTGACTAAATGCTTAAAAAAATTATAGGTTCCAAAATGTGTAAAAAACATTAGTTGAGTTGAATGATACGAATGCTAATGAGTATACTAGAGCCAAAAATATACTATAAATAAAAAGTGGCTAGCATATTCGTCAAAAGAATTGGAGTTATATTTTTCAGAAATTCAAAATATTAGACTTTTTTACAAAAAGATGGTCCTAAATTTAAAATTAAAAACAATATAAAAATTTTGGCAGATATGCCTACTAGAATTTCCATGAGATTGTCCTACACACAAAAGTGATTTAAAAATATTTTTCGAAAATTGTACGATAAATGTTTTAATATGCAGTTGGTGTCGTTCTATAAATAGGATTTTATCCGGAAAATTAATTTATGATGATGTGGATGAAGTCAAAAAAGCAGTACAAGTATACTATAACACTCATAAAATAAAATAGTTCTTTTGTATAATAACAAGTTTCTCGCGAGGTTGACATCCACGCGGGAAACTGCTATAAATTGTAGATTTCTACTAGTGAAAGAATTATCAAAATGGGTTCAATAGTTCCCAGACATTACAAAGAAACTCGTAAACTTATAACACTAAAACTCATCAGAGATGTTGACAAGGACTAAAAATGTATTATTATTAAAACAACAACACGTTAAAAATTAAACTTTTATTCATAAGTATTGGAAAAGATCTACTTATGCTGCTGTTAACATGGACACCTTTATTCATACTGCATGGGGGATAAGCATGAAATCGTACTGCTTGTGGATAACGCTTCTAGTTCTATTGTGACTTGACACAGTTAAATGACCAGCTGGTTTCAAAAGTTGTACACTTGGTCCATTACAAATAATCTTTTATTAAAAGGTAATTAGAACTAAACGTGTCAAATTTTCCCTGCCTATATAAGGCATGTAGATACCAGTGTACAATTTAATAGAAACAAACTGGACCAGGTGGTACCTACAAACACTGGGAAATCTATTTATTTATTTAATGCTTTATTGTACATAATAATTAAAAGAGAAGTAATACATAGAGACTTATTAAAAACAGACTGCACAATGGGCGAGCTTATCCCTAATAAAAGAGATTTCTGTGTTTTTAGGTATAACTCTTGATAAAAAATGCAATCGGGACCGCATTTTAATAAGTTATGAATCAGACTTAATTAACTGATGAACGAAAATATTGACGAATATGTTAGTTACTTTGAGTAATGGGATTCTTCTCTAAGGAATTTCCACTGAAATAAGTACTATATTTTGTTTTACAAAAAAGCTGCAATTATTTTAGCCGGATGATTTCCTTAGAGAAAAATTTAAGGAAATCAATATTTAAATTCTAATTTCCTAGTTAGTTTGACAATTTAATGTATATTCTTAAAATATTTGCTTGTTGTGTGCACTGCTAAATACAAGGAACAAAAGCAATCTAGAGCATGCATCTTGTCTACAGAATTATTACTGCTTTTTGTGGCTTATATCTATACGCTTTAAATACAAACTTTCCAAGCTATAAAAGTCTACTGGTAAACACGTTAAAAATGTGTTACAAAACTATTAAAATGGGAGGTGTTATAAAATCTTAGATTATTTATATGACAAAAACTTGGGATTTGATTGCTACTTAATTTCTTAAATTTTTTATATAAAATAATTTTGAAAATCAATTCAAAGTAAGTCGTACCTAAAGTTTTCTCATCGGTGTCCTATTGCGTGTCAATATTTTTTTGATATTGCTCAACAAAAAAAATCAGACCTTTAATGGTGTGGAACAACCACTACATATTTCAAACGACGAAAAGACGAAGGTCATTAGTTCATGTATGTATGTAATATTATTAAAATTTAGTTTAGTTAATCAATAGACTTAAATGGCACTGCCCTTTTTAAATTGGCTAAAAAAACTATTAATATTAGCACGAAATCTTGATACTCAGCAAAATAGATTTTATCGAAAAATATTTCGGTAGGTACAATCAAAATTCTCTGAGAGTTTTGCTGTTTGCGGTCTGCCGGTTTTTGCGGCAAAACGTGCAGAGTGCGTGACTAGATTGTTTTTGTTTTGTGTAACTAAAAGGGTGGTGGTGGTGTGTGGAGCTGGACGAGCTACGGTCGCGGGACTTCCCATTGCAAACTAACCACTTTCACTAATTTAGTTCACGTACAGAGGGCCTACCATGAACTCTTATAATACTTGTCAAGTTCCAGGCAGTTCAACTATGAGTATTAACCTGTCAGGTTTTACGATCGTACCATGAACTAATTTTTGTTGACCTGCAATGCGTCGTCTTCTGGCCGGTCACATTATCTCTGGCAGGACATATCAAATTAACGTTGAGAAACACATAACTTGCCGATTTTTAAATTTTAGTATAAAATTGCTATTAATAATGCATTTTAATTAGAAATCTTGAATTTAAGAATACAAATTGGCAAAAGAGATCGACTTTTAAGTTATTTAAAGTCTACGTAAAATATATGGAACATAAAGTAAACCACGTAATATTTGTTAAGCGGCATCCATTAAAGAACGCAACTCTGGGAATATTACACATGACCTTGAACTGTTTAATAAAGACATTTATGTTATGAGCGCGGTTTTTAAATTTCTTGAGTACGTCTTGATTTTTTGGGATTAGAGTTGTGGAATAGTTTGTGACTATTTTAAAGCTTAAAATTACACATTGATTTAATGAAGGTGATTAATGTCGGAAGCAAAACGATCGTATAATATCAATATATTCAATGAACAATTGGAAGTTTTATGAGATATTTTGAATACTCATTAAGATATTGCAACGGGATTCAATATAAGTGCACACTCAACACGTTAATTTTCATCACACATCTAAATTTATGTGTATCTCCTCTGTGGTCTAGTGGTCTGGCGTCGGAGTTGATCACATGAGGTCCCGGGTCGGACAATTCAACAAAATGTGTTTTTCAGTTTTCTGACAAAAGCAATGTTGCCTGGGATTGGAAAAAGTGCCCGGGTGGCGATAGGCTTTGGCTAATCGTAGGTACACTTGTACCTCTGCCTACCTCTTTGGGGATACGGGCGTGAAGATATTTTTTTTATCTAAAATTAAAAATAAATAAAAAATGCTTTAAAAATAAGTAAATATTAAATAATAAATAAATAACTTTAAATAGAAGTAATGAATTAGGAACTATATTTTATACTAATATCAATATTTTTCTAAAACACAGTTAATGTCAAAAAATATCCAATATAAATTCCAAATAGGACTAGGGCTAGGAATAGCAATAATAATAAAAAATACCTACGTTTACAGTACATTTAAGACAAAGCAATCCAATAAAAGTTACTTTTTTCCACCTGCAAGTGACCGGCAATATTATGACACTTTAGCAGTTCAAATATCGATTTCGGTTTGTCAAAAACACTTCATGGTACGGTAATGCAGGGCAGAAGTAGGTTTGAATAATAATACGATCGCTCGCCGGCATAGGTCACGTGGTCGCTGACTGGCCTGTTAGATAACGCTTTCATGGTACGAAATAGCAGGACAGTTTAATTATCGGCTAAAATTGACCTGCTATAAGAGTTCATGGTAGGGCCGCAGTAGCAACAATATGCACGTGATACAGATGATTTGTTTATTATCTATATTCAATATTATAAATGCGTATTATTGATATTTGTTACTCAATCACGCAAAAACTACTGAGCGGATTTGGATGAAATTTGGCACACAGGTAGATGATAACCTGAAATAGCATATAGGCTGCTTTTTATCCTGAAAAAATGAGTTGTTTTAGTGGGATTCACATTTATCACAATAAACGGTGTAGCTAGTTGTAAATAAAAAAATGTTAAGTTTGTTTGCATTTCTAAATAATAAAGATTATATTTTTTTTAATTATCTATAGGGAAGCACATGACCACAATCTCGCCTGGTGGTAAGCTAAGATGCGGCCTAAGATGGAACGCGCTTCCTTAGAAGGTGCCAGTTCACTCTTTTCTTGAAGATCCCCAGATTGTACTCGTCCGGGAACACAGAGTCAGGAAGCATGTTCCGGTCATTTGCGGTTCGAATGAAGAATGTGGAGTCGAACCGCTTTGTCCGGGTGGAACGTCCACTATATGGCATATATACAGATATCGCCATCATCTTATTTAATTTCTTCTGTTCTGCGTTTTATTGTGTTGAAATGAACCAAAAATATAGTCAATTGATAATTTTAGTCTATTTATGTATCAATTTTGTCTACTTATTTACATCACAATCTTTCCCCCAAATTTCTTACAGAATAAAACAGAGAACAGAATGCCAAGAATCATGCACACAGATTACGGAGCTTTTATATGTTCTTTACTAGATTGTTAGTGCATTTTAAATCTGGCAGTAATTAAGAAATTGTCAACCAGTCAAAAGAACCTCGAGTAAAATTATAATGTATCCAAATAAAAACAAAGAAATATGTATATATATATTGTATTTTTTCTGAACCCATCCAGTATAGCCTAGCAAAGTTGCGTTTTTGCGATAATCCTAGAAAGATTGTAAAAAATGGATAGTTGAAATTAATTGCATATATAACTTTCAACTAAATTATATTAATAAAGTTGATTGATTCTGGTTTTTTGCAATCAGCTTGGATCCACCGCAAAGACCGTATTTTTTCCTTTTTTTCAAAAAATGGAAAAGATATATATACTGGATGATTATAAAAGGCTTTAGGAAAGAAAATGGGTATAATCAGTAAGTGAAATGCCTTTTCTGTGATTATTTTGAGTTTTCAAATCTCCCAAGCAAGCAAGAAAATTATTTTATTGGGATTTTTGTGCCTTATAAAAACAAAATAATCATGGAAACGATTTTTATTTCACTTACTGATTATGCTCATATTTTTTCCTTAGAGCCTTTTATAATCATCCATATATATATATGGATGTGTATATATGTATACACGCACGCACACATACACGTCTACTACTAACGCCATCTCGTTTTCTGCCCCTAAACTATTATACTCAAGTGACATTTGTGGGGGGAAAAAAATCGCCCCAAGGTACATTTCTCTTCCGTTAGTTATATTGTTCTGTGCAAATCCCGCACTGCTAGGCTAGAGAAGTGCTACATCGATTTTTCAAACATCGAAATATCGTTCATAAGCATCGATATTGAAACCCCAAACGTCGACGACATATCGTTCTTCATAAGCGATGTTTTATTAAGGAAAAGGTAAGGCTATGGTACCAAACCCGGGTAATACAATCAGAACTTTACCACCCAGTAGCTACGATGGTAGTAACTTGCATAGCCAATAGGTCGCCTTTTACGACCTGGCTGGCAGAATTTCAGTTGGCCTGTTCTTCAAAGAAGCCCGGACCAACACAATCTGATTTACAACCCGATTATCGACTAATCACCTATGCCAACATTGTACGTACATTGTATATTTTATTATCGACAATTTCCAGCTGTAGAAACGCACTATTGTTATTGTATAATTCTTTTATTCTATAAATTGAATAATTTTCAAGTCAAATAGGAAGTTACAATCCATTCTTGGGTGCATTCCGCGCAAAATTAAAATTGGCTACATTTGTCAGATGCACAGAATTATCCTATGCTAAATACGCGGATCTGCGGTCTGCACTATTCCAGACGATCATTGACGTACCTATATAGAGGGTGGGGGCAAGGAACTTATATACGATAACTGGAATTACTACGAAGCAATATTTAAAAAATAAAAATGTACTTTATTTCGTTACTCATAAAGTTGACATTTGTTTCTTACATAACAGAAGGGAAAAACGTTCTGAGCAAGACAACGACATGAGTGGATGTTGTCCCTTTCTTGCAATTGCCAGTGTAAATAAAACTTTCGGATGGTAGATTTTTATATATTCGTTAATCGTTAAATCCCTTTTATTCATACACGTCGATAGATACATTAGCATAAAATGTATTGTAATTAACATAGTGAGTTCTAAAATATGCCTAATTTTAATTATTACGTAATTACTTATGCAATGCAAACACTGTTTCTCAAATTAATAGAATTACTTAGTAGTAATTTGCAAACTACGTATGGCCACACTTATATATGGCGATTGGCGCTTTATTTAGTAGAAAGAGACACACTCCACTCATGTCGTGGTACTCTTCGGAACGATTTTGAAGCGCGTGTAAGCATTCCGGGTAGAATATAACTTCCTTGGGTGGGGGTGATATATAGTATATCTATATGATGTAAAGATACCCTTTGTCGTATCACCTCTATTTGAAAATACTCTCCTTACAGCCTTAGTCAGTGTCGGAATCCTGGGAGTCGACATATCGAATAATGTTTAATTTTGCGGTCATCTGGAAGGTAAGGCTAAACTAGCCACCAAAATGCCCATCGTCTCTAACTTTCTAAGGCGTAAAATTCGGCATTTAATGGAGGCCAGATTATTTCACTTGATCGCGTTCAACGTAAAGCGATTTGAATCGTTGACGAACAGGCTATTTCGAAACGGCTTGACTCTTTAGAATTACGCAGAGATGTAGGTTCGCCCTGCATCTGTTATTGCATCTATTATGGAGAGTGTTCCAACAAGTTATTTCTTCCTGTTGCTGAAGTCCATCTTTGGACATCACATCAAAATTTAAAGTTCTAACTGTCTCGATAGATGTCTGAGAATCCACAGGCGTGTGGTTCTCTCGGCACTTTTTGCCTCGTACTACTCTTTTGTGGAATCAATCACCGGCAGGGTTTTTTCCGAACAGATAAGACTTACTCATTTTTAAAAGGTCAGCAACACAACTGCAAGATCTCTGGTATTGCGGATGTCCATGGGTGGCGGTCCTACTCGTTTGCCATAAAAAAATCTGTAAACGGTTGACCATGTAGGCCATCCCTGAAACTTCCTGCTAAATTAAGGTGCCTTGATTTTTTGGTTTCCGACCAAATTACCTTTACATATAGTTTTAATATCATTAAAACTACCTACATTATAAAATGTAAAGAAGAGTGACATATTTTGATTTAAAACTTTATTATGCTTGAGTAAAATACTAGTGCCAGTTTTTTGTGCGTAAGCCAAAGTGACAACCCTAGCGCGACCGACGAGTTTAAGTGTAACAAGTGAAGTGTTACATCATGAGTTAGTCTTCTGTACAATATTCTGTGGTTTTACGCATGATAATACTTCATAGTCTTAACACGGAGTCAAGGAAGTTACATTGTACCCGGAATGTCCACAATGTCTTCAAAATCGTTCCGAAGAGTACCACGACATGGGTGGAGTGTGTCTCTTTCTACTAAATAAAGCGCCAATCGCCATATATAAGTGCGGCCATGCATAGTTCGCAAATTGCTACTAAGTAATTCTACTAATTTGAGAAACGGCATTGACGTGTATGAATAAAAGAGATTTAACGATTACCGAATATATAAAAATCTACCATCAGCAGTTTTATTTTAACACTGGCAATTGCAAGAAAAGGACAACATCCACTCATGTCGTTGTCTTGCTCGAACGTTTTTCCCCCTCTGTTAAGTAAGAAACAAATGTCAATTTTATTAGTAACGAAATAAAGTACATTTTTATTTTTCAAATATTGCTTCGTAACAAAATTCCAGTTGTCATATATAAGTTCCTTGCACGGAGTAGATTAATATTATATAGGTACTAGTCAATGGAGCAGATTGCTCCGTGGGTCTTTGGCTGCTGTCAAACAAAACGTCAATGTGAAATGATTGGAAATGACAATGCGTTATGCGGGCTGTAAACGCTCAAACATGTTTGGCAAACTTTACGTTTTGTTTATACCTACGTTTTCATCAAACATCAGCGCACATGTACCAACAAGTTTGTCAAACAAGACTTCACTTTTAAAGCAATTTTCGTCGTGGAGTGTCGTTCCGACGCTCAGATGAGTAACAAATTACAACATGTCTCAGTGGCGGTCGCGCCAAAATGGGGAGTTTGTTTGACAAACATGATTGTACATCTTCAAACACATATGACAAGCACGCCGTCAATCAAATCTTTCAAACATACAGCCAAACACGTAGTTTGCTCGACAACACAGAACAATATACTCCTAACGGAGACAACTATGACAAACACGTCAAACATTACCTTGACAAACACGTCAAACATAACCGTACAAATTAACAAATTGTTTGAGCGTTTATAACCTGCTTTAGCATCTAATTCTGTATTAAATTATTATATGTATAGATTAAATAAAAAACTTGTGGAAACAAGTTTAAACTTTGCTTATTGCATTGCTTTACAATGCAAACTACTCAATTTGAAATGTATTAATGTTAATAACATTAATAACTTAAAATAATACTAATATACTGTATCGTCTGTGTGTACTGTGTATGTGACTTTTGCAATAACATGTATTAAAAATATACTTTTTTTGCCAAAGTTCCCAACTGAAACATAGAACATGGTTGATATTTTCATAAACAAATATTTAGAAACACAACTGGCGCTTGCTAAGCAAAAGCAGCAATCTAAAGATTATAAAACAGAATTAGTTTCCCAGAAAAGTAAAGCGTTTGCTGATAAAATAGCGAAGAAACAAGCTAAATGTCTCATTAGCGATAAAAAAAAATCTCGAGAAACATCTCATGAAGATATATCTTGTATAGAAAAAACTGAAGAAAGTACCGCTTACTCAGATGATGAGTATTTACCATCTTGTGATGAAGATGAAGTCATACATTTACCTAATCATGCTTCCTCATCTCGTTCAAAAGAAAGTTTAAAGAAAATTGTAGATGATGGAGACACATCACAATACAAAGAAAGATTAAAAAATTGGAATGCAAGTTTAATGGCCGCAATATCTGGAAAATTCACAAATGGTATTATATCAGCAGATATACAATATATTATAGATGGAAATAAAGATTTTGAAGAAAATCATGAATTACAGAATGGTTTACTTGTGCCTAATTATGTATGGAAACAGTTATATAAATACCAACGAACAGGTGTGAAATGGCTTTGGGAGTTACATCAAATTCAGTCTGGAGGATTATTAGGTGACGAAATGGGACTTGGTAAAACTGTTCAAATAATCGCTTTTTTAAGTGGTTTATGTAAGACCAATAGTGGATCCTGGGGAGGACTTGGACCTACCATCATTGTAGCTCCAGCTACAGTTATTTATCAATGGGTGTCACATTTTCACTACTGGTATCCACAATTAAGGGTAGCTGTTCTCCATCATTCAGGTTCACATGCCGGGAGCTATCATAACTTAATTAGAAACATTCACTCTTCTCATGGGATTTTGCTAATGACATATGCGGGCATTGTCAAGTATAATAAAGACTTATTACCAAAGAAATGGCACTATTTAATATTAGACGAGGGTCATAAAATACGAAACCCTGACACACAAGTCAGTAAATTGGTAAAGAAATTTGATACACCACATAAACTATTAATATCTGGTTCGCCTATGCAAAATAGCTTACAAGAGTTGTGGTCTCTTTTTGATTTTATGAGACCAGGCTTATTAGGAACTCACATGGCATTCATGGAACATTTTGCTATACCCATAACACAGGGAGGCTATTCAAATGCAACTGAATATCAAGAAGCAACTGCCTTAGAAATTGCTAAGGCTCTTAAAAACATGATTACACCATATATGCTCCGAAGAACAAAAGCAGAAGTTCAAGAACATATAAAGCTTCCAGATAAAAATGAACAAGTGTTGTTTTGTGCACTTGTAAAGGAACAACGGGATTTATATATGGGTTATCTAATGAGTTCTACTGTACGGAGTATATTAGATAAGGACAATAGATATGGAGACCCCTTAAGGGCAAGAGTTTTAGTGGCCTTAACAACTCTCAGAAAAATATGTAATCATCCTGATCTGTATCTCTATGAGGCAAATGAAGAAAATGAAGAAATTGATATGGAAACATTTGGTCATTGGAAGAGATCTGGAAAATTGTCTGTTGTTCATTCCCTTTTAAAAATATGGCAGAAACAAGGTCACAGAGCTTTAATATTTTCACAATCAAGAGCAATGTTATGCATTCTAGAACAATATTTACAAAAATATGAGTTTAGATATTTGAAAATGGATGGGACTATTAGTGTAGGTCAACGTCAAAATTTGATTAAAACCTTCAATGAAAATCCAGAATATTTGGTATTTCTGGCTACTACTAGAGTTGGTGGTTTAGGTGTAAATTTGACTGGTGCAGATAGAGTTATAATATATGATCCTGATTGGAATCCTGCAACTGACAATCAAGCTAAGGAAAGAGCTTGGAGAATTGGTCAAATGAGAAATGTTACAGTTTATAGACTTCTTTCGGCTGGTACTATTGAAGAAAAAATATATCAAAGGCAGATTTTTAAGAATTTCCTAAGTAATAAAATATTAATTGATCCCAATCAGAAAAATGTCCTTACAACTAGTACTCTTCAAGGGCTATTTACACTTGAAGATGTCAATTGTGATGGAGACACAGAAACAACATCTCTTTTTAAACATACAAAAGTGGACATATGTAATAAAAAACCTACAAAGCAGAAGTCTTCTGACATCTCTTATTCTAGAAAGAAATTGGAAGCTATGAAACAATTGGCGAAAAAGATAAGTAAGAAAATTCAGAAAGATATTACACATGTAGAATCTGATGATGATCCACGAGAAAAATACAAAAGAAAGAGGGATTTGCTTCTTAATCCACCTCTTATAGAAGAGCCTGAAGTGAATATAATAGATGATAATATCACTACTGTTTCTTTTGAACATGTGCTTTCCGAAGTTGATATTATAAATAAACATACAAAAAAATGTTATGAAGAAAATTTGCTGAAAGAAGCCTTAAATAGCCCAGATAATGTCAATAATAATCAAAATGAAGATTTAACTGAAAATAATAATGAAAATATTAAAGAATGCTTTATTGAAAGTATAGCTGAAAATCAACATGGTGATCAAAATTGTTCAGCACAAACTGCAGATGCAGTTGCAGAAGTTGAAACTGATTTAAAGTCACACAAAGATACTAAGAAAAAAGGGAAAAAAAGAAAATATTCCTCAGATAAACCTGAAATAGAAAATTTAGTCTCTGTAAAAAAAGTGAAGAATAAAAAACATAACAAGGAAGAACATAAACTTAATGATGATGATTATGTTTTAAGTAAACTTTTTGCAAAAGCAACAGTCAAGAATGCATTACATCATGATGTAGTGGTTGGGTTGGCTGAAAAAGAAAAGAGGCATAAAATACAAGAAGAAGCTATTAAAAAGGCTAAAAAAGCTGTAAGGGCACTTAAATATTCCAGCAAATAATAATATTTGAATTATAATTAAATATATGATTCTATTACATACTTGTAATTGGAATTTAATTTGTAATAATATAATGAAAATCAGATGTGTTGTTTTACTTTCTTATAAACATTTATCAAATTAAAGAATAGTACCTTTTTAGCAAACAGGTGATACTTTATTCTTTAGTACTCCCATCCATTAGACTACTGTAAACCTTTAACTCTATTACTATTATTTATGGGCCATATTTCTGTGAACTTTGTTGGTGCACTGGCAGCCCCTAGTCTCGGCGAGCACTTAAAGCTGTCGGCTACTGATACTACATGTTGTGTTATAGCTGGTAATAAACTATAAAAAAACGTAACATAAATCTAGATGTGAAAATGTTAGCGTTTTCTCCTTTGAATTAAAAAAAATTGCTAGGCTGTTTAGATTCAAAACTTTGCCTTAACACCGGTTCCACTTAAAAAAATATCACGGGAAAAACTTAAAACGGGAAAGAAAGCAAAGCAGCCCCATAAAATTTGCTGTACTTTAGTTAGAAAACATTTGAAAATTATTTGTGTAAATTAATCAAAAGTTCAGCTTCTGAAAACTTAACAATGGCCACATGAAATTATGTGTTGTCTTAACAAATTGACAGTGAAATAATTTGCAACCATTGACATCAGTTTCGATTGTATAAAATCTAATTAGAATTTGTATTTTGCACTTGAATATTTATAAAGAATTACAACTGTTCTTCCTCAATTGGAAGCACAGGGGCATTGAGTATGTCTAATAGAAGAAAACCGCCTCCGCCTGGATTTAATTTTAAGCCTCCTGAACAACAAGTGGAAGTGTAAGAAAATTTTATTTCATATTATTTATTTGTTTTATAATAACCAATGCATTGAAAAGTTATGATTTATGAATCGTTTTTATAAAATAAATAACATAATCATATCATATGAAGTATGTATTACTTTTATCTAGCAATATATATACTTACTGAATTGTTATTTCTTTTTTCTATAAAATAAATACTGACTGGCCCGATGTACCTATGTGTTGATTGTAATAGGTATGTATTTTACAATAATTTAATTGTTATATGCTTCATGGTTACTTTTGTTTAGATAGCAGGTTATTCTGTTGGTTCCTGGTCAACCAATGTTTATATATATACATTCCAGTTTTTGAGCCAAGTAGTCATGAAAATTCTCTAAATCTGCTTGTTTTTATTTAAGGGGTAGGCACAAAGAATTGTTTTCCTTACATTACAATGCATACATATTTACCTGCAATTGCACATTCACAATTATCTTTACAGATACCTAGGAAAATCAAGCCAACAGCTTTATTGACAGTAGGGATTAACTACTAAAATCTACAGTAGTTATGTAACCAAGTGCCCTGGGACGAAAATGGAAAATTTAAACCAGAAATACTTTAAATGTTCAAAACTACTTTATCAATAGCTTATTATCATCCACTACAACACATAAATCTAATTGAATACAGAAAGATAAATATACTATGTACTAGAGAAGCTGTGTAAATTAGAAGTCCATGTTTATTTTGTAACTGGGTGAAACCAATTTGGGTGAAAAAATTTGTAATATCAACATATTTAATTTTACTCAACATTTTACTTTTAAAACCAAATTTTCTACCAATGTAGAAGATTTTGTTTTAAAAGTTAAATTGAGCTGTAATACAATTTGAACCTCTTTTTAACATTTTGAGTGTTTCACTGCGGACCACAACAGTACTCTGTTGTGGTCCACAGTGAAACGCATTGCAAGTGCAAGTAGGTGCACAAATGAACTCTACCTTAGTAGCCCCACATGTCACGGCACATGTCATGTTTAGTATAGTACATAGAAGGTACACATGAAGGGTTAAATATGAAATTTTAAACTTCTAAAGTTGCTACTAGAAGTTAAAAATTCCATATTCAACTAGAATATAATTTTTAAAGCATAGCTAAAGGAGGATTAGTACATTGAGACACTGACTTTAGAGGGTATAAGAAAAGGTGTTATATATGCCTCAGGTTTAGGGCTTTAGGCATGTGTGTGTGGTCAGTTTGACTGCTATGTCGGATGCCGCAGTTAAGGAATTAATAGAATTTATAGTAGCGCATATTCTGTATTATGACACACACATAATTACAAGTTACATAGACTGGTATATATTGCGTGAGGGCACCCGGACTACTGGTGTCCCATACTGCTGTCACATACAAAGTTGCATCTGCGTCAGCACACTCCAAATGTGTCCCCACATACTTCCCTATCTTAAAAAAATTTTTTTATGAAGTCAAAGGCTAGCCCACAGGCTACGTGATGGGTGACAGATACCCATTTCTTGCATTAAAATAAATTCTTTTTTTACTCACTTTTTTCACTGGGATAACCTACACGTTTGCACCTGTATCAATAAGATAACACATGCCTGTTGTTTTGTCTGTTACACATAGACAGTGATTTTCTGCTGGTACGAAGACTCCCGTCGCAGACCGCACCATCATCAGTTTTCCGTATTACCTCTGTTATTATTTTTCCAAGCACATGGCTTTTCGCATTTCTGCACATTTTGCTGGTCACTATAATGATATGTACACAACCGGTTCTTATCATTTGGTGATCTCCCTCTGTACTTACTCCTCATTCTGCTTCTCGAACTATTCAGGAAATTGGAATGGTCTCGTTCACGGTCTCTATTGCTTGACCTATGATGTTTTTGTACCTCGTTATGGAGTGAAGCTACCTCTAAAGACAATTTGTTCAGCTGGCACAATACTTATGTCATTGACAGGGAAAGCGCTGTCATTGTAGTGGATACTGCGGAGATACTATCGCCCGAGTTTAAATTTTCATGTATCCTGTCAGCTATGGTAGCGAGTTTCTCTAAATCTGATAGTCGATGGTAATCTTCCAACCATAGGTTCTGCAAAGTTTGGTTTGAGACTTGTAATGTGCTTGCCAGGTTTTTCATCCTTCGCAATAGTTGGGATGGTTTTTGCGAACCCAACTCTACATCGTCAACCAACTTGCGAAATTGTTCTTCAGACGATTCCTCATAAACATATATAAGTCTGTCTTTCAACGTCTGGTATTTATGGTAATTTCACAATACAGCAAGTGAATGACATCACTGTGTCACTTACTTGCTGTATTGTGTCTGAGCTCAATTTGGATATCACCAGGTTAAATTTCACCTCATCTCCCTGTTTCTGTGGAGCGATTATCAAAATACGCAAAAATCTGCAATTCTCTGCGTTACAGTATTTGCAGCCAGCTCCGGAACGCACGCATAAGGGACACTTATCTTTACGTACTGCTCTGATAGACTGTATCACTAGATATTTTGTTTAAAAGTTCAGAAATATACTGATTTAATTTAAAAATAAAGTATGCATTTGCTAACCCAGTGTTCGCTATAATAATGCGGGATGTTGTCCGTCACGGTAGTATGTATATCGCGCCGACACTTCAATCTTTTTTAACAGCACTATTTAATTAATAATCGTGTCTTACGTGTTTCTACGCGTGGGTTACAACTAGGGGGTAGAAGAAAAAGATATATTAGCCTCAAGGTTTAGGGCTTTAGGTGCGTATGTGTGGTCGGTTTGACTGCTATGTGCGTTGCCGCAGTTAGGGAATTAACAGAGTTTATAGTAGTGCATATTCTGTATTATGACTCACACATAAATTACAAGCTACATAGACTGGCATATATATATATATATATATATATATATATATATATATGCATGAGGGCACGCAGTCGACTGGTGTCCCATACTGTCAGATATAAAGTTGCATCTGCATCAGCACATTCCAAATGTGTCCCCACAACTTAGCACTGGTCCCAAAACGTAGCTTACAATAGCTACACTACTGTGCATTTTTACTTAAAAATAAAATAGTATTTATCATCAAAATAATAATATTATTTTGCTAAAAACTTGTTCTAAAACATGCTGAATTAATGGTACAATTTTCATGTCAAAACATAGCAGTTTTAGCATGGCGTTAGTTAAAAAAAGGTTATATTTATATAGATGTATCTCTATTTCTGATAAAAATTAAATTGTCTGAGATTGGACATGTGCCCGGTTGGCGATCAGCTTGCCACCTGTCATATTGTAGGACCAAGTGTCTTCAGATAATTGTAGGTGCACTGCCTCTACAGGGATATGGGCATGAAGATACTTTTTTATATATTCTCTATGCATATGAGTAATATTTATAACATTATTAATTTCAGCACACCTCCCAGAAACTTGGATAAGCAGACTACTATTACAGTAGATGATAAAACATTTACCGTCCATGCTGATGATTTAGTAAAGATATGTGACCTGGGTCGTGGGGCTTATGGCATTGTTGAGAAGATGCACCACAAACCCAGTGACACTATAATGGCTGTTAAGGTAACAATAAATATCTATTTGACTCAATCAACATTGCTTACAAATCTCTTAGATATGTAGTCATTCATTATATGGTTGTTTTGTGATATGTCACATGGACACATCACATCAAATCCACTGTTATTCTGGGCTTCTTTGAAAAAAAGACCATCATGCTAATATGCCAGGCAGTTTGTAAAAGGCAAATGATTGCTTATATGTGTCATAACCATTGCTACTACTAGGTGGTAGAGGTCTGCAACATCATGTCTGGGTTTTAGTGCCACTACTTTACCTATTCTTGTGTAATAGTGTCAGTGCTTGTCAATGTCGTATTCCAGAGTGGAAAGTAAGATAGTAAGGTAAATTTAAGCATGTAGAATTACCATCCAGCGACATGGATTGCAACACACCATCATCATCCATCATTATGGTGTCTTTAGACTATGGACGTCTCTATCAGGAGAGACATCTATTTGTTTGATATCTTATGAGTTATGATCTAAAAAATTGAAAGTAAATAATTTGAACAGAAGTGTGTCTAAAAAATTATTTTATCAAATTAATCTATTCAATTTAAAAGAAAAAGCTCATCTGCACATCTATGCTTATTCTGTAAACCTTGTTTGGTTTTCAGAATAAGCATAGATGTGCTGATGAGCTGGAATGAAATTTGTCAAGTAAAAACAATGTGGTTTGCATGATTTATGGAAATTATTGTAGTAAAATGTCATTTGAATTACAAAAACTGATTTTAAATATGAATGATTATTCAATTACTACTAACTGATTTACATGTGTTTTGAAACACAGCCACTCAGTGAAACCACAAATCTCAATAGTTAACTGATACTGAACTGATGATTTTATCCACAACCGTGCGGTTCTCCCGGTACTTTTTGCCTCGCACTACTCTTTTGTGGAATCAATTACCGGCGGGGGTTTTTCCGAACAAATACGACATGGGGACCTTCAAGAAAAGAGCGTACTCATTTTTAAAAGGACGGCAACGCAAGTGCAAGGCCTCTGGTATTGCAGATGTCCATGGGCGGCGGTGATCACTCAACATCAGGTGCACCTCCTGCTCGTTTGCCCTCTCTTCCATAAAAAAAAATATATAGTGGGGCAGCAGCCAGCACATTGTGGCTGGTAGGCATGCAGTTTATGGACTAGGCCAGCTAGAAATAGGATTTCGTAAAAACTGTTAGCTGCCTTTACTAAAGGGCAAACAGATATACAGTCACAAAATATTGAGACACTTTCTTTTCAGGATGAACCTGGTCCGTGAGTGTTAAACCACTTTCCATAGCAATCTAGCCCTTGCTGAATTTAATTTCATGCCTTTTCAATACTCACTACACTACTTACAAAGCACGTAATTATACCGCCCTGCTTCCCCTCTTCTGTAAAAAAAAGTTGAGTTGGACAAGATCTGCAGGATAATTTTTCAAGGCAGTACAAAGTAAGAGAAGCTTCCGTCACTTATGGATTTAAAGTATAAACATTTCAATTATTGCATGATAATAACTAGAAAGATTAAGAAATGCCTTATTGTAATGTATTAGTATAATAACATATTTTATTATATTATACTGGCTGAGCCATCAAACTTTGTATTGCCTTAGAACAGATTTAAAATCATTAAAATGTTTGACAGCTAGAAACGGTTTTAATAGGAAAATAAAAAAAAGTTGTTTTTTTGTTATTTTCTTAGCAATTTCATTTCAGCCAACCTTCATAAAATTAGCTGAGTTAGTCCAGCTATTCCCAATTTTTTTTTCTTTATCAACACATTTAGAGATTAATTTTTATTTATATAATAATGTTTTTTCAGAGAATCACTGCTTCCTTTAATAGTCAGTCCTTGGAATTAAAACGCTTGTTAATGGATTTAGACGTATCTATGAGAGCCAGTGCCTGCCCTTACACAGTGCATTTCTATGGTGCCATGTTCAGAGAGGGAGATGTGTGGATATGCATGGAAGTTATGGACATGAGCCTTGACAAGTTCTATACAAAAGCTTATAAAAATAACAAAACTATAACAGAAAATATTCTTGGTAAAATAGCCTTTTCAGTTGTAAGTGCATTGCATTACCTATATTCAAAACTCAGAGTCATACACAGAGATGTTAAACCTTCTAACATTCTTATAAACCGAAAAGGAGAAGTTAAAATGTGCGACTTTGGTATATCTGGATACCTTGTGGACTCTGTAGCGAAGACTATAGACGCAGGCTGTAAACCATACATGGCACCGGAGAGAATTGACCCCAGTGGAAATCCTGGGCAATATGACATTCGTAGTGACGTTTGGTCACTTGGCATATCAATGATTGAACTTGCAACTGGTAAATTTCCCTATAATACTTGGGGAACACCGTTCGAACAGCTCAAACAAGTGGTCAAAGATGACCCACCTAGTCTTCCTAGTGGACAATTTTCATCTGATTTTGAAGATATGATAACGAAATGCTTAAAAAAAGATTACAAACAGAGGCCGAACTATGACGCTTTACTTTCACACCCATTCTGTCAAGAGCACAGTCAAAAAGAAACAGATGTAGCTTCTTTCGTTCAAGAAATATTGGATTTACCAGATGATTCCTAGTGATGGAATATTTAATATTACCTATAAGTACAAGTGTTTAATAACTAACAATAGTGTAGATTTATAAAAAAAATGAAATTGTTATTAACTCGTAACAATATGCAGTTTGAAATTTAGATGGTTTCTTAAAATGTAGGTATTTTGAAAGGAATTTCAAATACAATTTAGCCGAGGATGTTAAAAATGTAATTGATGATAGAAAGTACGTAATTCTAACCTCAATGGCCTAAGTGCTATGGCCTTAGTAAAATGACTGCCCTGGCAAAAGATATACACTATATTATACATCACAAGTTATACTAAATAAACTATTTGTTTAAATGTGGTAATTTATTTTCCATAGAATTACCTCTTTGGACTAGTGGTCTGGTATCGGAGTTAACCACATGAGGTCCCGGGTTCGATTCCAGGGTTGGGAAAGTCAAAATGTGTTTTTTCAGTTTGATAAAAACAATATTGTGGGACCAAGTGTCTTCTATTATCATGGGTGCACTTGTTGTACTTCTGCCTACCCTTTTGGGGATACGGGCGTGAAAATACTATTAATTTTTTTTAAACATGTTTTGTTGTTACATTTTATTCGATTTTCATGAGCAAACAAGTAAAAGGCTTATGTGATGTTAAGACGCTTTGCACACGACGGCGGTGCGGGCAGGTCAATTTCGCCGTGAACGATAGCACAAAGGGAATCCTAAATTACCAACGCACACTGAGGGCAAAAAAACCGCGCCGCAGGTGGGCGGCGGGCACTGGCGGCGCGGCATGTCCGCGGCTGCCCGCCGTGGATCAACAAACCAGTTTATATGCAGTAACGCAGACGGCGGCGCGGGCCGGCTAGCTCACTCCCCGCCACGCGCTTTTTAGTGATAGACGTCATCGATGTAGATAATTTAATTGCTGAAGTGTAGTAAAGATCGCCCATATATGATACGTCGTTAAGGTGTTTTGCAGACGACGGGGCGGGGCGGGCTTTTTGTCCGCGAAGCAATATAGACCGCGTCTGCCCGTCGATGTCTGCAGCTGCCCTCGCCGCGTACACAAAGCACACGACGGGCGGAGGCAGTCAGTTCAGGACTTTTCCATACTGCAGGAGTATAAAGTATTTGGCATATTTAGTGCCACAATTTCTTTTTTTATTTATGTCGTGATATTCTTTTAACGGCGTATCATATAATATGGGCGATCTTTTCTGCTCTTTAGTAATTTAATCATCTACATAAATATCAATCAAATCAATAATCAAAAATTAAATATTTTTACAAAAAATGTCTATTGTATGTCTATTATTATATACAATCATATTCCTGATAGTCTTAAATCATTACCTATAAATACATTTCGCAAAAAGTTGTTTGATTTGCTGTTAGATAAAACTTATTATGATATTAAAGAATTTTTAGCCGATAAAATTAAATATTAATGGATAGAAATATAAGTTTGTTGAATTGTCCTTAAAAAATTTCAATGTACCTAGTAAAATTTTGTAAATAGTGAACATTTTATAAATTATAAAAAAATTAATTGCACAAAATATGAAACTTGTAATTATAAAAATAATTTTTGTAATATGAAATCATCATTGTACATTTATAACAAGTACATAAAATAGAGAATAAAGACCAGCCCGCTGAGTTTCTTCCGCCGGATCTTCTCAATGTGTGGCCGCGTTCCGATCCGGTAGTAATTCTAAATAATCGAAAGAATGTTTTAAATGTAATATTATATAATGATAATTTTTTTTAAATATTTGCACACCATATATTGGTAGAATATGTTGGAAACCTAATTTATTTTTAACAACTTGTAACACCCATATTCTTGCAAATAAATATTTTCTTTCTTTCTTTACATCGATGACGTGATTTTAGGCAGCTGGTCTTTATGACCGTTATTGCGAAACTTTAGGCGAACAGAGTGCTCAGCCAGTTTTTTATTATAAGGCCGTACTTCATCTTAGGACAGTATCTTGATGATAATGGGAGATGTTTCCTTTTTTTTAAATTATTAATTCACTAGCTGTTGCCCGCGACTTCGTTTTCGCGGACTTCGTTTACTCCGCACAGCACCTCCCCCGTAGGTGATAGCGTGATAATATGCAGCCTATATGTTGACCCGACCTGTTAGTAATATTCATGCAAAATTTGAAGTAAATCCATGCAGTACTTTTTGAGTTTACCCCGGACATACATACAGACAAACACAAAAATTCTAAAAATTATATTTTTGGCTTCGATATCGACTGTAGATCACGGCCCAAGTATTCTTTTTAAAAAATATTCAATGCACAGGTTTGACTTTCCTACGATTTTATTATATGTATAGATTATTAGCTATTGACCATAGCTGCATTGCTACTGGTCTATAGTTAATGGAGCTGGTGGTGCTACATTGAAGTGTATGTAGACGTTATGGGAACATTGAGATTCGATGGGACGTAACATGTGCTAAACATTTGACTTTGGTCAGAAGGTTTGTGTGTTACATTGCTTTGTTAGTGGCATTGTTATGCCTCTTTCAAATATTGTAATTGTGATAATGCATTGTTTCCCCTTGGGTATGTAAAAAAACAGCTAAACTGATACAACCAATGCGAATCAAAAACGATGTGCCAACGCTGAATATATTTGACACCTCGATTTGTTTAGCTGGATCCTAACGAGAAGTTGAATTCATATAATATTTTGGCTATGATGCCTGTAGGTATTTCCTGTTTTTCTAAGTAGATCACTTACTTATGAGATACTAGCTGCCATGCAGCCTGTACCATTGTAATAGTTTTGGGAACTACTTATTTTCCTGAATAAAAATAACCCTTATGGGCTATTCCAGGTCATTATCTATATGTGTGCCAAATTTCAATCAAATTGGTTCAGCCGTTTTTAAGTCAAGTAATAAACATCCATCCATCAAAACATACTTTCGCATTTATATTAGTGGGATAGGAAAAGGTCCTCTCTTGATAAAAATAAAACACATACATAAAAAGAATTTATTAAAATGTCATGTCATCACAAATTCAAATAAATTAAGTACAAAATATAGTTTAGTACACAAACAGTACGTTTCATTTTAACTTAGAACTAATGTTGCTTGTTGACATCTGGCGTATAATTCACTAAGTAAAATTGACTAGTTTCGTTTGTTTCAAAAAGGCGAGTTCATTCCTAGCTTCGTACCAAAGTCTAACCTAGCTCTTCTTTGGTTGCGTGCGTCAACTCTGTAACGTTAAAAAGAACAAATTTTAGCAATTTATAATCATTGATATAAAACCCAAGATACACAACCAGTGTCTCAAAAACGTCTTCCAAAAATTTTAAATTGTCTTTCAAATAGAATCGCGTCGGTCGCGACACTGTCAATTTTATTTCTTTTTGTACATTGCTTTGTAAAACAACTATAAATATTGCACTTAAGGTTGGATATGCAAAGACATATATTTTTGCCATATCTTTAAATGACATTAGGGACATTTTTGAGTGTTTAGTTTTGTTCGGGACTGTGCATTTTGGTTTTTTTTATATCAATGTTTATAACACACTAATGTCATGGCTACATTGGCCAACTAATTCACTGAATCGGAAATCTTCAGCGTCTGTCAGTTTTATACAGCAATTAAGTTTATATCGCTTTTGCATTTTGCAAGTTAAAGCGAGATAGACTATGGTCAAAAATTCTAGTAGCGACGATGATAGTGACTTGCAAGCTAATCGTTCGCCTCTTACGATCTGCCTGGCAGAACTGCAGATGGTCTATTCTTCAAAGGAAGCCTGGATTAACACAGGATTGCTATGCATGAGAGAAGCATCCTTACTGCGATTGTGTGTTACTGAAATAAATGGACATAGAAATTAAAATATAATTTTATTTTTTAAAGAACTCTGGTAATAAATATTTTCAATGTGCACTGGCTCCTAATGCTGAAGTAAAAAGAAGTCCCCCCCCCCCGTATCCCTAAAGGGGTAGGGTACAACAAGTGCACCCACGATTAGTTGAAGTTACCAGAGGGCCTACCATGAACTCTTATAATACTTGTCAAGTTCCAGGCAGTTCAACTATGAGTATTAACCTGTCAGGTTTTACGATCGTACCATGAACTAATTTTTGTTGAACTGCAATGCCTCGTCTTCTGGCCGGTTACATTATCTCTGGCAGAACATATCAAATTAACGTTGAGAAACACATAACTTGCCGATTTTTAAATTTGGGGATACGGGCGTGAAGATACTTTTTTTTATCTAAAATTAAAAATAAATAAAAAATGCTTTCAAAGTAAGTAAATATTAAATAATAATAACATAACTTTATTTAGAAGTAATGAATTAGGTACTATATTTTATACCAATATCAATATTTTTCTAAAACACAGTTAATGTCAAAAAATATACAGTATAAATTCCTAATAGGACTAGGGCTAGGAATAGCAGTAATAATAAAAAATATCTACGTTTACAGTATATTTAAGACAAAGCAATCCAGTAAAAGTTACTTTTTTCCATCTGCAAGTGACCGGCAATATTGACACTTTAGCAGTTGAAATATCGATTTCGGTCTGACAAAAACACTTCATGGTACGCTAACGCAGGGCAGAAGTTGGTTTGAATAGTAAAACGATCGCTCGCCGGCATAGGTCACGTGGTCACTGACTGGCCTGTTAGATAACGCTTTCATGGTACGAAATAGCAGGACAGTTTAATTATCGGCTAAAATTGACCTGCTATAAGAGTTCGTGGTAGGGCCGCTGGTCCCACAGTGTGATAGGTGGCCAGCCTATCGCCAACCTGGCACTTTCCAATCCCGGGAAAATTTGTGTTTCTCAGAAAACTGAAAAAACACTTTTTTTATGTGCTCGACCCGGGAATCAAACTCGGGACCTCATGTGGTCAACGCCAATGCTGGACCAGTAGACCACAGAGGCGACAGGAGTACTCCGGCGGTAACTGTATTTATTACGAGATCACACGGCCGCATAATGCCAACCTTTGGGCTAACAGGTAGTAGGTGCGTAGGTGCCACTGAACAATTTAAATCAGATGCAATTCATATTTTAATCCATACACATGCATCAATATATAAATACCTATCTATACATACATGATTGACGTTTTGTTACGCAAATTGGTGAAAGGTCTTTTTTAGAGAGGAACACTAACTTGATCTCGTGCCACTTGATGAGTTCGTTGAGCACGAAGACGAGCAGCAGCGAGAGGACGTAGCCGAGCACGAGCGGCCACTCGAGGCGGTACTGCAGCTCGCACCACGGCTCGCACGGCGCGTACCGCCCGCTCAGCATGATGCCGCTGTACCCGCCCTGGAATACTATCCTGCAACACAAGCGCCGATAGGGATCGTGCACGAACTATAGGGGCAGCGCTGTTGCCGAAAGTAGTGCGCTCTGGTGTCAGATAAAGGAACTTTTGTGATGTAAACATTGTAATATAATAACACCAATATTGGAAAAACATGCAAAAAATAATAAAATTTGGTTTTTTACCTATAAAAAACGACCGGATTATGGGCCAGAATCATATTAAAGGCAAAAAGTTAATTGAATCAGGTCATGTCTTAAATGTAATTGAAACTGAAGAAGAAGTAAATAGAAATAAACAATCTACTATTACCCATCTATTACCTGTTCAGTTGTCACGCAAACCAGTATTTCAAATACTTATAATATCACAATTATCAGATGTGTTAAAATAACTTTAATTAAATTTAAAAAAATTTAAATTAATTGTATGATGCTGAAAATAGCAAAATCTAGCAGCATTTAAGCTTTTTGAAGAATATATTTTAAGACTTCGTGGAATTTAACAAAAAAAATAGAAAACAAATAGCAGAAATATTTAAAAATATTGAAGTACATCTACTAGTTTGTTGTAATTACTATTTTTTTGAGAAAAAAACATTTGATACTTTGTTACTTTTTTTTTTTTTCCTTTCTTGATGGCAAAGTATATGAACACATGTTGCCAGTAACAAACAGACCGAGAAACTTATACAATATTTTATAAACAAACCGTGACGAGAAAAATTTTGTATCATTCAAAAGAGTACACTTTACGATTTATAGGTAATAAATTTACAAATTTAACAAAAATTATTTGAAAAAAAAAAAGAAGTGTAAAGTTATAGATAATATTACAATATAATATATGTAATATATATAATATATTATATTGCAATATAATATATTACAATATAATAATTATTATTACAAGAAATAAAATAGATATCATAAATATTTACATTAAAAAAAAATTAAATTTTAATATCATTATTTACAGCAAAATTTGCAAGCATTTTATATATTTCTTGAGTTTTGTTGAGTAAAAGGTAAGGTACAAATGTAGGAAAAGGTATTCCGGATAAAGTTAAAGATTCAAACAAACTGGAGTGGTCAAAATTTATACATGAAAGGAAAATATGATTTACATCAGCTTCTTCTGCTCCACAGTCACACGCAGGGCTTTCTATTATTTTTAATTTTGCCAGATGATAAGGCGTACTTGTGTGACCTAGTCTCAATCTTGATAGGATGCTAGAGCTTTTCCTATCAAGATTCATGGAGTAAAACCAAGGTTTTTGAGGAATTGTGGGTTGCAAATTGAAGTAGTAGAAACCTTTCTGCTTACTACTTTTTTCCCATAACTCTTGCCAAGAGGTATAAAGTGTATGTTTTGCGAATGATTTTAAGTCTGAACAATATATATTATATGGGAATATATCGCCACTAACAATAGCATCATTTGCAAGTTCGTCTGCTTTGCAGTTGCCATGAATACCAACGTGACCCGGAATCCAACAAAATATCACTTCACATTGGTTTTGACGACAAATACCAAGCAACTTTTTAATTTCATATATTAAGGAATGATGCGTTTTTTTTAAAGAATTATTGCCAATTGCTTTTAATGTGCTTAAAGAATCGGTAAATATAATTGCTTTCTTAAGTTTACATAATAGAGCATATTCGATAGCTTTATAAACGCCCATACACTCTCCAGAGAAAATCGTAGATTCTGGTGGGAGTTTGACTTTCTGCGTAATTTTATACTGTTTATGATAAATTCCTACTCCTGTGTGGCTACTGACATTATGTTTAGACGCATCACTAAAAATAAGGTGATAATCTGAAAAATTATCATCAATAATAGAATTAAATACATCGTTTGCATTCATGTCGCGTTTTTGGATACCTAAATCAAAATTTATTAGAGCTTTTTTCATTAAGGAATCGTAATCACAAGTAAACAAAGAAAGAATTGAAGAATGATGTATTGGAGCAGATAGTGTTAAATATTTTCTATAACTAACGACGAGACACGGAATAGATTTGTTTGACCAATATGTTGAGTGTTCAATTATCTGCGAAAGCAATTGTAGTTTTTGTATGAGTGGATGATCTGAAAATTGTAAGCACCGGAAAAAGTATTGATCAGAGAGGAACTGGCGACGTAATTGTAGGGGTGGATCGCAACATTCGACTTGTAAAGCGTTTAAGGGACTGGACTTCATAGCGCCGCATATAATCCGTAAGCATTTAGATTGTATTGTGTTCAGTTTTTTTAAACCCGATTTATTACAAGGTTCTAGAATAAAGGTACCATAATCTAAAACACTTCTTATAACAGCATTGTATATAAGTTTTAGGTAAAACGGATGAGCACCCCACCATATGCCTGCTAAACACCTTATTATATTAATTAATTTTTCGCACTTGTTAGATATATAATCACAATATTGTGTCCCAGAAAGTTTTGAGTCAAAAATTACTCCTAAAAATTTTGCACTATTGTTGTTTGGTATAACTTTGTTATCAAATAATACTGTGTAGTTAGGAGGAGATCGCATTCTTGTAAATAAAACGGAAGAGCTTTTAGTAGGAGATATTTGGAGGCCATTTTTGTGGAGCCAAATTCTTAATCTATTTAAGGACAAGTTGATTTCCGAATTAGCTGTATCAATATTTTGGTTTGTAGTGTAAAGTAGGAGATCATCCGCATATTGTAGAATTTTTGTATTATTACCTACAAAGGTTTCCAAGTCATATGTATAGACATTATACAGAAGTGGACTTAACACCGATCCCTGAGGGAGACCTTTAGACAATATACGAGTATGTACAATATTATCAACTGTAACCTTGACTGATCTATCAGTGAGTATATTTACAATTAGTCTAACAAGGTTATGAGGGACTTTTAATATTCTTAGTTTTTCTGCTAAAATTGAAATTAATACATTATCATATGCAGAAGTGAGATCTAGAAAAGCCGAAAGTACAGATTTATTTAATGAAAAAGCAATTCTAATGTCGGTACTTAATAAACTTATGTTATCCATAGTGCTCTTCCCTTTTCTGAAACCATATTGGCTTCTGGCTAACATGTTGTTATGCTCCAAGTACCATTCAAGACGGTTTTTGATAAGATGCTCAATTATTTTAATTAAAACAGATGATAAAGCAATTGGTCGATAAGATGACACTTCGGAAGGATTTTTATTAGGTTTTAGAACAGGTAAAACGATTTGAATTTTCCAAGATTGAGGTGTTTTTCCAGAAGATAACATTGAATTTATAATATTTAAATAATATTCAAGGGAAATATCTCCCAGGTGAGTTATAAATGAATAAACTATGCCATCATATCCTGGAGCAGTATCTTTAGTAAAATTTATTACATTTTTAAGCTCATCTATAGAAAATGGTTTACACAATTCTAAAAAGCTTTCTTCATCATCATCTTTTATTATTATTTCCTCATTGACTGTTGGTGGAGCTATATTATTTAGGAAATTATTAGTAATTGAAGGATGAAGGGTTACAGTTGAGAGATTATCAAAAGCAGACCTGATTTTTTTAATATTTTGCCAAACTAAAGACGAATGTGTGCTTGGAGTAATTGAAGTACAAAATTTTCTCCAACTATCGAGTTTCTTTTGCTTGAATAACTTTTTATTTTTTTTCATGATACTTATCAAAAGATCGTAATTTTCTTCAGTTATGTTATTACGGTAATTTTTTTCTGCAGTTTTCCTTTCCTCGATAGCTTTCTTACATTCATTGTCCCACCATGGCGGACAAGGAATGTAAGTAGATGTGTTTACCGTAGGAAAGATGCTCTTTGCCGTAGTAACAATTATATCGGTAAAATATGTGTCTGGCTTAATTTTTTCGTCATGTGTGGATGATAAGATAGATATTTTTTCATCAATAGTTTTGCTAAAATCCTGCCACATATCATCTGTTACATATTTAAGTTTGAATTTTTTATAAGGACTATTATTATTTAAGGTAAATGAGTGATTACAAGATGGAGATTTAATAATGATAGGATAGTGATCACTGCCGTAGGTAAAAGGTAATGTTGACCATGAAAGTATTGAAGCTAAATTTGGGGAACAAATTGATAAATCTACTACACTATAGCTCTCTGTAGGTTGAGTCCGGCGTGTCGGAGATCCTGAATTTAATATGCACAAATTATTTGTATCTAGGATATCCAATAATTGTTCACCATAACAATTAGTTCGACTGCTGCCCCAGGACTCATGATGGCAATTCAAATCACCCAGTATTACTAATGGTTTAGGCATAGTTTCAATTATTTTATTAATTTGATGTAAAATGAATGATGAAGGGTGGGGAATATATACAGAGATGTAACAAATACTATTTACACTTATAGCTACAATTGAGAAATCATTATTATTAACAGCGATGGGTATTGGTAAAAAAGGAATGTTTCTCTTTATAAGTATGGCAACACCGCCATACCCGTCAGAACGATCTTGACGGACCGTTGAATAACCTTTTAGCTTAAAGCTAAAATTTGGCTTTAACCAAGTTTCAGATAAGCTAACTAAATACGGATCGTATTTATTTATTAAATATATTAAATCACTTTTGTTGCTTATTGCACTCCGGCAATTCCATTGGATTATGTTTGTATCCATTATTAAAAGGTATTGATTGTGATATAAGTTCAACTAGATGAGCAGCGTTGGACGGTAAATAAGGGCTGGATTGAGCTAATGTTTGTAGTAATTCTATTATTTCTGATATTAAAGGACCTTGTGATTCACTAATTGTGTTTAATTGACCTAAAGCACACCCATCAGCTGGAGTAGGTATAGAAAATTCCCGAAGTATTTTTTTATGGCTCTCCTTGTCATAACCCTTACTTGAATTTATTGGGGATCGGGGTTTTAGAAACACTGTTTTTTTATACGAAGTGTTGTTCTTAGCAATTACAGGTAAGTCATTACTATCTGTGAGAGTTTTTGGTGATGAAAGAGCCTCTGCAAATGATTTTGAAACTGCTGGATGTAACCTCGATGCTTCAGCATAGGAAACACAGTTTTGAGCCATATAGAGTTTTATATCTTTTTGACGTTTAAGTTCAGGGCAAATCTTGCTATTTGCAACATGAGAACCAGAACACAAACAGCACTGTACACAGTCATCGTCTACTCTACATGATTCACCACTATGTTCCCCTCCGCATCTGTAGCACCTAGGTTTAGATCTACATTGTGTCTTTGTGTGTCCGAAGCGGCAGCAACTATAACATTGGATTGTGGGAAAAATGTATAAATCTACAGGTAAGGCAGTGAAACATATAAATATTCTCTTTGGTAAAACTTGACCATCAAAAGAAATTACAACTGACTGAGTGGGTTTCCACACAGGAGAGCCCTCAACAATTACTTTATAATTTATGCGTCTAACTTTAATGATATTACCACAGCCAAATGGAGTTGTAATGTTTTCCATGATCTCTTCCGGAGACCATTCAGCAGGTATACCTCTAACAATTCCAACTCGAGTAATTGAAAAAGATGGAATAAAAGCTTTTAATTTATTTTCAGATAATAGCTTATTATCGAGGAACTGATTTGCATCTATATAATTAGAAAAGGATATTGAGATTCTGTTTCTGCCTATTCTCTTAATGCTGCCATTATTAATGTTATTTACTTTATTTTGTTTTAGTATTCTGCCAAGAGTTATGGGATGAAGGGTTGTCCCATCATTCTCGGTTGACTGTAATCTTTGTACATGTATAGTATAAGGTGAAGCATCTAAATGGTTATAATTTCTTCTGCCTGTTGGTGATGAGTGTGCAGAGTTAGTTGCTGATTCTATAGACAAAGGATTTAAAGTGGTCAATGAGTCTTTATTTGAATCTTTAACTGAACATGGCTCATCTCTACACAAACAACCAATGTCCTTTTGGCTACCAAGATTTTTACGTTTCTTTTTGTTACATTGCTTACAAATTTTGTGTGAATGATACCGTTTTCTGGATGATTTTATAGAATTATCTGTTTCCATACCAGATTCGTCTAATTCAATTGTGACGAAATTTGAAAAAATATTTTATGAAAAATTAAACTACTTACCCTATATAAAGATGATTAATAATATTAATATTAAAAAAGAAAAAGAAAAATACTATAATTATACCTAAATGAACTAATTTGAATGATATTTACTAATTAAAATAATTTTAGACCAAGAGAGAAAACCCGCGCTTATTCGAAGTTTCCCGCCGTTTTTTTTCACTTTGTTACTTACAATATTAAAGTTGTTTATTTTTGTTTTCTTTCGTCCCAAAGGGACAGGCTAAGACCTGAGGTCATGCTGCCTTATCAGTCGTTACTCGTTACCTATCTAATAATAATTATTAGATAGGTAACGAGTACCTATCTACCTATAATAATAATTATTTTTTTCCATGGATAAATGTTTTTAGATTTTTTTATAAATTTTTAAAACAAAATAGAAACAGATATATTTACAATTCTTCTACTGTATTAATAATAAACTTGTACAAAGACACATATGTACAATCATTAACAAGGAAATCAGTGGTCGATCGCAGAACCAAATCGGGACTACCATTCATCACTACAAATTTCGATTAGCTCATCCAACAACACAAAATGGTATTAACATCAGAATATGGGAGTAAGATATCATCGAAAGTTTTGAAAGAAAAGGATGAAGTGCTGACAATTTTGGCGAGGTAATCTGCTTTTTCATTTCCGAGAACACCTTTGTGAGATGGTACCCACATAAAGCTAACTATAATGTTGTCAATATTGTAAAGATTATGCCAAATTTCTTTAATTTGGTAAATTACGTAATTCACACTAGCAGATAGTTTGTTGTTTTTTAAATTTGACAACACATTCATGCTATCACTAATATTGAGCTATTTTTTTTAAGTCCCTGATTTTTATTTTTTAAATGTTTAAGCAGCTAAAATGGCAACAGCTTCTGCCGTGAAAACAGTGGATTTTTTTTGAAAACTGACATAACCCCAAAGTAAGCAAATTATTTACTTGTGTTAGGGGGTTTGTCAACGATACTAATACATAGAAATACATATATAAATACTAGAATATATTTAATAAACACCCAAACCCGGAAATAAAAACGTTTATGCTCATCACACAAATGCTTGTCACCGTCGGGGATCGAACCTGAGCCCCGTCGATTGCGTAGTCATGGTAACCACTCGACCAACGGGACGGACAAAATTATTAATAACTTAAATGAAAATTGCATGTTGATATTTTTAAAATTATTGAACAATCTTTGGATAAATAATAAGATTCCTATTTCCTGAAAAACTGACTGTTTGGTGCCAATTTTAAAACCTGGAAAACCTAGACTTCATACAGATTCTTATCATCCAAATACTCTTACTTCTTGTGTTGACAAGATTTATTAAAGCAAAATTCCATGTAAAAAACAATATTTTATCTTCAAATTAGTTCTTTGTTTCTATTTTCTTAATCTGTTTCTATTTTGTTTTAAATATTTATAATTAAAAAAAAAATAATCTAAAAGCTTATCCATGGAAGAAATTAATAATTATCTCTATTACTCACGAAATAAGGTAACGACTAATAAGGCAGCATTACTTTTGGTCTTAGCCTGTCCCTTTGGGATGAAAGGAAAGAAAAGACTTAACTAATATTTTTCCGCCTTTATTTATTTTTATTAGTAGGCACGAAAAATTACTATTAATCAAAGTTATTAATAAAAATATTTTACTTATACGTAATTTTTCACTGCATTTGAAGATTATCAACGCAGCGTTTAAAGAACTTTCCGGGAAACGGTAAAATTTAATCTCGTGTTATTTTTGTATGGCATATGTGAACACTCACGAATACAACAAGTATTTTTTGACGAGGACATGACGAAAATTAATTTTAGTTTAAAAAAAGGTAACAATTGATAATACTTTTATTTATTTAAATAATACAAAATATTCAACAAACTGTTTACATCACATTAGTTCAGATTTTTCCCACCAGATGGCATCATAGTCATCTTGCTCAACCCCTATACTGCGTTGCGGCACGTAGGCAATGCCCACGACAAGGACGGTCATGGGGGTCATGATCTCGCCCTAGCCAGGGGTCTCGGTATGGTTTTATTATTGCAAACAAATAAGGATTAGAGCCCATCTTGACTGAATCTCAAAAATATGTGACATGTTCCGGTTTATTATAATCTCGCCATGCGCAATGCATTGTGCACCATTAAGGCGAGGTATTTCGACGCGCGTCAATTCTATAGAAAATGGGCGCGGTATATTCTGAAACCGCTGAGAAATGTGTTAATTTTCGGATAAATAAATATAGGATATCAGCTGAAAACCAAAATTTAACACATTCTTTTTTGTATTTACAACTAAATATCACCATATAAAAATCATGTGGAAGATTAGAAATATTATTAACAAATTACTTGTTTCAGAGATTTTTTTAGCCTGTTTTTGGATTTTTTTATGATCGAGTAAAGTACATTCTATCATGTAATGAATTAGCACATTCTTTAGATAATATCTTCAGGTATATCGTGTAATTTTGGTAAAATTGTTATTTAACAATCAATACAAAAAAAACGTGATTTAACAAACTAGCTTCTTTTTCGTTTGTCGCGATGCCTCGCCTTAATATATTTGGCGTCTATAAGCAATAGTAGCATGTTTTATCAGGTGAGCTAGTTGATGATGAAGAAGATGAAAAACAAGCACTATGTAGCAAAGAAATATAAAAAAATACTTACACTAAGATGGCGGCCGCGCACCAAGCTCTATTGGTCCAAAAGCCCCTCTGCCAAATAGAGGACTGTCGATGTACGAAGGACATTGATATAACAACTGAAATAAATTGTTTTAACATGTAGTGCGTGTGCAAAGAGGACACAAATTGTACATTTCTATCTATCTATTCTATCGTTTCGATTTATATGTCCACGATTTTCTCAAAAACTACTGATAATTATGACGTTTTCACAAATAAATCTTTATCTATATAATATATAAAACAAAGTTATGTTAGTTACGTCATTATAATTCAAGAACGAGTGAATCAATTTTTATCAGAAATCAGAAATACTTTATTCAATAAAAAATTTACAAGTTATTTTGACGCGTTAACAGTTTTTTAAACTACTACCGGATCGGAAACGCGGCCACACACTGAGAAGATCCGGCGGAAGAAACTCAGCGGGCTTGCTTTTTTTTTCATATCATTTTTTAAATAAGATATTACATAAAGTTTAATTAGTAAGTATCTAATTGTTACAGTAATAATAAAGATTGCCAATATGAGGAGCAGTTAATCCCATGCATTCCTGCCATCTAGGTATTCAGATATTTTTTGTTGTTTTGTATGATTTTGATGTTTTTGGATTTGTCTTCATTCGAAATCCATAGTAACACTAGCTGACCCAGCAAACGTTGTTTTGCCATACAAATTACTTGTATTCCATATTTTGGTGAGGTACTTGAGATGGGGGACGGGGACGGGGGTTTAATTGAAATAAAAACAATCCTATCTTTTAATTTATAGAAATCCATAGCGGACAAATAACGTGACACGTAATTTATATATATGTCAGAAATCAGAAAATTAATCCCAGGCTTTTTTGTCTTCTAAATAATGTGAAATGTAATAATATCCTTTTTTACGTTTTGTTTTAACACATTTTTTAAATTTATTGACTGGTAGATCTCTTATAGTTTCGAAAAGTTTATTATAAAAGCGTATACATTGCCCCATAAGAGTTACTTATTCTGTGGAGACGAGATGCATGCACAATAAGATTGTTTTTGTTCCTTGTGTTTAGTAAGTGTATGTCACCATTTTTTAATCATTCTAAAAAAGGTCGGCCTAGGCCACACTAGTTTAGCCTGAAGTATTTAGACTAAACTAGATTGTTCTAGGCTATACTAGTATATCCTGACACGCTTAGGATGCACCGGTTTGTCCTAGGATAAACTAGTTTGGCCTGAAATCGGGTTTGGCCGGTAACATATACAGTGTGGCGCTGACCATACACCAATAAGTGAGAATTAAGGTAGTACTAGTTAGTACTAGTATTTTTAGTCTATTAAATCAGTCCTGACATCGAAATTAAAAAAACAAAAATTTCGAACAAAATTAATGACACGAAAATATAATAAAGATAAAACATCCTTTGACTTACCTATCACCACCAGGGGGCCTATTGCCTATCTTTGACATTTATAGTGATCAACTGACATTTGATGAACACTCAAAATTCGTTGGCAACTGACAACAGTGAAAATTGGTATTGCGTATCGCTTTTAGTGGCGGTGACTTTCGTCGCTTTCCAGCGTTCGTTCCAGTGGGTTGACTTGTCACTGCACTATTTTATCGATATTATGCTTCTAAATAAAAAAGCTAGGTAAACGCAAATGCTTATAAGGGTTTATTATGGTCCTTTGTTTTGGTCGGTTTGTATTCTTCAGACTAATGTCAATTGTCAAATGTCATAACAATAAACAAATAACAATAACCTCAAAATAAGTTTAGACTAACAAAATTAACTATTAAGCTTTAAAATTTCTTTGTTGATCCCACTTTCTCCACTTTTATGTTTGTATATAGATTTATGTACATAGTATTAACTCCTAATCCATAATGTTGTAGTTGTGTAAGTTTACTAATCTTTGTGTTTGTTTTGTTTTAGATTCCTCAACTTGTAACTGATGTAGTCACCGGACAACTCTTTTTATGTGGCTCTCCCATGTCTGACTTGATATTGGCAGAATCCGTACTAACTGGATAGCCACCAAACCAATATAATAATAATAAGCTTAGAATGCTCTCTTGAAGCAAATTAATGGTTAAAAGAAATTAAATTGTCGGTCGAATTTGCCAAAAGATACTATCCAGCCAGACTCAATGGCAGAGAGCAAGTTGAGTAATAACTTAGTAGTTTAGATCTATTGATTGTCATTGCATTGTATTACTTACCTTTTACATAAAAGTAGTATATAACATCTGCATATAAACAGTAACAAATATGATCTAATTGAAAAACATGAATAATCTGGAATGAAGATATGGGTATAAATCTAGCCAAGAGGTAAATAGCAGAACCCCTAACTTGCAGATATTATATTCATTGATTATAATAGTTTTTAGATTACTGTTAGGACTAAGACATGATATTGGTATTATTGAAGTTAACAGGTAGTAATGTAAATTTAATATTTAATCAAATGAAAGTGTCTAAAGTGTGCTAAATTTTCTACAACTAGACATGTATGATCCTATCCAATAGCTAGAGCTTTGAGAGGTAATAAAAAAAACATACAAATTTAATTTTTTTATTACTTCCGTATTGTCAATATGACAAAATAATAAGACAATCCGTTTGTCTTTATTTTATAAAAAGAGTTGAGAAAAAAACATAAAACCTCATACTGCATGTTAGTAATAAGTGCATAGTTGCACCTCTGACTCGCCCAATGTTTGTGTTGTGTTGTAGCTTACAAAGTTTTTAACCAAAAGTTTTTCTGTTTAAGGTAATCTTCAGAAATTGAATTATGTGCAAACAGAGACAAATGCAATGATAAAGATATGTATAGTGCATTATCAGGGTAACAAATCAATGCAATAACCTCAATCATTTAAATAAGGTATTGATTTGTTACTATCATCAGTAAAAGCGTTAAAATGTGAAACTGGTTGGTGTAAATGAATAAAAACTAAATAAAATAGTACTAATTATTATAAAATAATATCAATACAAATCATCATGGAGTTTTACCAAGTGCCGATGCTGTTCAGTGTTCAAAGTATAAAGAAATGTGTTTTAAGAACCTACTTAGGAATAAGTGTGCTGAGCTCATGAAACAGATTATATGCACATTGTGCACATAAGGAATGTTGAAAAAGATAATTTAAAAGTGTTAAACAAATTGAGAATAATGGTAAATGAAAATATTCATATCTTCATTCAGCATGGTGTGGTTATACTGTATACATGTTATATTTAGTACATTAGATAGATGTATAAAGCTCATCACACATGGTTAAGATACTATAATATTTGATCTTAAGATACCCTAATATTACAATATTACATCTTAATGTATATTTCAAAATATCGCTCACCATACAAATCCACAATCACACACAACTAAGATAATATATATTTTACCTTTAGTATCTTAAGATACCGAACGATATGGAAATATATATTTCATATCTTAAGATACAAAACATAAATTGAATTATGTTTTTATTTCGGGATATAGGTGATCGCAGTGCCTCATCTATACATATAATAAAATTGTAGGAAAGTCAAAACTGTACATTGAATATTTTTTTAAAAGAATACTTGGGGTGTGATCTACAATCGATATCGAAGCCAAAAATATAGTTTTTAGAATTTTTGTCTGTTTGTCTGTATGTATGTCCGGGGTAAACTCAAAAAGTACTGCATGGATTTACTTCAAATTTTGCATGAATATTACTAATAGGTCGGGTCAACATATAGGCTACATATTATCACGCTATCATCTATGGGGGAGGTGCAGTGTGGAGTAAACAAAGTCCGCGCGAAAAAAGTCGTGGGCAACAGCTAGTAATCTATATATTAATATAATAAATGCAAAACTTTGGATGGATGTTTGTTACTCTATCACGCAAACTACGATACGAATTTGAATGTAATTTGGCACACAGGTAGATTATAACTTGGAATAGAACATAGGCTACTTTTATCCTGAAAAAACTAGGTGATCCCGCGGGATTCGCCAAAAACTTAAAATGCAACGGGCTGCACGCTACAGCTAGTAATATTATAAATGCGAAAGTTGGGATGGTAATGTGGGGTGCATCTAGTATTATAATAGTTACTACTGTAAGCAGTGCGGGATGCTCCCGGCTTCGTGCCGCATCCAGGCAAGAGGAAGAGGGGGGAAAACTACCACGAAAGCTATTGCCTTTTATGTCAAGCTTGGGGTCCGCCCTTGAACAATTGACATGTCTTTGATGGTTTTTCATTCAAAATTAACTTTGTTAGGAATGTGCTACTGCAATTTTCATTTTACATTCTATAATAAAATCGTCTGAAGAGCTGTCTAACAAATCAAGAAGTAAGACCGTATCACTTATAGTTAATCAGCTGTATATAGAACTCCTACAAAGAATATGTGAGGCAACGAGGCAGACTCATGATAAAATGAACAAATTTTAATATTATTGTATCTTAGCCATATGTGATACCTTAAGATACTGTATACTTTTATATTAGGGTATCTCAAGATAAAATATTATAGTATCTTAACCGTATGTGATGAGCGTAACAGTTATAATTGAACTAATTCCTACGTCAAAATAAAGTTGTTTGCATAGCATAAGACAAGTTTCTCTTTTTATATTACAGGATAACAAACAAGCAAATGGCTCTTGGAAGAATTAATCGCCTAGACACCAAAGATGTTAATGGTGTATTACAATCTTATGTGGTCATATAATAAAATAAATTTATATGAATAGATTGTTTCTTTTATTACTATTGTACCTAAGTATTTGTTTTAATATTACCTAATCTAACACAGATTTTCTTTTTTAAACTAAGGGGGGAAAAAAGGATAATAAATTTAAAATTGAAGAATTAGAAAAAATAAAAAATTTGCCAGATGATAACTGCCTTTTTTATATCAAAAGATAGCAAACAAGCAAAGGCTCCCCTCATTGAGAGTCAACCATTGCCTATAGACACTAAAGATGACAATGGTGCGTTGCTATCCTTGTGGTGGGGTCTTATATATGTATAACTTTACCAGCTATTTCATCGTCCAAAACAAACAGTGATAAGCAATGACATTGCGGCAGGAATAAGTAAGGCTGTAATACCAGACCCGGGCGAGACAATGCAAACCTCTGCCACATATTAGCCAAAATTTTCAATTTATAAATTAATATAGGCTATGCTTTATTAGACAGAAAAAACCCATATCTTCAACTAATATATTCAATTTGCATAAAAGTATGCTAGATCAGTAATGTACCAAATTATTCCTGCACAATAATTTCAAATTTTGAAGTTAAAGATTTTGTCAGTTGAAACTGTCTGAATTTATCATTTATAATCACAGTATGTGTTATGGTTTAAATATGTCCAAATATACATAAAGCCTACTAAGCCAGTAAAGCTACATAATAAGTACAAAACTAGCTACGCTGTCTTGCTAAGTACATAAGTAGCATTCACATTATACTTAAAAGCTGGAAAACATTTTGTGTAATGTATTCTAAGTGTAGAAGTTTATTATTATTGAATAAAATTAAATCTTATGGCTGGTTATTTTCCAGCTAAAAAAATTTTACATCTTGTTATAATTATTACAAAACTGTAAAGTTTTTTTAGTAGGTACAAGGTAAAAATAAAAACTGCAAGTTAATGCTTTTTCTTTTCACATAGTCTTTATTCAAAAAAAAAAACAATTATATTAAATCTTTTGTCCTTCTCATATGTGGTTCCCTGTTAGTGCCTTGCCTCAAGTTATATAGATCTGTCAGGGTGCTGTTTTGGATCACTTAGTATTGCTGGTAGCAATCCACAATATGATAGGTACTGCAACTCTTGTATTGGAACAGTTGTGTTTGATGTTTTGGCTTCGGCATATAGAGCAACATAGGTATGTATTAGGATATTATTTAGTAGTGTTATCGGGTTCGAATTTACTCTGCTTGTTAAATACTACCAATTCACTCTCTGCACTCTTATCAGTAGTTACACTTTTCAGTAGTTAGGACCCACCAGCAAACATCAACATAGAACTTTTGAGACTAAGAAATTGTAGCTGCTTAATGAAATATTAAATCTGAAATTAAATAAAATATTTAAAATGGTATATGCAAGCATCACTGCATCAATATGCTATAGTTAATAGTGTAATGGTTAATCCTCAGACCATTTTTGTTGGCCTGAGTGTTAATCGTTAAAAATTGTAAGTGTATGGTACAGTAGGTACCAGCAAACATCAACATAGAACTTTTGTGACTAAGAAGTTGTAGCTGCTTAATGAAATATTAAATCTGAAATCAAATAAAATATTTAAAATGGTATATGCAAGCATCACTGCATCAATATGCTATAGTTAATAGTGCAATGGTTAATCCTCAGACCATTTTTGTTGGCCTGAGTGTTAATCATTAAAAATTGGAAGTATATGGTACGGTAGGTACTTTAAGCTTTAACACAATGATAATTTTTTCTAAGAGAAGCTCTCTTCATGTTCAGAATTAATAATAGCTAGATATAGGAGTTCAATAGTACCTACATAAAAGAACACTAAGTTCTAATTTATTGATAGAGTCATAAGTTCATAAAGGCAACAAAATTAATAATTAAATTTATACAGATAAATTGCTTTTTGATTTGATTACTCTTGTAAGTAATATGTAAGTATACATATTATTTTGATAATTACACTTATTCTAGCACAATTACTTTTTAAATCAAGGGATTAGAACAATTAATAAGAATTTGCCAGATGATAATTAGCAGAATCCTCCATAAAATAAGCTTATTTCTTTCACTAATAAAATTAGTTGGCAAATTTAGCATTTACAAATTCAGTATTGGTTGTGATCACATAGAAAAGAAAGTCATATCTTCTTCATCTATGGTTAAAGATCTTAAAAATGTGATATAACAAACCATTTATTTCCATAATTATCAAAAACTCTTGTACAATCCTTTTTTGAAATTAATGTTCCAACTTATAACTATTCTAGAATGGTTTGCCAGGTGATAATTACTTCAATTTAGCATCTACCAAATCAGTATCGGTTATCATTTATTAGGTCCATAATAGAAGCTCATTTCTTTCACTAATAAAATCACTTTGCAAGCTTAAAGATGCTAAAGCCTCTACCACTCTCTTACAAGTCGATTTTTTCTTCGGCACAAACAGCATACTGCATAAAACATTATTGTTACCATGTGAAATTTTATGTATTAGTCTTAGATATGTAATTCTAATTTTATTGCAGTATTGTGTTATGACTTATGTATCCTACATTATTTATTATTTAACAATAATAACCTTCTAAAAATGGTATTAACAAACTATATATTGTCAATAGTACATTTTCTGTACCTTTCAAACGTCGCCGGTTAATAGTGTTAATCACTATTTTGATCATTAAAAACTACTCTAGACTAGTTGCTTTCAAAACATAAAAGTGATCAACGATTTGACGTCATTCGTTGGTCACTAAGCATACGCAATACCAATTGTCAAACTACCCATACTAAAAGTGTCGTTCCAGTGCACGATAGTGACTTTCGACGACACCAAGTACTTGTGACGTCATTTTCGTTGATCACCCATGTTAGTCAATACGAAATAAGGGAACTGACAGCTAATTGATGTCAACTTTGCACAGTGATTATCACTTTGATTGTCAGTTCAAAATAGGCAATAGGCCCCCAGGACGGCAACGCCGCACGCGCGGCTTGGCGGCTAGCGCCTCATGTTATTATTATTATTTTTACGTGTGACATAATATTTAGGCGCCTTTTTAAACCACACTCATCCTCAATAATTATTTTGATAAATTATTATTATTAATCACAATCATTTTGTACAATAAGTAATTACGTAGCTATAGAATTATTTTTGCGTATATTGTAAGAATAAAGACCGTATCAATCTAGGTTTCGTGCCACATATTGACTAAAAGTAAAGAAGAAAAAAACATGTTGTTCACTTCACAATAATAATAATAGGTACCTAACGTGTCTTATCACAAAATAGCACTAATTAGCACAAACATCATGGCCATGGCCGGCCATCACAATAAAAATTAAGCGTCTACTTTCGCACAATTTAACTCGTATTTTACCATAATAAAAATTAAAATGAAGCGTCTACTTTCGCATAATTTATAAGTCTAGAATAATAAAAGAAAAAAATAAAAACTCAGTACATTACAAGTAATAACGTAATATCAATTACCACGGCAAAATCTTTGATCGTACTAAACAATAACATTAAACAATAATGACCGTGACCTACGTACCGTAGGTACGTGACACGTGTAATCAACGGCTTTCATCAAGAAAGCGCAAAATGCGCTTTTTTGTATCACTACACACTGTGTATGCACTCAAGATAAAGCGACTTTTCGCTTTCTTTTCAAATTCTCCTAATGACAATATCGGGTTGTTATTGGTCAGTTGTAAAGGATAAAAAATTAAAATAACCAATGAATGCAAGGATTTTCTGCTAGTATTGCGAGTTGGCAACTTACTTATAATAGTTCTTTCAAACCATTCGGGTCACGTACAGCCATTGACCTCTATATATTTCTATGCGTACAGCTGATAATCTACATCATGTTCGCAAAATTAGAAATGAAAACTAAAAAATTGTCCTGTGGCTAAACCAGTGGATGTATTTGTCTGATTTTTTGTATTCAGGCTGAGAACATTATTACATATACTAAGTTTAATTAATTGGTGTATAGTCAGCGGCACACTGTATATTATTAAGATGATTGGATAAAATCTGATATCCAGGTAGATGATGACCTGGAATAAAACATAAGCTACTTTTTAACCCGGGAAAAATAATTGTTCCCGCGGGATTCACCAAAATTTTTTTTAATATGAACTTTTAAACTAACGCATTCCACTATCATTTTTAAAAATATATGAATATAGTGGTGATGGTCTGCTCGTGACCACGGTCAATGTACCTTGGCCGAAACGTCGAGCTTTACAAGTAAGTTCTATATATGTACGCGTTATTGACCCGTTTATATATTTTTTAATGCAGCGGGCTCCACGGTGCAGCGTATATTTATCCCGTACTGATCCGAGTCTCCTTTGAAAAATAGACCACCTGCTATTCTTCTAGGCAGTTTGTAAAAGGCAAACAATTGGCCAAATTTGTCACTTGACTACTAGTTGTAGAAGTATGCAACGTCTCGCCGAAGTCTGGCACCAGCGCCTTTTTTTATATCATAAGATAGCAAACAAGCAGATGGGTCTCCTGATGGAAAGACTCAACCATCGCCTATAGACACCAAAGGTGTTAATGGTGCGTTGCTATCTTGTGGCGAGGTCTAATGCCACATGCATAAGTTTACCGGCTACCTTACCCTCCAAACCGGAACACGACAGCAACAAGCACTGACGCTATTCCGGCAGGAATAGGTAAGGCGGTGGTCCAGACCCGGGCCTTATCTGTTACTGCTGTAACAGCGTCAGTGCTTGTTACTGTCGAGTTCCAGTTTGGAGGGTAAGGTAGCGGGTAAATTTACGCACGTGGCATTACCAACCCGCCTCACGGATAGCAACGCATTATTAATATCTTTGGTGTCTATAGGCTATGGTTACTCTTTCAATCATAAGAGGCATGTAATTGTTAGCCTATGATATAAAAAATAAATAAAAAACGTTTAAACAGTTGACCCTGCAAGCGATCCCTGAAACGTCCCGCTAAATTAAGGTGTTTTAAGCTCAAACGAGTAAATACTATACGCATAGATTTATTTTTAGTTTTAACACCTATTTTGTTAAAAATGGCAGTATATTAATTTTTGAAAAGCTGTATATTTTGGAAACGATGATGGCATTCGACTCAATTTTTAACATCTAAAATAACTTTAAGTTAATAATCGATAGATTGAAAAATTTCGAAGCAATGTCAAAAAACATTTTTTTGATAACTCCCAAACAAATTGACTGATTTTGATCCAATTAACAATATTTGAGGCAGTTTTTAAAGGAGAAAAGTTGATAAGATTTTTAATTCAATCGGTGCATTAGTCTGAAAGTTATTTCAAAAATGTTAAATAAGTATGCTAAAACAACGGAATTTTAATATTTAAAAAGATGTACATAACTTTTGAGAATAAGATTTGATTTTTGAAACGGCCTTAGACGTATTTTTAGTACTAAAATATCGTAGAATTAAGAATACCAAAAAATAATTGGTTGAAAAATTTCGAAGTTATGTCGAAAATACAATTTTTCAAAATTTTTCATCAACGATTACTCTAAAACGGATAAACTGATTTTGATGCAATTTATACATTAGACATATTTTTTTTAAGAATAGAGCTAACTAGTGTTAGTACTCAACCGGTAGATTAATCTGGAAGTTATATTTAAAAAAATACTGATGCGTCAAATTTTTTTTGGGGTTTTTTCAAAATATCTCAAAATCGGTTCAAATTTTCAGGAAGAAGGTAGGAAATTTTGAGTTGAGTTCACACACAGGCACGCACGCACACACGCACGCACGCACGCACGCACGCACGCACGCACACACACACACACACTATTTTATTGTATTGAGTTGACGCATGGATAAACACACACACACACACACACACACACACACACATTGATGTCATTTTGAAATAATCGGAAAAGATTCCTAGGACGTCAAAACGTGGTGATCTCGTGAAAATCATGATTTTCAAAAATTGGGGCAAAAACATTCTTATACCAATAACTTAGCGGGAAGATAAAAGAATAAACTTACTTAAATGCAGTGTAATTAATGCCAACGCTAAATGCTGTGCCAAGTAAAACCCGTCGTAGAAGATGTCCCCCCAGCCTTGCCAACTCCGCATGGTCAGGTCGAAGGAGCTCGAGTTGTTGCCCACGTTCACCGGATACGCCATCCAACAAGATGTTGAGTTCGTGTAGTCCGCTATTTGGAAGCAGAAGCTTCTTAAAGTGAGTCCGTAGAGCAGTATTATCATTATTGCCGAAGGCAGGAACTTGCAACCGTAGCACCAGAATATGAAGAACGCCATCTGTAATTGTTAAAAATAAAAAATACAGTTACAGGGCTGAACAAAATGACAACTCAGAATAAAAGAAGCTTAGATTTTTTTGTGTTTTCTTATTAATTTAAAAGTTAATTATAACTAAATTAAATTTTCATAACTTGTAACCATAACTAAGAGCCATTTCACATTAACGCAGAGTCAAAACGACGCGAGTCGGAGACTTAAAATCGAGTGGAATTATAACACAAATTGTACATTCCTTATTAAATATTGAGACTTAACATACTTTAGTTTAAAAACATGATGCGTCGCTTCGTTTCGACTCTGCGTCAATGTGAATTGACCCTTACGCTACCTAAAACTACACAATTAAATTAATCCATATTAATATAATAAATGCGAAAGATTTGATATTTCGATGAATGGATGTTTGTTATTCAATCAAGCCAAACTACTAAACGGATTTGGATGGAATTTGGTACACAAGTTTGGTTATATATATATATAGCTGGAATAGCATATAGGCTACTTTTTATCCTGGAAAAATTAGTTGTTCCTGCGGAATTCATTAAAAAATTTTGTATATAGCGGGCTGCACGGTGCAGCTAGTGAAATATAATGTACAGTCATACTGACACGAGACGTTTGTGGCGTAACACACGTCTCACCACAGCGAGAATTTGGCTTATGTCACCGTGATCGACCCGTCACGCAAAGCCAAAAAGCCCAATACTAAATTCCGTTATGTTTCAGTGAATGCTAAAGTTAGCAATATATATTTACAGGCCTGAGTAACCGCCTAAAGCCTAGTTCGTACTAAGTCAAGTATTAAAGTATTTAAGTCGAATGGAAAATACTCGCTTCGCGTAAAAGTCGTTTGCAGTTCTACTGCGCGATGAACATAGCATAATACAACTAATAAATTCGACTGGACGAGAGGTTTACATTTGATTAGTCGGTGAGCCAGTACGCGGGACGCGTGTTGAGTGGCGCTGCTCGCCCGAAAAAAATGGGACGGTTGAACTAAATTATGCACGAATGTACTCGACTGAATTTTTGAAGTTCAGACATGTTTAGTTACCAAATTACGTGCTCAATTAAAATACTAGCTTGGTCACACTAGTAACGACGTTTTAGAGCTTATACTTGTGGTGTGTGGTGGGAGTTATTTAAGCCAGCACTAAAAGGATGTTGAAAGTTAGTGATGCTAGTAGTTTAGTAACGTTGGCACGTTTATGCGGCAGTCGAAGGGTCCGTGTTATTCAGAAGGTAGTAGTGTTGGTAGTGTAGGTAGTGCGGCTAGTGTAGTGGTGCGGTAGTGTAGGCGGGCAGCACCTGGCGGTCCCCGGGGCGGACGGGGCGCGAGTGCGGGCGCAGCATGAGCGCGGGCGGGCGCGGCGCCAGCGCCAGCGCGGCCGCCAGCGCCGCGCCCGCGCCCGCGCACACCAGCGCCCCGCCCGCGCCGCCCGCGCCCGCCAGCCCGCACCACGCGCACCCCGTCTGCGCAACAACACAACCTCTGTCTCAACCTCATTCTGTATGGAAACTCAACAACAAACATTTCAACTAATTATCAATGATAAATCATAAAAATTACCTATGAAAACAAACATAAATAAGAGGCTGTCTATATGTAACAAGAAAGCAAACAAGCAGGGTTGTTCTGAGCCTCCTTTGAAGAATAGACCAACTGTCACTCCGCCAGACAATTCCTAAAAATCAAACGATTGACGAAACTCCTGCGTTCGCGTCTAGTCATTAGAAAAGCCATCTGCTTCTTTTTCCGATAGGAAAAGTTAACCTATCGCCCATAAAAAGTAATAACGTGCTTTCGTGTGATGGATATTACAACAAAAATACATATTTATCGGTTACACATAACGACAAACATTTAAGCTGTTGAGCCACAAAAATAAGACAACACCACCAGACCCGAGAGAAATGTCACAAAACTATACAACCTAGTAGTCACAATAGCAGCAAAAAATTTGGCAAGTCGCTCAAATTTGGCAAATTTGAGCGACTTGCCAAATCAGACAAAAAGACCAGAAGAAACTCATACCAATATGACAACATTTTTCGTATTTTCTTTTGACCTTCTACTTTCACTACAATAAAAGTAGAAGGTCAAAAGTAGATACTTTATTTTTAGCCCTCGTAATTTGTTAAAACTATCTTTAGATATAAAACTAATACATTCCATACCAAAACGAGAACAGAATATATATTCAATCATTAAAAATGTAAACCACAGTTTTCTATAATCTCTGGCTGTTTATACGTAGTTGATTTGTTCCTTTTGTATATTTTTTTTTAGGAAGAATAGAAACCGTGTATTGATTCCTTCTCTTCTTAAACTTAAGCTTAAGCTAGGCTTAGCTTAGCTAAATTTTAAGAAGCCTAACAGTGGCTTACAAAATGTTACGGTTGCCCCCCCCCCCCCCCCCCGGCTCAGAACCTGTGTACGGTCATGCCTGTACCATTTCCTGAGTCAACTTTAGCTCGTAAAATTTGACTGGTTTTGCTGAATTTAACCATATGATAAGCATTTTCGATTATAGCTAGGGATCTATATACAATGGAACCACGGAAACCAAAAACTTTCTGTAACTTCCCCATACACATCGTTGGTCCTTTGAGCTATTTCTGCAGTGGTGACCACAGTGGGACTCTTATTTTTAAATAACGTCATAAGTTTTCAGTAAAGAATATTACGTCCTGAAGATGCTTTAAAAAGCGAAACCGGTCGATAAAATTAAATAATTTAGTGTATAATAATAGTGAAATAAAAGTACAAGTGAGTGATAAACTAGTTTCAACTAAAAATCATAAGTTTTCTATATTGTGAACAGAACGATGTCAAAGAATTATTAAATGACGTGAAAACAAATGAATCACTCAAAATACAATCACATAAAATCCTCGATTTAAAGTGAGTTTGTATTTTGAATGTACGTCGAAACGCCAGTTTCATATGTAAGGACCCAATATTTTTAAATACATACAGTACAAATTTATCCCTATATAATAATAGTTATTTGAACACATAGTATTTCAATTCTAGTATAAAATTCACATAATTTAAATTTACAATTATAAAGCTACGGTAGACTTTCTACATATATTTTAAACAAGAAACATCATTTTTTTTCTTTTTATATATCTGTTTCGTAAATCTTATCATCCACACGGATGGTTTTAAAGTTCTTCCCAGCTATTCTATAACGTCGGACTGCAATATCGTGATCTCGGGACTACACAAACTATTACCGTCTCACCTGTATGAGAGAGATGAAACAACAGGCGCACATCCAGAACTGCGTGCTGTTCCACAAGCACATCATGTAGTGGCGCGACATCGTGATCAGCGCGAACAGGGACACGTCCGCCTCGCGCGATAACTAGACACAAACTATACATTTACAACACGCCTCAGAGAAGTTTGCCTCTATGACATTACTACAAATACAAATAAGTGCGTAATAGTCAAAAGGTACACTTCCCGTATACACTTCCAAACAAAAGAATTTTCCAAATCGTTTTTTTATATCATAAATGAAAGTCCTGATGGAAAGAGTCAACCATTGCCTATAATGCCAGACACTAAAGACGTTAATGGTGCGTTGCTATCTTGTAGCGAGGTCTAAAGCCACATTCATAAGTTTGAGTCTCTGAAGGTTTCGGCGTTTGAATAATTGGGAAACATAAAGTATGTTTCCCAACTACTCAGACGCCGAGACAATTCCGACAAATTGAGAGCCTCTTCTTTCTTGAAGTCAAATGAAAATAAAATACTACTTTTCAACGGACTTCCTTAAATAAGAAGGTTATCGATTACGCTGTATGTTTTTTTATTTTTAATACCCCAGAACGCGGGTTATTTATGAACCGATTTTGAAAAATTGTTTGGGAGGGTATTATAGTTCCCGTGTGGTAGCATTTTAATGTGGTGAAGAGCTGACGCAGGGTCACGTAAATACAGGAAATGGGGATTCAGTTGTTGCAGTTTTACTACGTTAAAATGTTATGGACAATAACTAATTTTCTAAGAAGTTTGTGCGTAATGCACACACAACTGACTCATATCATTTCATTGGTATATATACTTACTTGTGAATTGCAATAATTAGTATAAGGATGGTATTGCCATTTATTCTTCAGCTTCAGTCAAGCAGCGTGAAAATAATTATTAATATACACACGTGGGAAAAAAACAATCTAATGCAAAAAATCTCTAGTACAATTATTGAGATACATACATACACTTAAGTGAGATATTCCTATTAAAGATTTTCAATGTTGGCACAAAACCTTACGTGCTATTTTATTATACAATACGAACTATAAGCTCGTAACAATGTGTATTAGTATTGATGACAAAGACCCATACTCCAAGCAAATATTTTGCATACTTTGGGGAATCTTGCAATATGTATTTAGTTTCCTTGGCTAACACCAATACCACAAGCAAATAATTTGCTTACTTTGGGTATACATCAAATAGTGTAATTTAATTTGTCCAAATAATTAACTATTTATTATATTATATATATATATATATATATATATATATATATATATATATATATATATATATATATATATATATATATATATATATATATATATATATATATATATTATAAATATAAGCAAATAATTATTTATTATTTTAAAATAATCTTTCGTTTTAACATGCAAATGTAACCTTACCGATAGGGAGCAGGGTACAGAATTCAACGCTCTCGCCAAGTCTATCGGGCCGATACAATCTTGCGGCACTTGGTAAGGTGGCATCTTTTGACATAGCACCGGATACAACGGTTCAACCGCTATACTGGAAATCAAATATTTTACAAATCAGAATACTATACTTATACATAATAATATTATGTTTTTTATATATTATTATACACATACACACACATACATTTTTGCATTATTTGTTGTATCTGTACCTGGACTGTTCCAAGTCAGTCTTCGACTAATGTAGTTATTAACGTTACCATTTTAAATGCACCAAATAAAGATTATTAATATTATGTATGTATAAATAAAAACATACAATTTTAACACAGTAAAACTATAATAAGCAACTTCCAATCTCCCGTATTGAACTTTGAATAAGATCTTCATCAAATTTATACGGGACAAAACGGAAAAAATACTCTCCAAACAATTTTGTTTCAAATCGGTTAATATTTAACCGAGTTTTGAGATAACAAACATAAAAAATACAGGCGATTTGAGAACATGTTCTGTTTTCGAAAGCCTGTTGAGAATTATATGTTTTCTTTTAACTGTGATTTGCCATCTCGATGGCTCCTACGTAAGTTATTGTAACTTAAAAAATACGAATTTGTTTTATTTATGGAAATGACTCCACTTTTATAGATATTTTAGTAACACGAAGAATAACATTGATATTAAAAGGTGGATTTTTCCTATAGAAATTTATATTTCATTCTTTGTATTATTAAAAGTTCTATAACCGCTCACTTAAATTTGGTAACTAATGAGACCTCTGAGAAAACTCCATTAATACACTATGGTCTCTATAGGGACAACCGCTAACTTCACCCCAAAAAAACAATATTTTCACTATTTACCAGTTTGAATACAATACTCTATGGTATTTTATCGTTTTCGAACGAAACATTGTACAGAATAACATCCAATTGGCATTCTTTTTTCAAATACGCTCTTGGGGAAAAATAAAAGAACTTAGTCCACCATTTTGATTCGCGCTGTGTGTTATGTGTTGGTTGCAGTTTATGATACAGGTTAATTTAAAAATGTTTTGGCGTATTAATCAACAATTAAACTTTATTTATAATCAAGATTAGTTCAAGATCTAACAGTTTAGATAATAATATTTAAAAAAACCGTAAATATCATTAATAAAACATATTTTTCGTTAACGACCAACTTGATGATACCAGCGCTTTGGGTATGACGGTACCTTTTTTTATTTATTTTCGTAAATTTTAGTGTTTATATCTATGATCTCAAAAAAATCATATGATGTGAATGTGAAATATCCTAAACAACATTTAAAAAATAATTAACATAGCTGTAAAATTAAAAAAGAAATAAATTATTTAAAAATTACGAAAAAAACTACGTATTAATTTTGAAAAAAATATTAATATTTATGTAAATAAATATTTTTCCGTATGTATATGTTTACCAATTATATAAAAAAATATAAAAAGCATAGGTCATCGATTTACTTTTTGAATTAAAAATCCTCTACTAACAAATAGTCATATTTTTCTCAAAGTGTCGTGTTACACCTGAATTATTTTGTAGCTTAAGCCATTTAAATTAAACAATTCTTACACCAGTTTATTGTAGTGCTCAAGACCTCTTCCGTGTTTTATTAGAAAAAAATGCGAAAATGGCTGGTGGTGTGTGCGGATAAAAGTTGAGTCATTTTCATAAATAAAATAAAAATCGCCATTTTTTAAGTTACGACACCTTACGTAGGACCCGTCGATCTTATAGTTCCCCTGTGTTGGTACCGGCCCCTTTAATAACAAAATGGCTACGAATAAAATCTTACCTGGCATCAGCCTGCATAAAGATCTCCATGTTCTGACAATTTGCAGCCGAGCCCATAACGCACACCACTTCGCCGTAATCCTAAAACGGTATACACTTATCTTACGCTCCCTTCTTTAAAAATATACGATAGTAAATAAGCTGCCGCCCAGTACTGAGACAACCGTTGCCCATAAAGATTAACTGGCAAAAGACTGTTCATACTGTTGTGAATAATCTAGATAAGTGAAGAGTGAGAAGTGAGAACAATGAAAAAATCTAGAAATAAAAGAGATAGCTGCCTCTATCGATAAACAATAGCTGCCGTCACTCAAAAAGCTATGCCATAACTGATCTTCTCGCATAGAGCATAAGGGTAAAAATAGCTTGTACTATTACTTGTTTGCATCTAAGTTGTTTACAGGCCATTTTCGGAACTTTCGAGAAAATGTTCGAACTTTACCTTGTGTATAAATAAGGACGCGTTGGCGAATAGCGAGTCGAACGATAAGTGTGAAGCGATATTTTAGTGCAGTGAAAAGTGATAGAGCTATTTAGAAAGTGTTGTTTAGTGATTCGGTTTAGTCAGTTAGTTCTACTGGAATGTAGTGACCGTGTTATTATTGATTGTCACTGTGTATTATGTTGTATCGTACATTTGCGTGGCAAAATAAACACGGTTTCATAGAAGTGGTATTTTATTGCACAATATGAAATATAACGTTGTAACAATATTAAAGGACACGATAGTTAGTAGTCATAAATGTATAGTCATCGTCAAGATTTCATTTCGCTTCGTCAAGCCGAGGTTTAATCTCACAGGACACCCTTAGGGCGGGCTCTTAGTCCACTTAATTTAAACTATGGCCGAGCACTCTGCTCGCCCCAAAACCCCCGGTTTCACAGTAATGGTCATTTGTCATCCGCTTAACCATCTGCTTAAGTTCATTTCGAAAAAAAAATTATATGTAACTAATAAAAATATAAATATAATAAAGAGGAAATATTGCTTAACTACATAATAAGTTGGGTGGTAGAACTCTGCATTCTCTCGCCTGAGTCTAGTGACTGATACCACCGCCTTACCTATGCCTGCTGCAACAGAGTCAATGCTTGTCACTGTCGTGTTCCAGTTTGGCGGGTAAGGTAGGCGGTAAGCTTATGCATGTGGTGGTTAGCTTATTTAAAGGAGTGCAGAAAGCTAATATTTTTTATATAACATGAATTGGAATTACACTAAATTAATAAATTTTGTTTGTTGGTAAAGTCTATTGTCAAACTTACAAGAGATTTTATGTGGTCTATTATAATTAACCTACGAGTGAAGGAAAACGAAAATGAAACGAAAAGGATGAATGAAACGAACTGAGATTTGGCACACTATAGAGACGAGGTGCATCTGACAAAAACGTTTTTTGAATTTATGGTACTAGGCGGTCAGTAGTGTGGAGAGTGGACCTGCATGATCTGTATCATGCGCTGCAGTCGGTGAAAAGTTTGTGGTACTAGGCGGTCAGTAGTGTGGGGAGTGGACCTGCATGATCTGTATCATGCGCATCAGTCGGTGAACAGTTTGTGGTACTAGGCGGTCAGTAGTGTGGAGAGTGGACCTGCATGATCTGTATCATGCGCTGCAGTCGGTGAAAAGTTTGTGGTACTAGGCGGTCAGTAGTGTGGGGAGTGGACCTGCATGATCTGTATCATGCGCATTAGTCGGTGAACAGTTTGTGGTACTAGGCGGTCAGTAGTGTGGGGAGTGGACCTGCATGATCTGTATCATGCGCATCAGTCGGTGAACAGTTTGTGGTACTAGGCGGTCAGTAGTGTGGGGAGTGGACCTGCATGATCTGTATCATGCGCTGCAGTCGGTGAACAGTTTGTGGTACTAGGCGGTCAGTAGTGTGGGGAGTGGATCTGCATGATCTGTATCATGCGCTGCAGTCGGTGAACAGTTTGTGGTACTAGGCGGTCAGTAGTGTGGGGAGTGGACCTGCATGATCTGTATCATGCGCTGCACGGAGTGCGCGCTGCAGTCGGTGAACAGCGACACGAGCAGCGGCACGTTGTCCACCTGCTCGATGTGCGGCCGGATGTTCTCGATGCCACGCGGCAGCTTCGCCTGCAACACGACGGAACAACCACCAAATTAACGTTACCTGACGTTTTCTCACCTTTAATACAATTAGAATAGAAGAGAGGTGCTCGAGTTTTGTAATGGCTCACTCAATTGTGGTAAAAAAATGTGTAAAAGGTTGACCCTACGGGCCATCCCTGACACTTCCCACTAAGTTAAGGTATTTTAAGCTCAAAAGAGTAAAAAATATAAGCATAGATTTTTCAGTTCAAATATCTATTTTGTTAAAAATGGCAGAATATTAATTTTTGAAAAGCTGTTAACTCTTTGTTTGAAAACGATGATAGAATTCAACTCAATTTTTGAGATTTAAAATATTGCTTTAGCTAAATAATCGATAGGTTGAAATATTTCGATGTAATGACAAAAAATATTTTATTTTTAATTTTCTTCATTGATAAATCCCAAACAAATATATACAACAAAAATATAAGACGTAGTTATATGTAAATATTAAAAAATGTAAGTCCGTAATTGGCTTTAAGAATAATTCTTATAAGTAAAATTTAAAATAGATTAAGAGCTGTGGACTTTGTTACACAAAAATAAAATAAAATAAAAATAAAATAAATTGACCGATTTTGATTAAATTAACGGTATTTGACAGAGTTTTTAAAGGAGAAAAGCTGGTAAGATTTTTATGTCAATCAGTGAATTAATTTGAAAGTTATTTAAAAATAATTAAGTAACTTTGCTAAAAACAACGTAATTTTAATGTTTGGAAAGCTATGTTTTGAGAATTAGATTCGATTTTGATTTTTGAAACGGCATTTGACGTAGTTTTTTAGTTCTAAAATATCGTAGAATACCAATAAAATATATGGTTTAAAAATTTCGAACCTATGTCGAAAAAAACAAAAAATTTTTGTTTTTTTCGACATAGGTTCGAAATTTTTCAAAATTTTTTGTCAACGATTACTCCCAAACGGATAAACTGATTTTGATGCAATTTATGTATTAGACGTAATTTTTTGAGGAATAGAGCCAATTAGTTTTTGTACTCGATCGGTACATAAATATGGAAGTTATATTAAAAAAAATCTATGTCACCAAAATTTTTCTTGGTGTATTTTCAAAATTTCTTAAAATCTCCTGGACCCAATTGGTTCAAATTTTTAGGAAGTCTAAGTTGAGCGGAATCCAATTGAATACCATCAACCGCGTTTCGATCGGTCCAGCCGTTCAAAAGTTATGAGATGTTTACATACACACATATACACACACACACACACACATATATACATACATACATACAAACGTCATCGTGAAAATAGTGGGAAAAGGTTCTTAAGGCCTCAAAACGTGGACATCTGGTGAAAACTCGATGTTCAAAAATCGAGGTAAAATCAGTAACTTCCTTATCTACATACGTAGTGGGAAGTTAAAAAAACTAACTACCCGTGTGACAAGATCCTACTTATGCAGTACGATCTTGCCACATGGGTAGCAACGCATCATTCAAGTGACCATTAGCTCCACTAGCCACTCTACATCTTTAAAAAAATATATATTGAAATTATAATAAATAAATACAGGTATATCATCTTGAAAAGGCCCTTCGCTCAATTTTTCAGGGTCTGGGGTCAAATAGTACATTGCGCGAAAGTGTAAATAGATTAAAACTATTAAAATTCTGATATAGATTAAAATTCTGTAAGCAAATATTTACAAATAAAATTATTTCCTATCTGTCCAATATATTTGAAAACTCCGACACCAGACACTAGACCACAGAGGCGATATCCTATGCTATACAAAATATGAATGCAGGGAGTGCCTTAGGGCGTTCCCGTTACCCACCCTCCCCACCAGTACAAGCAGCGACAATGCAAGACAGGCAGCGGCAAGCAAAATCAAACGTGAGAGACGTGCAATGGAGTCCAGCGACATAATCAAATAGCAAAACCATATAAATACGTAGGTCACACTATAAGTTTTGCGTAACTTAAAAAAAACAACCTGTTATTTAACCAAAATATTATGTTTATTGCTTTTCAAAATAATCTCCTGTACATTTTAAACATTTTTTCATGCGATCAAACCATCTTTTAAAACAGGAGGACCACAAATCTGAAGACATGTTTTCTACGTACTGATTGAACGCTATCACTGCCTCTTCGGAGTTGGTAAAAGTAAAACCTCTCATCAAATCTTTGATTTTGGGGAAAATACAGAAATCACAGGGTGCTAGGTCGGGGCTATGCGCAGGATGAGTGACGAGATGTACTTTTTCGGAAGCTAAAAATGACTTTGTTTTGTTGGCCGTGTGTGAAGAAGCGTTATCATGGTGTAGGAGAATGCGGCTTTTGGGTCGTCTTTCGCGAACTTTTTTCTAACACCCTGGGTAAACAAATGGTAAAATACCACTCGGCATTAACACTCTTTTGATCTTCAAGTGAAATTGTACAGATGGGACCCGTAGCTGAGGAAAAAAACGCGATCATTTTTTAGCAACGTTTCTCGCCTGTCTCACTTTTGTTCGCCTGTTCTCATTTTCAAACACCCATTCACAAGATTGCTGTTTTTTTTTTCGGGTTCAAAACAATAAATCACATTTCGTCTCCTGTGACAATTATTTTTGTGTTATAGCACTCACCCCGTGCTTGGGAAACTGGAAAAACCTTAAAAACAACAAAGAAAAATATCGAAGCCGGGACGCTCTTCCACTGAGCTAGTGTCGACAGGCTCGAGGTGGCGAAATTCTTTTTTGCTATATGATCGATTACGTCGACTGTACTGATCGCTAGGTATACATACGTATAACTAGTTAAATGAGTTCATCGTTACAGATGAAATTCACATTTATAATTTTGATCAGTACTTTCGTATTTTTAATTATTTTAGTGTTAAGGTCGGGGCAAAAGTATTTTCGTATTTTGAATGTATTATTAGTAATCAAACCTCTTTGGCTGTATTAAATATAACTGTCTGGTTTTAATACCATTAAAAAAGTGACATTCTGACGATGCAATAAATACAAAAAAAACTAGTTCTCGCCATTTTTCAATTGTTTTTCAAGCAAGCAATATGAACGTATGTGACTAAGATATTCAGTACATTTTAAAGTTTTATTACAAAAAAAGGTAAAAATGCGACGAACGTCGCGAATAAAATTTGTGCGGTTTCCGGACCTAATGTGATATCAATAACAGTAGCACAAATGTGGTTCAAGCGTTTCAACTGTCAAATCTGGAAAGAAGGCTGGCCACAATGGCCTTTGTCTTGTCTGAGATCGTAATATATCTTAAAAAACAGGTAATTTTTTTCAATATAAACTGGCAATATAAAAATTCTCGAAAACATCTTTCGAGAATTTTTATATTGCATTTTATTGCAATTATAAAAAATGTAATACATTTTGTGTAAGTCTCCATAGTGAGCAGTTCGACGTAATTACAAAAAAAAAAAAAAACAATTCCACCGTGTTGAAAATTCTTGCTTTACACATGGAGTAAAGAGAAAGGAGGACCACCTCTGTGCATAGAAGTATCCATCAAAAAGCATCAAACAGTGGTCTCGTCACCGTTGTAAAATAATTTTTGGAAAGAAAGTAGTAAAAATAATTATATGTTGCTATTTAACTTTATTTATCAAAATATAGAACATATTAGCTCATTTGTCCAATAAGATACTATTATGATAAATCTAAATACGAAAAAACTGACAACTCGTATTGCAAAATGTCAGTAATTTATAAAAAGTCAAAATATTATTTTATTAATACTTCTTTAGTTATCTATATAAATGAAACTTGTTTTTAAATAATAAAACAACAATTCTGACACGAATTTCGTTATAAGACATGATATTCAATTTACGAGTCCAAGAGATGTATGAAGCGAGGCCAGTGTTTAGTGTGATGGATGAGATTCGCTCTGGACGCCCCTGTCACAGATAAAATCAGTGCCATCTTTGAGAAAGTGGAGCAAGATCGACATATTAGTAGCTACGACATTGCTGAAGAACTGAACATTGATCATAAAACATTTACGAAAGTCTGAGTACAAGAAAAAACTTGACATTTGCGTACCACATGATCTCACTGAGAGAAACCTAATGCAACTTGTTTCCATTTGCGATTCTTTGTTGTAACGTAACAATTCCAAATCATTTCTTAAACATTTGATTACGGGTGATGAAAACTGGGTGACTTACGACAAGAATGTGCGAAAAAGATCATGGTCGAAGCATGGACAAGCTCCACAGACCGTGGCAAAGCCCGGCCTGACTCGGAACAAAGTGATGCTATGTTTATGGTGGGATTGGAAAGGAAGCGTCCACTATAAGCTTTTGCTATCGGGTAAAACTATCGATTCTGACCTCTACTGTCAGCAACTGATAAGGTTAAAAAATGTTATTAAGAAAAACCGGCTGGTGAATAGAAGGGCGTGGTGTTCCACCATAACAACGCCAGACCGCACTCATCTATAGTCACGCAGCAAAAATTGAGAGAGCATGGCTGGGATGTGTTGATGCATCCTTCGTATAGCCCTGACCTTGTTTCACCAGATTTCAACCTGTTTCGGATATTGCAGAACGAAAGCATAAAGCTAACCTCAAAAGAACACTGAACACTACCTGTCAGATTTTTTAAATCAAAAATCTCAAAATTTCTACAGGAATGGGATCATGGCACTACCCACAAGATGGCAACAAGTCATCGATCAAAACGGCACATACATATTATAAATAAGTAAAAAATTATATCTAAAAAAAATATTTTCTTTTGTATGAACAATACGAAAATACTTTTGCCCAGAACTTATATATAGCGTGTTCCTACACGCTACCGAGAGTATCAAAGAACATGATGATTGATGATACATGATGTAGTAGTGTGTATACCCGGTTGCTCATGTCGAAGTGCAGCGGCGCGGAGTGGTCGGTGGAGTCGGTGAGGCACGACAGCGAGCGGCACTCGGGCGGGGACTCCCCGCCCGCCAGCACCGAGTCCGACGAGCCCTGGCTCTGGTCTATGCTGGCGCGCTGGGGACACGGTTACACTATTTATTTTCCCGTAAAAATTATAAAAATCACTCATTGAGAGGGTAGAATTAGTAGAACTACATATAATGTATCTATTATATGTAGTTCTACTAATTCTACCCTTTTAGTGTGTGCAAGTCTTATTTCTTATCACTAAATACTACATTACATTGTTATTCCTCTATATGATAAAACTTATTTTACATTTACTTGTTTGTTTAAATTTAATTTTCCATTCATTATTCATTATTAAATTGTTAATATTTCATTTGTTTATATGTATGTACCTATTATTTAACTATCAATTTATTTATTTATTTATTACCGCCACGTTGGTCGAGTGGTTAGCGATCCTGACTACGAAATCGACGAGGCTCGGGTTCGATCCCCGACGGGGACAAGCATTTGTGTGATGAGCATAAATGTTTGTATTTCCGGGTTTGGGTGTTTATTATGTAGGTATGTAAAAGTATTTATATATGTATTTCTATGTATTAGCATCGTTGACTAACACCCATAACACAAGCAAATAATTTGCTTACTTTGGGGTTAGATCAGTAAGTGTAATTTGTCCCGTGAATATTTATTTATTTATTATTTATTAATTTCATTACCTGTATGTCTTTCATCTAAATATTTAATAATATAGGTCTTCCATCTTATACATTCCATTATATATTTATATCATCAGCAATAATCATATTACGCATAGTAACTAACAAACACTATATATAATAATACATTAACATTCTCATTACCTATTTTGGCATTTGATTATATATCAATTGCATTATCTTGGTATCCTTGTTTAACCAATATTTTCATTTGGATTCGAATCCCAGGACAGAAAAATGTTGTAGTTTATGGAACCGCTATGCCGCGCCCTAGGTGCGCACGGCAAGAGGGGGTTGAGAATTGGCCGCATAGATTTTACCTCATAAATAAATATTTAATCGCCAATTTTACAATGATTTACAAGTATTACTACGACAAGATTTTATATTACTATATTTTGTTAGTATTTTAAGATACCATTTAACTTGAAGGTATTATGTTAAATATTTTATGTCACTCTAAATTTCATTGATATATTTTAACTAGCTGTACCCGCGACTTCGTTCGCGTTTGGCCATCCTTGCAGAGTAATTATTAGGAACTGACCACAGTATTTCTCGTATTCAGCAATACTTTGGACGGCGAAGCACTTTTATCAAATGAGAAATATTAAGAAAGGATTCACTTAGTGTGGATTTGAAAACACGTTGACTTTGATAACGAACCTTGTGTCTTGTAGGGATTTAGGCAGTGTTTAACTGAAGTCACCTCGCCTTTTATTTTCTACAGTCATGCTTACAGTTTTATTTGTATGCCATTATATACTCATTCCGTATGACTATATTTTAATAAAATAATTTTTGCAAAACCTATTTTTTATAGAAAGGAAAATTGCACACCGGTGAAGCAAATGTCTTCATCTGTATTATAATTTTTAAACATGGCTGGGGCTATCCTTCCACCGGATAAAAGTGTCGCAACTAAAATACGCCACTGCCAGGGCAATCATAATCAGCCAAGAGGCTGCGAATTTAATTCTTATTTGTTAAAAAAAATGTTTTCGTCTACCTTGAAGTGAGTCCAAAAAAACTTCCACCCAGAGTTATTTACGGTGTTATCCTTACTCCATTGACAGCTGTTCGCTGTTTAACGACTGCACGGTTTAGTTTATATTTGTTATATTACGTGCAACGTTTGTCACATCATAGCCGGTTTCAGAGCAGAAGGCTCGGTCAATAATCCTTCAGAAGTTACCGCGTACGAAAAAATTAAAAAAAATGTGGTTAAACATAACTTTGAGATTTTTCAACCAGTTAATTTTTTCCCAAGACAACGTTTTTCATCTTGCTAAAACTGCGTTTAATGCTGTTTGAAAGATAAAAATCGATAAAATCGCGATCAAAAGTTACAGCATTAAAACTTCAAAATAGACATTTTTGGTTTCAACAACCTCAGATATTATTATCATAACAACTTTAAGATTTTTTGAGGGCAAAAGATTGAAGGTGAAAGTATTGGCTTGTACCTAGGTTCCTAATGGGCAACGATGATATTTAAGCTAACTAATTTTAAAATCCATGGTGTATGTCTGATAATTACCAATATCTGACTCCATTGCAGTAGTATTAGTCAAGATCTATAAATCAGGGCGAAATAAATAGTATTTGCTTCCAGTAAACGTTATAACTGCAATGTTATTATTATTAAGCATAATATCTTGACCGTGGAGGAGGACGTGTGGGGGTTAGGAGCATTTTATTTAAAACAATTAAAATACGGCTTTTTGCAATTTTTTGCCAATATTTCGTAAAATACGCGTGGAATCGACATGTTTTTTTATTATCAATAGGGAAGCGCTTGACTACGATCTCGCCTGACGGTAAGCTAAGATGCGGTCTAAGATAGCGGTCTAAGATAATAACGCGCTTCCCTAGAAGTTCCCTAGAGTTCGAAGAGTTCAAAAAATCTAGTTTATATAAATGATACTTAGGAAATTAATGTTTGAAAAATATACATCATATTTTTTAAAATTGATGATTGATTGTGATCTTTCGAATGGCATTCAACGCAATTGTTTAACTCAAAATTGTTTTAATCGATAGGTTAAAAAATGTCGAAGAAATGTAAAAAAAAACTTTTTTTAATTTTTTAAAACTTTTTTTTATATTGAATCGTTACTGACAAATCCCAAATCAATCCAGTTTTGAACCAATTTCCAGTATTTAGCGTGGTTTTTTAGAGGGCAAACCTAATTCGATTTTTATATCAAACGGTATATTAACCTGAAAGTTTTTTAAAAAATCTGTAATAAGTTTACTGTAAACAACGTAATTTTAATGTTTGAAAAGCTGTACCTTTTGAAAATTTGACTCGATTTTGATTTTTGAAATTCAATATAGTTTTTTTAGTAAGTACTAAAATATTGCAGAAGATTAAAAATGATTAGTTAAAAAAATTCGAAGTTATGTCGAAAAAAATAACTCCGAACGGATAAATATATTTTGATGCAATTTATGCATTGGAGGCAGTTTTTTGAGAAGTAAAGCTGATTAAATTTTGTACTATATCGGTTCATTAATCTGGAAATTGTATTAAAAAAATATTGTTCCGCCAAAAACCTTTGTGAGGTTTTCCAAAATTTCTCAAAATCTCCTTTAGTGAATTAGTTAAAATTTTCAGGAAGTCTAAGTTGAGTGGAATCCAATCGAATCCCATTAACCACGTTTCGATCGGTCAAGCCGTTCAAAATTAATGAGATGTTTACATACACACATACACACTCACGCGCGCGCACACACACACACACACATACATACATATGTCATCGTGAAAATAGTCGGAAAAGGTTCCTAGGTGCTCAAAACGTGGAGATCTGGTGAACACTCGATTTTCGAAAATCGAGGCATAATCAGTAACTTCCTTATCTACGTAGTTACGTAGCGGGAAGTTAAAAATATATACCTAATTAAAAAGATAAAAAGTTATTTATTCAGGTTTATTTTTTGAATAATTTTTATTTAAAGCAAATTTCGTAACGGGAAGTTAAAAATAAATAAATTAACACATGGCTTTGTAGTTTGTTATTAATAAAAAACAAAATAGCCTTTGACTAAGAAGCTATTCTTTTTCATTGAAAACAATTTGCAATAAAAAAAACATCTTGTTACACTTTTCTTAAATTTATTAATATTTTCATTCTCTAAAAAATATTTTTAATGTAAATTTGTATCGTTTTCAATAAGCAAGATAAGCAGTCAAGGGTTTTTTTATTATTATAACAAACTACTCTGCCTCGTGGTCTAGGGACAGCCTATTTGGCTCAGATCATGAGGTCCCGGGTTCAATCCCCGGGTCGGTCAAAGATGTTATTGAGATATTTTCGAGGATTTTCTCGAAAATCTAAAATCTCAGTAGCAACACGGAAACTGGCGGAGTGGTATATATATTACCACTGCCGTGCCTCGGATAAGCACGTAAAACTTTCGGTTCCAGTTATCGCTAAAAATAGTCGATCGAATATGCGGCGATGAGGATTACCATTTATCTCACCACCGACAAACCGGTGAATCGCGGTGAACCGGAAAGTCTATAGACGGTCGGTTTACTCTGTATACGTCGCAAGGGAACCGGGCGTGATGATACTTTAATAAAAAACAACAACGCCACGTAATTTTTCCTCACATTTTTGATTTTTGATTCTCACAAATAAAGGAAAGTTAAGTATCTTTTGATAGAATTTGTTTTGATGAAGTTATATGTGTGTAAATTTTTTCTGTAAGATGTTGATCTTATTCTGGACAGAACTTATAAGTACATGTTCGTATATTCTACTTAATAATTTTTGACGTGACAACGTCTTATAATTCGATAGAGCTGGCTGCACGCACGAAAAAACATGACTCATGCGGCGTTACCTCGCTCTGAGGCGTTCCGTTTAAGGCTTGGAGTACAAGCGAGAGCTTAAGACGTTGTCACGTTCAACTATCGTCTGTAAACCAACTTTACAGACAACCGATTTTTTTTTGTAAAGTATTTTGGAGTCCGACGTTAGTCAGTATACTAAGTGGCTTAGGCACTTTAACATCTACACTTGCAGAAGTTTCATTCATTTTAAAAGATAACTGATTGATGTATCTAATTTTGAAATATTTACCGTGTTGTCTTAGCGGTCCGGTGTCGTCGTTGACCATATGAGATCCCGGGTCCGATTCCCGGGTCAGGCAAAACAAAATGTACTTTTTCAGTTTTCTGATAAAACAACGTTGCCCGGGATTGGCTTGCCACATCACATTGTGAGAGAGTATTTTCGGCTAATCGTGGGTACACTTCTTGCACCTCTGCCTACGTATTCCAGGATATGGGCGTGTAGATACTTTTTTATCCTTTTTTACGTTATACAATGTAAAAACAAAATAGTGAATTTTCCCAATAGCCTATCCTTACGTTAAATTTTAGAAAGAACAAATTCTATTAGTATACTCAATTTCGATTAGATGCATCTTTTCTGAGATATTAGCAAAAACCTGAAAATTGACCTGTTATATTTTCAAATATATTATAATTATTCTTATATAAATAAATAAAATGTTTAGGTTTATATTTTACACATATTTTACTAATTTTTAAGCTAGTAAAATTGCATTTATAATAACTTTAATAAAAAAGTATACATTCTAGAACTGAATCTCTCGTAACACTATGAAATGATAATTCTAACTTATATTGAGCCGTGCGTTCAAAGGTTTTGTATACAATCCGGGTGTCACGTTCAACTGGACTTACCACCCGAAACCGTTGAAACTTCTGATGTCTGTAACTTCTAAATTATAAAACTCATGAACTTGAAATTTTTAAGGGATAATCTTTATAGTATTTACTTTTGAATAAAAAAATAATAAAGGATTTCGGATGACAGGTTAATGAATTAAAGCTTAAAATATACGTTTTTATCTTCATCCCCTATCCCACGGGAACCATACTGAATTTTGGGATAAAAAATATCCTATAACCTTCTTCGGAGTAGTAACTCTAATCATGCTAAATTTCATTTGAATCCGTTCAGTAGATTCGGCGTGATGCGCGGCCTTGATACAGACAGACAGACAGACAGACAGACAGACAAAAATTAAAAAAATTACATTTTTCGCTTCAGTATCGATTAAAGAATATCTTCCGAAAAAAAATTTTAAAATATCTTCAATGTACAGAAATCGACCTCTTACAGTTTTATTATATGTATAGATTGAACAACTTTTGTAAAATGAAATTATTTTATTTAACACTTTATTGAACACAAAATATAATTCTTGAGAAAATTAATATAAAACATATACAAAGAGCAAGCTTATATCTTTAAAGAGATGTCTACCAGCAGACTCGAGAAGCGAGAATGCAAATATAACTAGAATACAGTGTACAAGGTGTGTAATACCTTACAACTATAATCATCTATACATGTAATAAAATCGTAGGAAAGTCAAAACTGTACATTGAATATTTTTTTAAAGAATACTTGGGGCGTGATCTACAATCGATATCGAAGCCAAAAATATAGTTTTTACAATTTTTGTCCGTTTGGCTGTACGTATGTCCGGGGTAAACTCAAAAAGTACTATATGGATTTACTTCAAATTTTGCATGAATATTACTAACAGGTCGGGTCAACATATAGGCTAAATGTTATCCCGCTATCACCCGCGGAGGAGGAGCTGTGCGGAGTAAACGAAGTCCACGCGGACGAAGTTGGGGGCAACAGCTAGTATAATATAAAAAGTTAAAAAAACAGTTAACCTTAATTTGAAAGGCTTATACTTAATTATAAGGCATACTTATTATGCCTTTCAAATTAAGATTAGAATTTTTCTTTTAATGTTTTCTTAAATACTTTTTAAGAAAACACTAAAAAAGAAATTCTAATCTTAATATAAAATAATAAAAAGTTAAAAAAAAAAACAGTTAACCTTAATTTGAAAGGCTTATACTTAATTATAAGGCATACTTATTGTGCCTTTCAAATTAAGATTAGAATTTCTCTTTTAGTGTTTTCTTAAAAAGTAGAGCGATTCGATATTGCGAATATTGGAGAGGAGTATTCCAAAGTTTAATAGAGTTGAAAGAGAAAGAATGACTAGTAATAAAATCAGACAGGAAATTTAATATACCAGTAACGCGAGTATAATTAATTTATTTTAATAGGTTTTGTATAAATAAATGAAAAATTATATCATTGCGAAATTAAAATTGGACTTATCAATCTATTTATTACAAATAATCTATGCGGCAGATAATCTGACCACTTCTGACCCATGGAGAGCGGTACAATCTCATTCGCCCATATTGAAATCAGCCTCGCTATACCATTGAAGCGACTTTTCATAAGTTTCTTTTTAAAAAGAAATAAAGATTTGTGAATTACCCTCATACCTACTGCTAAGTAAATTTCAAGCTCAAAGCAGTCATAAATGTACTTACAACCACAATTTTTTGAGCTTTTCTAACTCAAAAATATTGATTTTGATTTTTCTAGAAACAAAGATGAAATCTAGAGCCTGTTATTAATTTTTAAAAGGTTGTAATTTAGAACACGGTGATCGACTTTAATCTTTCAAAAACCATTCAAAATAGTTTTTTGACATCTGCTTTGAATAACGTTGTGTTGGGTATAAAATCGAAGTTATGTCTAACGAATCAACCGAATTCGTTCAATTTTGTGGTATGCGACGTTGTTTTTCAAAAGGATTAAGTTTTGGGATCAATATGTACATTGGTCTTTTTAAAAACTTTGTTTCGGTATGTTTTTCACTGGGACAAATTTTATGGAAATGCAAGTTTAGTGGAATCCAATCGTATGCTGTCAATCAAGTTTCGATCAGTCAAGCCACCCAAAAGTTATGAGAAGTTTACATAGACACACTGACGTCATTGTAAAAATAAAACAGCTTACGATTTTCGATTTTGGAAAATTCAGGAAAAACCAACAGCTTTCCGTTAAAAAATTTAAGTTTTCATAGCGGGAATCTAAAATTTTTAAACGTTTGTAACCATATCGTGTTAACCTTCATGAATAACCAGAGTGATCTATACATATAATAAAACTGTAAGAGGTCGATTTCTGTACATTGAAGATATTTTAAAATTTTTTTTCGGAAGATATTCTTTAATCGATACTGAAGCGAAAAATGTAATTTTTTTAATTTTTGTCTGTCTGTCTGTCTGTCTGTCTGTCTGTATCAAGGCCGCGCATCACGCCGAATCTACTGAACGGATTCAAATGAAATTTAGCATGATTAGAGTTACTACTCCGAAGAAGGTTATAGGATATTTTTTATCCCAAAATTCAGTATGGTTCCCGTGGGATAGGGGATGAAGATAAAAACGTATATTTTAAGCTTTAATTCATTAACCTGTCATCCGAAATCCTTTATTATTTTTTTATTCAAAAGTAAATACTATAAAGATTATCCCTTAAAAATTTCAAGTTCATGAGTTTTATAATTTAGAAGTTACAGACATCAGAAGTTTCAACGGTTTCGGGTGGTAAGTCCAGTTGAACGTGACACCCGGATTGTATACAAAACCTTTGAACGCACGGCTCAATATAAGTTAGAATTATCATTTCATAGTGTTACGAGAGATTCAGTTCTAGAATGTATACTTTTTTATTAAAGTTATTATAAATGCAATTTTACTAGCTTAAAAATTAGTAAAATATGTGTAAAATATAAACCTAAACATTTTATTTATTTATATAAGAATAATTATAATATATTTGAAAATATAACAGGTCAATTTTCAGGTTTTTGCTAATATCTCAGAAAAGATGCATCTAATCGAAATTGAGTATACTAATAGAATTTGTTCTTTCTAAAATTTAACGTAAGGATAGGCTATTGGGAAAATTCACTATTTTGTTTTTACATTGTATAACGTAAAAAAGGATAAAAAAGTATCTACACGCCCATATCCTGGAATACGTAGGCAGAGGTGCAAGAAGTGTACCCACGATTAGCCGAAAATACTCTCTCACAATGTGATGTGGCAAGCCAATCCCGGGCAACGTTGTTTTATCAGAAAACTGAAAAAGTACATTTTGTTTTGCCTGACCCGGGAATCGGACCCGGGATCTCATATGGTCAACGACGACACCGGACCGCTAAGACAACACGGTAAATATTTCAAAATTAGATACATCAATCAGTTATCTTTTAAAATGAATGAAACTTCTGCAAGTGTAGATGTTAAAGTGCCTAAGCCACTTAGTATACTGACTAACGTCGGACTCCAAAATACTTTACAAAAAAAAATCGGTTGTCTGTAAAGTTGGTTTACAGACGATAGTTGAACGTGACAACGTCTTAAGCTCTCGCTTGTACTCCAAGCCTTAAACGGAACGCCTCAGAGCGAGGTAACGCCGCATGAGTCATGTTTTTTCGTGCGTGCAGCCAGCTCTATCGAATTATAAGACGTTGTCACGTCAAAAATTATTAAGTAGAATATACGAACATGTACTTATAAGTTCTGTCCAGAATAAGATCAACATCTTACAGAAAAAATTTACACACATATAACTTCATCAAAACAAATTCTATCAAAAGATACTTAACTTTCCTTTATTTGTGAGAATCAAAAATCAAAAATGTGAGGAAAAATTACGTGGCGTTGTTGTTTTTTATTAAAGTATCATCACGCCCGGTTCCCTTGCGACGTATACAGAGTAAACCGACCGTCTATAGACTTTCCGGTTCACCGCGATTCACCGGTTTGTCGGTGGTGAGATAAATGGTAATCCTCATCGCCGCATATTCGATCGACTATTTTTAGCGATAACTGGAACCGAAAGTTTTACGTGCTTATCCGAGGCACGGCAGTGGTAATATATATACCACTCCGCCAGTTTCCGTGTTGCTACTGAGATTTTAGATTTTCGAGAAAATCCTCGAAAATATCTCAATAACATCTTTGACCGACCCGGGGATTGAACCCGGGACCTCATGATCTGAGCCAAATAGGCTGTCCCTAGACCACGAGGCAGAGTAGTTTGTTATAATAATAAAAAAACCCTTGACTGCTTATCTTGCTTATTGAAAACGATACAAATTTACATTAAAAATATTTTTTAGAGAATGAAAATATTAATAAATTTAAGAAAAGTGTAACAAGATGTTTTTTTTATTGCAAATTGTTTTCAATGAAAAAGAATAGCTTCTTAGTCAAAGGCTATTTTGTTTTTTATTAATAACAAACTACAAAGCCATGTGTTAATTTATTTATTTTTAACTTCCCGTTACGAAATTTGCTTTAAATAAAAATTATTCAAAAAATAAACCTGAATAAATAACTTTTTATCTTTTTAATTAGGTATATATTTTTAACTTCCCGCTACGTAACTACGTAGATAAGGAAGTTACTGATTATGCCTCGATTTTCGAAAATCGAGTGTTCACCAGATCTCCACGTTTTGAGCACCTAGGAACCTTTTCCGACTATTTTCACGATGACATATGTATGTATGTGTGTGTGTGTGTGTGCGCGCGCGTGAGTGTGTATGTGTGTATGTAAACATCTCATTAATTTTGAACGGCTTGACCGATCGAAACGTGGTTAATGGGATTCGATTGGATTCCACTCAACTTAGACTTCCTGAAAATTTTAACTAATTCACTAAAGGAGATTTTGAGAAATTTTGGAAAACCTCACAAAGGTTTTTGGCGGAACAATATTTTTTTAATACAATTTCCAGATTAATGAACCGATATAGTACAAAATTTAATCAGCTTTACTTCTCAAAAAACTGCCTCCAATGCATAAATTGCATCAAAATATATTTATCCGTTCGGAGTTATTTTTTTCGACATAACTTCGAATTTTTTTAACTAATCATTTTTAATCTTCTGCAATATTTTAGTACTTACTAAAAAAACTATATTGAATTTCAAAAATCAAAATCGAGTCAAATTTTCAAAAGGTACAGCTTTTCAAACATTAAAATTACGTTGTTTACAGTAAACTTATTACAGATTTTTTAAAAAACTTTCAGGTTAATATACCGTTTGATATAAAAATCGAATTAGGTTTGCCCTCTAAAAAACCACGCTAAATACTGGAAATTGGTTCAAAACTGGATTGATTTGGGATTTGTCAGTAACGATTCAATATAAAAAAAAGTTTTAAAAAATTAAAAAAAGTTTTTTTTTACATTTCTTCGACATTTTTTAACCTATCGATTAAAACAATTTTGAGTTAAACAATTGCGTTGAATGCCATTCGAAAGATCACAATCAATCATCAATTTTAAAAAATATGATGTATATTTTTCAAACATTAATTTCCTAAGTATCATTTATATAAACTAGATTTTTTGAACTCTTCGAACTCTAGGGAACTTCTAGGGAAGCGCGTTATTATCTTAGACCGCTATCTTAGACCGCATCTTAGCTTACCGTCAGGCGAGATCGTAGTCAAGCGCTTCCCTATTGATAATAAAAAAACATGTCGATTCCACGCGTATTTTACGAAATATTGGCAAAAAATTGCAAAAAGCCGTATTTTAATTGTTTTAAATAAAATGCTCCTAACCCCCACACGTCCTCCTCCACGGTCAAGATATTATGCTTAATAATAATAACATTGCAGTTATAACGTTTACTGGAAGCAAATACTATTTATTTCGCCCTGATTTATAGATCTTGACTAATACTACTGCAATGGAGTCAGATATTGGTAATTATCAGACATACACCATGGATTTTAAAATTAGTTAGCTTAAATATCATCGTTGCCCATTAGGAACCTAGGTACAAGCCAATACTTTCACCTTCAATCTTTTGCCCTCAAAAAATCTTAAAGTTGTTATGATAATAATATCTGAGGTTGTTGAAACCAAAAATGTCTATTTTGAAGTTTTAATGCTGTAACTTTTGATCGCGATTTTATCGATTTTTATCTTTCAAACAGCATTAAACGCAGTTTTAGCAAGATGAAAAACGTTGTCTTGGGAAAAAATTAACTGGTTGAAAAATCTCAAAGTTATGTTTAACCACATTTTTTTTAATTTTTTCGTACGCGGTAACTTCTGAAGGATTATTGACCGAGCCTTCTGCTCTGAAACCGGCTATGATGTGACAAACGTTGCACGTAATATAACAAATATAAACTAAACCGTGCAGTCGTTAAACAGCGAACAGCTGTCAATGGAGTAAGGATAACACCGTAAATAACTCTGGGTGGAAGTTTTTTTGGACTCACTTCAAGGTAGACGAAAACATTTTTTTTTAACAAATAAGAATTAAATTCGCAGCCTCTTGGCTGATTATGATTGCCCTGGCAGTGGCGTATTTTAGTTGCGACACTTTTATCCGGTGGAAGGATAGCCCCAGCCATGTTTAAAAATTATAATACAGATGAAGACATTTGCTTCACCGGTGTGCAATTTTCCTTTCTATAAAAAATAGGTTTTGCAAAAATTATTTTATTAAAATATAGTCATACGGAATGAGTATATAATGGCATACAAATAAAACTGTAAGCATGACTGTAGAAAATAAAAGGCGAGGTGACTTCAGTTAAACACTGCCTAAATCCCTACAAGACACAAGGTTCGTTATCAAAGTCAACGTGTTTTCAAATCCACACTAAGTGAATCCTTTCTTAATATTTCTCATTTGATAAAAGTGCTTCGCCGTCCAAAGTATTGCTGAATACGAGAAATACTGTGGTCAGTTCCTAATAATTACTCTGCAAGGATGGCCAAACGCGAACGAAGTCGCGGGTACAGCTAGTCATAAATATTTACCTTTAATTCACTATGAGCCGTGATGGAATGCCTCGTCTTCTTTATTTCATTGTCGAATTTGACAGTTGTGTGCTCCACGTTGATGGCGCCTGGTGCGGATATAGACAATGCCTTGGACGCAGTCATATTCCCACTGTACGTTTTAATAAACAATTACAATAATAACCCTAATGTTTCATAAATCATTTATAGCAACTCTTTTAAAGCTTCATAAGACCTGGAGACGGTTGCACAATACAAATTGCGAAATGATATGAAAATTTGTGGCCAGAGAATGCTTGCTCAGGAATGACATGTCAAATGCGAATTACGAGTATGAGCACGTGTACGTACATAAAACGTTAAAGCTTAGAATTAATTTTGTCTTTAAACAGCGGCTTGTCCAAGCTGGTTGGATGTAAAGTATATGACCAATTCACGTTTTTATCAGCTTATTAGCTGAACCAGCGAACTTTGTATCGCCTTAGAAATATTTAAAATCGTTAAATGTTTGACAGCTAGGAATTGTTTTATAGGAAACTAAAAGTACCATTTGCTTAACATAAAACTTCTCTCCGTAAATATCTTTCTCGGCCCTCAACAAATAAAAAAAAAAATAGCTGAACTGGTCTAGCCGTTCATGAGTTTTCAACTTAGTAACACATTTATTGATTTAAATTGTTGTTCCAAGCATTTGGTCCAAGCTCTATTTGAAAATAATTTGGCCGTAATCAAGCGCAAAGAAGGCCACCGTTTTCAAAAGGCACTATCCAAATTTTATTAGTCGCTCTAAATAGTTTTTAAGTTTGGCAAGTTAGCGCCCTTTCCCACCTGACGCCCGGAGCGATCGCTTATCTCGTTCTACCCTAGGGCCGGGTCTAATAGGTACTTAAAGTATGCCTTAATTTATACGTGTTCTGTTTTGTCGCAATTCAACTATACGTTATCAATTCTAAATAATTCAGCATCTTATAAGAGAAGGCAGGCATTAACTACTTTCCAGAGAAGGTAGAAAACTCAACAATATTTAAAATTTAAACTAATCAATCCTTAAAATTAAAACTCTCCATGCCATTCGAGGCGACGCCTCTAAATTGTAGTCAATTAGTATTATTTTCGCTTGCATTGTACTGACAATTATTACGATTGTTGTATTTCATAACGTTAACTTATTAATGGCGTACATGTTAATCGTATCGCCCATTCCACATTAAGTGATCATAAATGAAACTCAATATAATCACGGAGTATACTTAATCAGAATTGATACTCCCTCGTCTTGGTGCATTTTACAGAGCAGTAATCAGTATTTTAAGCTAGTACCTTGAACTGGAGTACACTCAATGATTTATGTTTTCTTGAAACATTAATATATTACCTTGTAAACTGCACTGATACATGGCGATTATTTATATTCTCATGTTGTACACTTCCAATTGGTATATTTTATATATTATAATATATCAGACGGTTTGTTAACCTTGTATGAAAAAAATGTAAAGGATATAAAGGATCTACATAATTTTAGAATATTTATAAACGTTATCAAAAAAAATTCTTCTAAATTCTAAAATATTCAAAGTTACCAGGTAGGTGTGCCTACTGTGTTTACGATTGTTAGAATATTATTTACAAATATTACAGTGTCTGTTAATTTTACATGTTGGTAATTTATCGAATTCGAATATTCTAAAGCTTAATCAACATAATGGTGTTAGCATTTAGTGTTATGGTGAAAGTGTGTGATTCATGCTATTATTAACACATAAGAACATAAAAATGGGTGACATAGTTAGAAATACTAATTGACACTCATATAAAAGCACAATGCGTATAAAAAATAATTAAAAATATTGTTCCATATTATAGAATGTAGAAATATAAATAGGGCATGTGTAAAACGAAATATTTTATTTCGATCAGCACAAAATTAATACCAGGAGCAACACTTCAAATGAAAAGTTGAAAATATTCAATTTAAATAATTAATTAAATTATTACACAAATCTAACACTAAAATTTATGGGGATATGAATTATATCCCCATAAATTTTATAATAAAATAATATTTATGATTTTGAACTACTTAAATATTCAAACAATATTTTTAATTAAATGAATGATGATGGCGATAAAGAGGTTTGGACCGTAGCTTTTTAAGTATTCGACAGGTCCCGCTAAATTGCATAATCTAAGCTAAAATGATATGTTGATGGTTATTATACATTAAGCTGAGTTACACTAACAGATAATAGAGCTTAACTTATGCTTACTTCTATTAAGCTGCCTGAAAGACACGTAAGTATAAATATTGTACATATTATAGTATACAACATTTACACTGTAAGGTTAAACTCTAAATTTAGTTCAAAGCGAAAATTCAATTTAGCGGAATCCTTGCTCATTATACCAAAAAGTTTAATTCGACACAAAATGGCACTTGGAAACGTTCTAGAAAAACAAGTGGTACTGAAAAAATTGTAAAAGATTACTTTTTAATTAACTTGGATAACTCAATTAAATTGGATTTTAGTTTTTCATGAAGTATTTCAATGATTCAGTTCCAGTGAAAGAACGCGTCGTGTAAAGAAATTGTTTATAACTTCTACCATTTTTTTCCAATAAGTTTCTAGGTATCATTACGCGTCGAAGGACATATATATCATATTTTTGGTGAAGTCAGATGATCTAGTCAAGAAACACATGAATGGTAAACTCTACACGTGCTTCTAGATTAGACTAATTAGGAAAGAAAACATAAATACATTACTCTTCGCCTAACTCAACGAGCGGTATGCAATAAACAAGCGAGAAGTGTAACTAAACGAGACATAAGACCGAGATAGACAAACCTTTGCATAAAGGCGTCACCCGAATCGGGTCTAGTGAGTTGCGTAGCGGTGTTATGACGTTCTCGAGGAAACATTTGGGATGACAACGGCGAACCCGGCTTGCTGTCAAAAATACTTTAATACAAACATGCGTTATGTGACAACAAACATGCTTTATATTTAACACTTTAATAGACATTCCGCGAAAGATATAATATTTTCTCTGTTTAAAATTGAAAATGTGACTTACAAGAAAATATAAAAGCATATTTTTTTGTTTAGTCGTCTTAAGTTTTGTGACGAATTTTAAGAAGCTAAGTCAGATTGAAATTTTCATCACACACTGAAATATCTGGTTTTTAAACATCTCTTTCAATCTAGGAAATCTACATAGAAACATCTATTACTATACATTTTAAACATCTAAACGAATATCAAATTCTAATATAGGAAAAGTAATAATGGTAATATTAAAACATATAATTTCATGTAAACATGTTGACGTAGAGCTTTAGGATATATCCCTTTTAAAAAATACGATATCTTAATATAAATCTGCTATAATTTCGTATAAAATACGAGCAAAAAAAAAGTGATATTACATATGGTAAAGTTTTTAAATAACTTGGTTTTGGACTCTTATACTACGCGCCAGAAATCTCATCGGCGATGATCATCTTTGCGGTTTAAAACTACAGGCTAAAATAATCGTAATAGAGAGGACAACGTTCAGTTTTTATAGGATATACTTAAGTGCATAGGAATTGCATAAGCTGTTTTCACCAGCGCCTTTTCTCAGTCGCGACAAGAGCTCAAGGTAGAATAACATTATGCCTGACGTTCTTCGGACAAAAATTGTACAAATTTCAATTTTTGTTCAATACCCGTATTTTTACGGCGATTGATTTTAATATAATATCAAAGCACTTGCACTTCATTGTGTCTAGTGCATACTTTAAAAACTTAAGGGTTCCGGAGTCTATAAAGGACCCTTAAAATGCGTCGTCCGTCAGTCTGTCTATCTGTCTGTAACTCAGCACAGAGACTGAACGAGAAGCTGTAATTTGGCATGTGTACAAAATTAATCACGGAATGTAAAATAAAAACTTGAAGAAAAAAATATTGTATACCTCCCCTGCTTGTAACTTGGTGTTTTTTTTTCTTAAAAATTCCATGGCGTTGGCGTTTAATACGTCATACAAAAATATGAAAGAAATTTTTCAACTCAGAAATTCATTTACAAAATATCAAGCTTTAATGTTCTGTTATTGTGTAAATTATGTAAAAAATGTATTAGGGTCAAAACAGCCTCTACCTGTCAGTTAAATACCTAGTTAGGTTTTGGTATGTAAAAAAACGAAGGCAGTAGAGTATAAAACAAAGTTAATCGAAAACTATTTCAGCTAAGTAGGTTTAACAATAGTCAAGCAACTTACTCGCGTAAAAACATCTTCAAAAAAAGAATGTTTGACTGGTTTTCACTACTCTTTGAAAATTATATAATTTTCATACTACCCACATTAGCAAATAACAAAATATTATGTTTGTTTATACTTGCTATCATTATCTTTGGGATACAATATAGTTTTAATATTACCATTATTTGTATTACAACATTGAATGTGTTATAATTTGCGTGTATTGTGGCTGTAGGGACACCGTGGTAATAATAAAAGATATATTCTGTTACGTGCATTAAGAAAAGCTAGATATTTTACAAGAAAACGTAGTAAATTCCAAAGCTAATATACAGCCTGTTAGGTAAGGCGACCTAAACCTTGAAGGGGGTAATAAGGTATCTGATTCTCATTACAAATAAATTAAAAAACATACCCTTAAATTTTAACCTAATTATTCAATAAATTCATAATTCATACGTACCAACACGTTCGCGTAAGTAACGCGCATATCGATATATAGATGAATAGGTACTGTCTATTTATTATGTAACTAACTATTTATCTATCTATTGATACTAGCGAACGCCCGTGGTCGGAATTCGACCATAGACTATACGGTAAAATCTCTTTTAACTTTGACAACTGACATCCGTAAAGAAAATAGTATCTATGCATGTGTGTGCCATATCATGTATGTCACATGATATAGTGTGTGTAATTTTTATTTTTATTATTTTAATGTATTTCTAATGATTTTTATTAAAAAATATTAATTTTCTGCAGTCCTCCAAAATATAAACTTGAACTATGCCAAATTTTATACTCGACCGCTATCGAAATTGTCTTAAAAAGGGGTCCAAAGTTTTCCCTTCACGTATTAATATATAGATGTGCGTTACTTGCGTGGACGTGTTGGTGCGTTTTAATTATGAATTTACCAAATAATTAGGTTAAAATTTAAAGGTGTTATTGTTAATGTTTTAATTATTATTTATTTGTAATGAGAATCAGATACCTTATTACCCCCTTCAAGGTTTAGGTCGACTTACCCAACAGGCCGTATATATAAACTATTACTTCACCCTATATTCCTTGCCATTGTATCTTGTGAAAACCTGAATCAATATTAAACTATTTGTATACGTAAAAATAAAGCTATTTTAAGCACAACCGAGGCTAAATATGCCTTTCGATATCAATAAAATCACACAATGATATTAATGTTTATGTACAATGATTTCTCATGTCCCAACAAATTTGTTAGCTAGCCAATCATCAAATAATGCTGATTTGATAACCAATTAAAAGTTAGTTACACAATTCACCAGCATGATATTAATGCGTGAAGCATTTCATATTCAATCCAACGTTATAGTTACATGATGGAATGGCCTTAGATGTCTGATACCATCAGTGTTTTTACCCTTGGTATAAGACATCTAAATCAAAAATGTTAAAATATTTTCTAGTAAAAATAAATCACAACATTTAAATATGTGAATTGCCGTCACAACATATTGACGCTTGAAAGGCAATCACTAAGTAACATTGAGTAAATTTTACAAGAAAGTGATTTAAAGTTCAAATATACATAATATTTAATTATAAAAGTAATAAATTTAATCACAATTAAATTAGGTGATAAAAATCATCTAATTTAATTGTGTAATTAAATTTATTATTATAAGTAAGCAAATTATTTGCTTATGATATTGGTCTTAAGTCAACGATAATAATACATAGAAATACATATATAAATACTGGAATATATTATTAAATAAACACCCAAACCCAGAAATAAGCAAATTATTTGCTTGTGATATGGGTGTAAGTCAACGATAATAATACATAAAAATACACAATAAAAACTGGAATATATTTAAAAAACACCCAAACGCAGAAATACAAACATTTATGATCATCACACAAATGCTTGTCTCCGTCGGGAGTCGAACCCCAGTCACGTCGATTGCGTAGCCAGGGCGGTAACCACTCGACCAACGGGCGGTCAACTGTTTTTGGTTTCATTATTTTTTTTATATCTTAAGATAGCAAACAGGCAGATGGGTCTCCTGATCGAAAGAGTCAACCACCGCCTATAGACACCAAAGGTGTTAATGGTGCGTTGCTATCTTGTGGCGAGGTTTAATACCACATGCATAAGTTTACCGCCTACCTTACCCTCCAAAACGGAATACGATAATGACTAGCACTGACGCTACTGCAGCAGGAATAGGTAAGGCGGTGATGCCAGACCCCATTAGCCGATGTAGAACTCTACCAGCTAGTAGTCACGATGGTAGTGACGCGTATAGCCACTTGGTCGCCTTTTACGACCTGCCTGGCAGAATGGCAGTAGGCCTATTCTCCAAAGAAGCCCGGGACCAACACGGGGTAATTTTATTGGTTATAATCGGCGTTAATTTGCACCCGTCTACGTTCACGTGAAATGTAATTTATTTTTGTGGTTTTTTATAATTGTTCCCGGATAAATACATCTGATTGGTTCGTACTTTTATATTATAGAAAAACAATGCATACGGTTTTGATATATTTTACAGATTATGGCGTTATTTTGCGGAAATCCATAATTAAAAGAAGAAACTAGGGCAATTTAATTTCAACTTGGCGCGGACTCTCCTGTAACCTCTGATATATCTGACATCCCGATAAATCTCATTTTGCAAAACACCTTATTTTAATGCGATTTATGTTACAAGTGATTGAAGTTAAAATATATTGGAATAACATTAAATAATAAAACATCACAAATAACCTTTCAATTTTACTGTTGAACGAAGAGAAAACTAAATAAATTCGCCTTTATTACACGATGAAGCACATGTATCGACATGAACTTACAAAATAGAGCTTTAGTTATATTATTAAACCATTACTACTTTAAATTACGTATTACAAATAAACTCACTTGTATTTCCAGTTCACATATATTTTATTTTTATTGTTCACATCCAACCGGTTTTAATTATTATAGCATCATCAGGGATGTTATGCACGTTTATAATATTTTACCAGATTTTATACAATTACAAGCCACATTATTTAAATATTCGTTGTAGCAGGTTCCTAGGAACCTCCTACAACGAATATTTAAATAATGTGTATTAAATAATCTATAACGTATGTAAATCACATCAAAATTATTTAAATACTCGTATCAGGTAAAAATAAAATATAAGTGAACTGGAAGTACAAGTGAGTTTATTTGTAATACATAATTTAAAATGTAGCTTCACCAAGTGCCGACGATGGAAAGTATCCAATTTATTAATACAGTAACTGTGTTTGAGTGAAGTGCTATTTGTTTCTCTTGAGCATGCTTCAGTTACACAGTGAAAGGTGCGTTGAGTACGAATAGTGTCTTATTCTTTTTGCTACTGACGTGGTAGGTGTGGTCGACGTGGAAGGATAATCGTTCCGTTGAGGTCTTATTTATTTTCCGGATCTTTGGTGAATATATTCAATTTCTTATATTTTTAGTTTTCATTCGTTCTTTGTCAGCGAAAAGGTGTAAAATGCTTTTTTTTTCAATCTTAAATTTAAGCTTTACAGCAAAGCAATTGTCCGCTTAAGAAAAATCTCCTTTAGAGATATACTTATTTTTTATCTACTTACAATTCGTTCATAAAAATTGTCATATTGATAACGATATTGATAAATAAAAAAATCTAACTTAGTAATTTAAGATCGAAACCACTCATTTTGTCTGGGCCTAGGCAGGTTAACAGAGTACAAATTAGGCACTTCTCGTTCACTACAATTCATCAGCTGTAGACTCAATCGCCAAACTTGCTATTATCATTCAGGTATATCGTGACCTGTACCAAATAAGATTAATTAAGTAGTTCGTTATTTTTAACCAATGTGTTAATTAACCTGGCTTGTGGTTCGCTCATTAGTGAGATGTGGCAATTCCAGCCGGACTCCAAGCCCATCTTCTCACTGAACACCCTCGACCGTAGCTCGTTCTCCTTGCTGAAGTGTACGAATCTGATGCACGCGCGCTCCAACCTCTCAATAAGCTCCACCATATCGCTTTGCGCCTGGTATTGCATTGTTACCATGCCTATGAAGACCTGAACCAAAATTAAGACATTATTTTCAAAAGTGGTTCAACCTATGGTTCGCAAACACAGATCATTCTTATGCTTGGGCCTCACTTGCGTCTCTTGACACAAAGATTCGCGAAATAACGCGATACATTCAGATGTGACCGGCTATAATCGGCTACGTCGCAAACATTCGGACTGTGTGTGCCTTTATCGCTTGGTTGGCGATACGTCAAAGGGTTTTAGCGCACTAATATCTTCGGGACGATACACGCAGGTGCGGCCGAAGGGTTATGATAAATCAATAGTTATTCTATGGCATGATGATAGTTTTATTTTTCCCCGTGTTGGTTCCGGGCTTCTTTGAAGAAAAGGCCAACTGCTGTTCTGCCAGGCAGGTCGAAAAGGTGACCGATTGAATATACGAGTCCCTACCATCGTGACCACTAGGTAGTAGAGTTCTGCATTGTCTCGCACGGGTCAGGTACCACCGGCTATTCCTGCCGCAATAGTGTCAGTGCTTGCCACTGTCGGTTCCGGTTTGTAGGGTAAGGTAGCCGGTAAACTTATGCTTGTGGCATTAGACCTCGCCACAAGATAGCAGCGCACCATTAACACCGTTGGTGTCTATAGGCGATGGTTGACTCTTTCCATCAGGAGACCCATCTGCTTGTTTGCTATCTTATCCATACTAATATTATAAATGCGAAAGTAACTCTGTCTGTCTGCCTGTCTGTTACGCTTTCACTGCCAAACCACTGAACCGATTTGGATAAAATTTGGTACAAATAAAGTTTGAGACCCAAGAAAGGACATAGGATAGTTCTTATCCCGGAAATCCCACGGGAACGGGAACTATGTGGGTTTTTATTTTAGAATTTTTTCCACGCGAACGAAGTAGCGGGCACAGCTAGTGATATATAAACGAAAAACATTGGAACAGACAAATGAACATGATTTTACATATTTAATATAGTTTAAGACAGCAACCAAGCGGATGGCTCTCCTGGTAGAAAGAGTGTTGTCAACAGTGTGATGGAAATGTAATGCCATATACATAAATTACCATCTACTTTACCCTCCAAATCAGATATCGACAGTGCCAAATATTGATTCTATTATGGCAGAAATATTTACTATTTCAGTGATACCAGGTTGGTGGTACCAAGCCTAGATAAATCTTTTGAGAACTTTACCAGTAGCCCTATATGCATCCATCAGCAATATACAAGTTACTGTTATCAATGTATTTAATATATAATAATGATAAGAATTAGCTTATGGCTAAGCTGCCAGGTTTCCATCGGCGGAAAAGCTATTTTTATATATTTATTTTTAAAATATTGTGTTTTTTTGATAATGTCATAATTGTATTTTTTTTAAATTATAAATATATTTTAAATAAGAAAAAACTGTAAACAAATAGGAGTAATATAAAAAAGAACAGGCGATATAGCATAATAAGACGATGCTCTCTGCACCGCTAAATACAGAAGGCAGCAACATTTGGAACGTTTCGTATTAACTACCATGTTACAGCTTAGGGGGCGTCCATAAATTACGTGAGGTGTTTTTTTTTTAATTTTCTGTCCCTCCCTCCTCCCCTGGTGATATGTCATGAGATTTTATTCAACCCCCTCCTCCAACCCCCAATCTTACGTGACATTTTTTAAAATGTGGGTTTGTTAAATAATATGTAAACGCGTTGGATGGTTATTGTATAAAGAAAAAAAAATTGCTTCGTGCTTTTATTTACGACTAGTTAAGAAAAAAAAATTGCGTGATATTTGCCGAGACCCCCCCCTCTCTCCAACGTAAGATTAGATGAGTTTTGACTCAACTCCCTCTCCCCTTAAACATTTGTGGACGCCCCCTTAACTGCAATGGAGTGGCCACGACTTTGCCACTATTAGCAGAGGTTTAGTACAGAACCCCCGTGTTGATTCGGGCTCCTTTGGAGAGTAGAACAACTGCCGTTCTGCCACGCAGGTCATAAAAGTGACCGATTGCCTATACGTGTCACTACCATCGAGACCACTAGATGGTAGAGTTCCGCAACGTCTCGCCCGGGTATTTGGTACCACCGCCTTACCTATTCCTGCCGCAATAGCGTCAATTGAAGTGATTGTCGTGTTCCGATGTAGCCGGTAAACTTATGCATGTGGCATTACCATACCGCCACACGGATAGCAACGCACCATTTACATCTTTGGTGTCTATAGGCGATTGTCTCTTTTCCCATCACGAGAGCCATCTGCTTATTTGCTACCTAATGTTATAAAAAATGTGTAAGTGGCTGACCCTACGGGCCACCCCTGAAACTTCCCACTAAATTAAGGTATTTTAAGCTCAAAAGAGTAAAATATAAGCAAAGATTTTTCAGTCCAAACATCTATATATTTTGAAAACGATGATGGCATTTAACTATATTTTTGAGATCTAAAATATTGCTTTTAGCTAAATAATCGATGGGTTGAAAAATTTCGAGGCAATGTCAAAAACATTTAATTTTTAATTTTCTTCATTGATAAATTCCAAACCAATTGACCGATTTTTATCAAATTAACGGTATTTGACGCAGTTTTTAAATGAGAAAAGCTGATAAGATTTTTAAGGCAATCGGTAAATTAACTTGAAAGTTATTTATAAATAAGTAAGTTTGCTAAAAACAACGTAATTTTAATATTTGAAAAGCTATTTGAGAATTAGATTCGATTTTGATTTTTGAAACGGCATTTGACGTAGTTTTTTTAGTATTAAAATATCGTAGAATACCAAAAAATGATTGGTTGAAAAATTTCGAAGCTATGTCGCAAAAACACTTTTTTCAAAATTTTTCGTCAAAGATTACTTCCAAACGGATAAACCGATTTTGATGCAATTTATGTATTAAATGTGGTTTTTGGAGGAATAGAGCTGATTAGTTTTTGTACTCAATCGGTATATAAATCTGGAAGTTATATTAAAAAAATACTGTTTCGCCAAAATTTTTTTTGGTGTTTTTTCAAAATTTCTCAAAATCTCTTGGACTGAATCGGTTCAAATTTTCAGGAAGTCTAAGTTGAGCGGAATCCAATCGAATGCCATCAACCGCGTTTCATCGGTCCAGCCGTTCAAAAGTTGAGATGTTTACATACACACATATATACACAACACATACATACATACTGACGTGATCGTGAAAATAGTCGGAAATGGTTCCTAGGACCTCAAAACGTGAACATGTGGTGAAAACTCGATTTTCGAAAATCGGGTAAAATCGGTAACTTCCTTTTCTACATACGTAATGGGAAGTTAAAAAGTACTTAAACACATTACATATACATGAATGAGAAAGATACGCAGATAGCTGTGGCGCAGTGAGATACTTAGCATTTAAATATATTTTTGGTATTTGCGAAGCGAAAAATAAATACCTAAGCGTTTTTACGGAAATTTAATTACATGAATAAATATCATGCCTAACTATTAAACTACTTTAACGTAAAATATATTTTGGAAAACAATATTCTAAACGCTTGACACTGCTGAGTGCTGAGCAGGCCCCCAATTCACGTAATTGAGTCAAAGCGCTTAGGGCTTTCACACACATAAACACGATAGAACGTCGAGACGTGCTACGACGCGGCATAATATGTAAGAAATGTGTAATAGTCTTAAATGCTTCGACTCGCTTGCCGCATGATTACGTGAATTAGGCCCAGTGCATGGTATCAAAAAAAAGTTGCTAGTGTGTATGTGTATTTGAATGTGTGTAGGTATGTGTTCATCATGTGTGTGTATTTATGTAATAATAATATGATGTGATATTACTCGGCACAAAATGTAATGACATATCACATCACTTCGTGGTGCACTGTTTTGCACATGTCTACCACTTACATTAAAACCGCGTATTTACAATACAAATATACAAAACATCACAATGCAATACGTAAATACACTGATAACACTAATGACACTCACTATATTAACACTAGAATTAACCGACTAAAGTGAATCTCTAAACTAAAACACTTCCCGTATTCACCGCACTGTACTTAATAAAGTTTTACACTGGCCGTCCCAAGTATCGCTTCCGATCGCTTTATAATACTGAATTCTATTCGCCAACAGATCACTATTTATACCCAAGGTAAAGTTCGGCCATGTTCCCGAATGTTCTGAAATCATCGCAAAAACAATTATTATCTATGTAAACAAGTTTTATTTTCACCCTTACGCCATATAACAGAAGATCCACTATGGCATAGCTACTTGGGTAACGGCGGCTATTGTTTATCAATAGAAGCAGCCTATCTCTTTCTTTTATTCCTAGATTTTTCCAGTGTTTTCACTATTAACTTTTCTAGATTTTTCACAACAATATTATATTATGTGTATTGTAATAAAAAGTTGCTAAAAATGTCACGTGAATAATGGACGACCACTTAGTCGTTGGTTGTAAATACCTGGTTGCACTGCATGTCGTAATATCCTTCAGGGTCATTCACATCATCGCCAGTTACTTCGTTAAAAAGCAGAGAATCTGAAATATAAAATGAAAAAGTATATTTTAAAAACAAAAAGACAAAAAGCAAGAATTTGCACAAGCTGCTATTTACTTAAATATAGTAGCAAAAAAATTACGTTTCAAAGATTTACTTACTCTCTACACATTTATTTAAAAACATTTAAGTTAATTAAAAAACACCAAAGCATCAAAACATTTGAATTGGTTACTGACCGAACGTGTGTAAGCTATTAAGATGTCAACCATTTTTATCAAATCAATGTTTACGTTGACTACCTCGAAAGAAAATGTGTTATTTATTTTAGTGATATTATGATATTTTTGGATACCCCGTATATAAATTATATCTAAATGTAAATTCTTTACACATAGGTAGTATTCACGTAAGTTTGACGCTTAAAAATAAGTATAAAACACAGTACAGTAGCCAATTTAAATGTTGCGCATGAGACATTGACGCCACAACTTTGGCGCGGCTGGTGTGCGTCGGTGTGGTGTGACACTGCACATACCGGTGGAGTGGAAGTGCAGCGCGCCCGGCAGCGGCCACTGGTGCTCCCGCGAGCTGTGCGCGGCTAGTGTGTGTCGGTGTGGTGTGACACTGCACATACCGGTGGAGTGGAAGTGCAGCGCGCCCGGCAGCGGCCACTGGTGCTCCCGCGAGCTGTGCGCGGCTAGTGTGTGTCGGTGTGGTGTGACACTGCACATACCGGTGGAGTGGAAGTGCAGCGCGCCCGGCAGCGGCCACTGGTGCTCCCGCGAGCTGTGCGCGGCTAGTGTGTGTCGGTGTGGTGTGACACTGCACATACCGGTGGAGTGGAAGTGCAGCGCGCCCGGCAGCGGCCACTGGTGCTCCCGCGAGCTGTGCGCGGCTAGTGTGTGTCGGTGTGGTGTGACACTGCACATACCGGTGGAGTGGAAGTGCAGCGCGCCCGGCAGCGGCCACTAGTGCTCCCGCGAGCTGTGCGCGGCTAGTGTGTGTCGGTGTGGTGTGACACTGCACATACCGGTGGAGTGGAAGTGCAGCGCGCCCGGCAGCGGCCACTGGTGCTCCCGCGAGCTGTGCGCGGCTAGTGTGTGTCGGTGTGGTGTGACACTGCACATACCGGTGGAGTGGAAGTGCAGCGCGCCCGGCAGCGGCCACTGGTGCTCCCGCGAGCTGTGCGCGGCTAGTGTGTGTCGGTGTGGTGTGACACTGCACATACCGGTGGAGTGGAAGTGCAGCGCGCCCGGCAGCGGCCACTGGTGCTCCCGCGAGCTGTGCGCGGCTAGTGTGTGTCGGTGTGGTGTGACACTGCACATACCGGTGGAGTGGAAGTGCAGCGCGCCCGGCAGCGGCCACTGGTGCTCCCGCGAGCTGTGCGCGGCTAGTGTGTGTCGGTGTGGTGTGACACTGCACATACCGGTGGAGTGGAAGTGCAGCGCGCCCGGCAGCGGCCACTGGTGCTCCCGCGAGCTGTGCGCGGCTAGTGTGTGTCGGTGTGGTGTGACACTGCACATACCGGTGGAGTGGAAGTGCAGCGCGCCCGGCAGCGGCCACTGGTGCTCCCGCGAGCTGTGCGCGGCTAGTGTGTGTCGGTGTGGTGTGACACTGCACATACCGGTGGAGTGGAAGTGCAGCGCGCCCGGCAGCGGCCACTGGTGCTCCCGCGAGCTGTGCGCGGCTAGTGTGTGTCGGTGTGGTGTGACACTGCACATACCGGTGGAGTGGAAGTGCAGCGCGCCCGGCAGCGGCCACTGGTGCTCCCGCGAGCTGTGCGCGGCTAGTGTGTGTCGGTGTGGTGTGACACTGCACATACCGGTGGAGTGGAAGTGCAGCGCGCCCGGCAGCGGCCACTGGTACTCCCGGGAGCTGTGCGCGGTCGGCGGCCGCCTGTCCGCCGGCAGCTCCAGGTACGAGCGGGCCAGCTCACTGTTGATGCCCCGAGTGAGAGGCCTGTCAAGAACAAACCCTTCTAAAATGACAACTAGACTGGATAGTATAATTTTAGACTTGTTGAATGATCATTAATCCTTTGGTAGAGTTCTGCATTGTCTCGCCCGGGTCTGGTACCACCGCCTTACCAATTCCTGCCGCGTATATAGCGTCAGTGCTTGTCGCTGTCGTGTTCCGGTTTTGAGGGTAAGGTAGCCGGTAAACTTATGCATGTGGCATTAGACCTCGCCACAAGATAGCAACGCACCATTAACATCTTTGGTGTCTATAGGCGATGGTTGACTCTTTCCATCAGGAGACCCATCTGCTTGTTTGCTATCTTATGACATAAAAAAAAAAATACACAAGTCCCTCACATTGATAAACGCACCACCTTCTTATAGCTTAGCCTACCATTTCATTGTTTATCGGGCCGAATCTTCGAAAATTGTACAACGTCTGCTCTTAAGCTATCTTCGCCGTGCAATTCTTCTCTCCCTACAAGTTGTTTACATTTCATCATGTGCCCCTGATGTTGTTTACATTTCATCATGTGCCCTCTTGTGATAAGTTCCTGTTGTTACGGTAAATTTATATGTACTGTACATATTGTATATTTCGGTGTATAAGTAAAATTACAATTAAAAACACAGAAGGAAAAGAAAGCCTTTAAAAAAAAGTTAGTTGAAGTACAAAAGACCAATAAATTTAAAGGGAAAATAGACTCTTAGTTTAGGTGACGCGTTGAACTGGACATATTGGACTGAACAATTTTGAGGACATAGCTTGTTGAGGCTTTTTTTGCGGCTTGGTGACTTGGTGGTATGGGACGGGGAATAGGAACGCCCGTTGGTGGTTGTCGGCTGCAGGGCGATTCAGAAACACCTGCGCCTTATACGTAGTTTCTAGTGCCCACGTGCCAACCAGTGCCCAGTACTAACACAAGCCAACGCCGCTTATAATTCAAACGATCGTAAACAGAAAACGTGCCCGTATACTAGCCTTTTATAGCGCTGGAAAAAGGGGCAACTAGTGTGGAAGATCGAATGATTAACTCGCGCGTGATAAGTAAGAGTATCTTCACGCCTATATCCCCAAAGAAGTAGGCAGAGGTACAACCAGTGCATTCAAGATTAGCCAAAAATACTTGATCCCACAATGTGATAGGTGGCAAGCCTATCGCCAACCGGGCACTTTCCAATCCCGGGCAACGTTGTTTTTATCAAAAAACTGAAAAACCCCATTCATAAATTACTCGACCCTAGAATTGAACCCGTGTCGGTGTTGACCTCATGTGGTCAACACCGAAACTGGACCACTACACCTCAAGGCGAGACGCGTGATCAACTGTCTAATAAAAGGGATTTATGTTGTGATGTTGGATTTATGTTGGATGTGTATGTGACGTTCTATGACGTTACACCCTGAAGGGGCAGACTGCACACAGACGTTGCTCGTTTGCCGAGTCTTAACTGTATGGCTCCCCTAACCTCCAAGGGTCCTATTCTTTTGTTGCATTTACGCGAGAACTCCCTGAAGTGGAAACGCTCTCACCGGTGATTGAACCTTAGAATTGTAGTGGTCAAGTAACTCTTAACGCTACAAAAATATAAAATTCAAGCAAATCTTGAATAGTGTCGTAACAATTACTTATTTTGTAAGTTAAATATAAGTACCCAGGAAATACACTTTGTGTGGTTGGGAAAATCTTCCCTATCCCATTCTCGTGTGAACAACCTTTACATTGGGGACGTCACCTTGATAACCATCAAATCGACAATGATCACCTCAACGACATCATATATACAGTGGTCGACGTAAGTGATGGACCCCGACGTGATCATAATTTCCACCAAATCATGTCTAAGTTCATTATTAAAAATGAATAAATAATTTTCATTTTCATTTAAGAGAAAACTTACTTGTAAGCGAAGGCAGTACAATAGGCGGTGAGGGAGTTTCTCTGGTAGAAGTCGATAATTTTCTTCCGGTCCGACGGAGAGATCGGGGACAAGTCATTTCCATTCCAATAGTCCACACACGAATCTAATATTATATCCGCTGTACCCTATAAATAAATTAATATCGTTGGAAAAATCACATGAAGTTATTTAACCCTAAAGCAAAATAATTATATTATTTGCTTGAGGAAAGTGAACGTTGACTAATACTTTCGAGTTTACATGGAAATATATATAAAATACTGAAATATTATAATTGCCTTATGGTCTCGCGATAAACCTATTCGACTTAGATCATAATGCTCCGGTCCGCCTCAGATCTGGCAAGTAATAGTGACTTTTTATGGTTATCCTCAAAATCTCAGTAGCAGCTCGAAGTCTGGTAGTGGTGTGGTAATACCCGTGTACGTCGGGTGAATACCTAACGTTAGAAACAAGCAATTAAAATGCGGCGGTGAGAATCACCATTCAGTACGACAATCGATCAACTCGAAAATCTTCGTAAACCGGGACGTTGCACGACGTATATATTAATCTGAGTCCCGGACACGGATCAAAAGATTTCTATGAAATTTGGTATGCAGGGGGTTTCGGGGACCATAAATCTATATTTTTAGAAAACTTTGTTTTTACCAAGAAAATGCCGAGCAAAGCACGTCATCTAGTTACTATTGTTACGTACTCGGGTTCGCAATTGTAAGAAAACACCACTTATATTAAATTCGTGTATTTACACAATACAACACAACGTAATACTAAATACACTCTACACAATAGAACACTTGCTGTACTATCACTGAACTTAGAACACTACACAAACAAACACTTCTCGCTTCGCACTAGTCACTTGATGTATCGTTCTCGATCGCTTGATAAAAACTGCCTCGTGTTTGTCAACATCTCTGTATTTATAGGCAGGGGAAAGACCTAGCTGAATCCAGAAAAATCTAAATGTATCGGGAAACAATGAATCACTTCTTATCGTAAACATGTTATGAGTCATAAATCCTAGTACACGCTATTTTCAACCTTATGCCATATCCCACAAAGTCCATTATGGCATAGCCCAGGTGAACTATTTGTTTGTCAATAGGAGTAGCTATCTCTTTCCTTTATTTCTAGAAAATTAGCGCGCGCGCGCCCCAATTCCACACGCTTCTAGATTATTCGTAACACTACCCCCCTCTTAGTTATGTTCGTCCCGAACATCATTACTTCCACTATAGATGGCTAATCGATCAACATGAACAATCTTCATGGTCCCTCTTGGTTGCTTCTGCACTGGGTAGGTTACGTCATTGATCCGTGTGATTACTTTGTATGGCCCATACCAACGTCGCTGTAACTTAGGTGATTTTCCTTTTCGTCGAACCGGATTATGTAGCAAAACAAGAGATCCTTCCTGAAAACCTCGATGATTGGCGTTTCGGTCGTATCTGGTCTTCATCCGCTGACTTGATTTCAATGCGTTTTCACTTATTAACGAGTGTATATCGCGTAACCTCTTACGAATGTCTTCAACATGTTCCGGTATACTTAATTGGGTCTCTGCATTCGGTGGCGGGCCTCCAGTCATTAAGTCTGCTGGTATGCGTAACTGTCTGCCGAAGTTGGCATAGGCTGGCGTCACTTTTATGCTTTCGTGTTCCGCTGTTCGGTAAGCCAGTAAGAACAGAGGTATGTATTTATCCCAGTCCTTTTGGTGATCTTCTACCAGCTTGGCTAAGTGTCTTTCCAAAGTTTGGTTAAATCGCTCGACCATTCCATCAGATTGCGGGTGATAAGGTGTAGTTCTTGTTTTGTACACTCCTAATAATTTACACATTTCCTGGAATACATTAGATTCAAAGTTTCTGCCTTGGTCTGAATGAATCTCCAGCGGAACGCCAAATCTGCATATCACCTCATTGACTAATTTCTCAGCAACCGTCGTGGCTTCCTGATTAGGGATTGCGAACACCTCCGGCCATTTTGTGAAGTAATCCATTACGACCATAAAATACTTGTTTCCGTTATCTGTCTTAGGAAATGGCCCAGCCACGTCAATCGCTATCCTTTCCCAGGGGGCTCCCACGTTGTATAGTCTAAGGTTGCCTCGGCTTCTGACCTGCGGACCTTTCACTGCAGAGCATGACGTACATTTTCGGCACCAATTCTCGACATCTTCTCGGCAATTCAACCAGTAAAAACGCTCTCGTACCTTTACCAATGTTCGTCGTACTCCAAGATGTCCCCCAGAAACCCCATCATGCAACTCACGTAGTACGTCCTTGATAAGTTTCCTTGGCACGACTAACTGTAGATGATGTTCTCTTCCTGAAGGTTTTTTTCCATTTGCGGTACAGTAAGCCGTTTTGCAACACAAGGCTTTCCCACTGCGCCCAATAACTTTTCGTAATGGCGCTGAAGGGAGCCAGCTCCTGCCATTCGGGCTTTCCCGTGTCTTGCTTCTTCCAATCTATTAGAGGCCGCAAATCTCTATCTTCGTACTGGGCCTCACGCATCTCATCAGTTTCCCACCTGTCATCCGTAGGCTTAGCTCGCAGTACTTGAACCCTTTCCTTCGTCTCCATCCTTACACAATGTCTGCCATCATCCGTACATGGTTGTCGTGATAATGCATCTGCATTTGGGTTAGGCTTTCCACTACGCTGTACTGTATTCCTCGATCTCAGGTTACCATTACTAGCCGCTTCTGATCGCACTACAGTTCGTGTGGCTCCGGTGTCCCTCGTTGAGCTGCAGTTCTTGCCATTAACCAACCCTTTAATGGATAAACTGTTGCGTTCGCTCACCTGAGGTACGACAGCTTTTGGGGTTGTTTCGCGTCCAGCCAGCACCTGCCGTTTGCTCCTGGCTGTTACTCGCTTCTCTGCTGGTTCAACAGGCTGTTTGACGTGCCTGCTCTCTTCAGCTGCTGAGTTTCTTTCCGCTTGCTGTCGCCAATACATGGAACCTGTAGCCATAGGTTTGGCTGGGCAGCTAACTCTAATGTGCCCACGTCCACCGCAGGCGTAGCACATGGGGCCCAGTCTCCTAGGTTCCACTGCCTTTACTCGAGCCACAACTTCTGTAACCTCGCGTCCCTTATATGCGCGTGGTTCGTGGCGAACGGCTTCCACCTCCAGTGCATGAGCCAAAGCCTCCTTCATCGTCACGTGGTGCTGAAGGCGAACAGCAGCACGCACTTCCAGGTCTCTAATTCCATCAATAAACGCCTGGACGATGGTGTTATTCACTGTGTTAACGTCGGCTGAAGGATACGCCTTCCTTACAAGCTTCTCAATTTCCACAGCCCATTGTTGAAGTCCCTCGCCGCTCCTCTGTACACGGTCCTTTAATTGGGCACGGAAAACATGCTCCAAGTGACGCTCACCGTAGCGAGCTTCCAATGCCTCCATCAAATCAGCGAACTGATACTCTTTAGGCATTGCATCCAACACAGAGAGCGCCTGTCTCCGTAACGCCGTGCTCAAAGCTGTTAGGCAATGTTCATCTGTCCAAGCACTGGCCTTCGCTGCTATTTCAAACTGAGTGCGGTACGCACTCCATGACGTAAGACCGTCATAAGTGGGTACCTTTACCCGAGGACCCACCTGGTGAGAGCAGCTTGTAATGGCAGCACCCGACTTAACTCCCGTGATCTTCATTTTCATGATCTCCCTCTCCAGTTGGTCCACGTTTTCACTTAGTTTGTCGCAGCTGGCCTCTAAGTGATCAACCCTCTTCTCAACACCCTTCATGTCACGCTTGACGAGGCCCACATCGCTTTTAAGCTGGTCTTGTTGCGCCAGGATAACCGTCAATTTATCGTCAAACCCAGATAAATGTTCCTTGATCTGTTCCCGTAGCGTTTGTTGTTGCTGTTCCTGTAGCTGCTGTTGTTGCTGAAGTTGTTCTTGCAGTTTTTGTTGTTGCTGTTGCTGTTCCTGTCGCTGTTGCTGAATAGCTGCCAGTATGACAGAAAGATCAGCAGGGGCTGAGCTCGATGCTAACGATGTGCTGGCAACACTTACGGGTTCCTCACCTGCACGCATCTCAGTGTCCTCTGACACCCTCTGTGTCTCCGCCTGAGACCTGGTGGTAACACCTTCCTTCGGAATCAGTGGCATTTCTCAATTTCACTTCCGACACCAGTTGTTACGTACTCGGGTTCGCAATTGTAAGAAAACACCACTTATATTAAATCCGTGTATTTACACAATACAACACAACGTAATACTAAATACACTCTACACAATAGAACACTTGCTGTACTATCACTGAACTTAGAACACTACACAAACAAACACTTCTCGCTTCGCACTAGTCACTTGATGTATCGTTCTCGATCGCTTGATAAAAACTGCCTCGTGTTTGTCAACATCTCTGTATTTATAGGCAGGGGAAAGACCTAGCTGAATCCAGAAAAATCTAAATGTATCGGGAAACAATGAATCACTTCTTATCGTAAACATGTTATGAGTCATAAATCCTAGTACACGCTATTTTCAACCTTATGCCATATCCCACAAAGTCCATTATGGCATAGCCCAGGTGAACTATTTGTTTGTCAATAGGAGTAGCTATCTCTTTCCTTTATTTCTAGAAAATTAGCGCGCGCGCGCGCCCCAATTCCACACGCTTCTAGATTATTCGTAACACTATTATACTTTGTAAAACTAGGTTGAAAATGAACATTTTTTTTAATATTAGCACGGCTAAGCCGATAAAATATTATAGTATCTTAACCGTGTGTAATGAGCTTTATACGTTGAAATCTATACATATAATAAAATCGCAGGAAAGTCAAAACTCTACATTAAATATATTTTTTTAAAGAATACTTAGGGCGTGATCTACAATCCATATCGAAGCCAAAAATATAGTTTTTAGAATTTTGGTCTGTTTGTCTGTATGTATATCCGGGGTAAACTCAAAAAGTACTGCATGAATTTACTTCAAATTTTGCATGAATATTACTAACAGGTCAGTTCAACATATATGCTACATAATATTATCACGCTATCACCTACGGAGGAGGAGCTGTGCAAAGTAAACAAAGTCCGCGCGGACGAAGTCGCGGGCAACAGCTAGTTTAGAAATAGATATATAATATGTTGTAAAATGCCGAGTTCTCATAAAAATTATTGAACGTTATAATGAATGAATATAACCTTACATTCTAAGACATGCGCCTTCAAAAGGAACCCGACAAAGACAACAATGAACAAAACATTTCTAAAAATTAAACGAAAAGTTTAAATAGTGTCATAAATACTTACAACTTACAAGATAATAGATGGATACTAGGATAAACACCACACAACTCTTCTTCTTGACGCGACTGACATTGTTACTCAGCCTTTGCCTAAGGCATATCATAAAAAAAGATTATTTTGGAAAGCCGATTATGACACTATTAATCAAGATCTTATGGGGGTCGATTGGACAGCAATAGACAAATGTCTATCAGTCGACGAGGCGGTCCTATTATTCTATAGAGAAATAGAACAGTGTTAGATCGCTATATCCCTCTAGTTAATCGACCTTTAATTACTCATAAATATCCCGTATGGTATACTCGCTCCCTTATAAACTTAACACAAGAAAAAATGAAGGTTCATGCGTCCTGGAAACGATGGAAAAACCCAGCAGACTATCATACCTTCCGTGTTCTTCGAGCAAGGCAAAAGCGTTTAAATGTAGAATGTCATCAAAATTACCTCAAGAGGATGAAAAACAGCATCAAGTTGAACCCAAAACTTCTTTGGTCTTTTTCGAATAGTAGACGCCGCAACAACACATCATATCCTAATGTGATGTGTTTTAAGGGTGACGTATTAGTCGGCGGAAAAGAGATTTGCGCTGGATTTAGTAGCTACTTCCACTCTATGTTTGCAAACCCAGCTCAGATTTACCCCGACAATACGCTAACGCCTGAACAATTTTCACGCACATTAACCTCCGTTAAATTTGATCAGGCTGATGTGTTCAATTACCTTAAAAATGTTAAAATTCAAACTGGTCCCGGCCCTGACGGTCTTCCTCCTATATTTATCGCAAGCTGTGCAAAATCTCTGTCCTTACCCATAACATTGATATTCAATCGATCAACTCGCGAAGGTATATTCCCCTCAATATGGAAACAAGCGTATATTGTGCCTATACACAAAAAGGATACAAAAGAGAAATTGAGCACTATAGGCCAATTTCTATCTTAAATGTATTAAGTAAATGCTTTGAAAAAGCTATGTACACATCCCTTTACGCCGTTTTACGTCAAGGTATTCCAGATGAACAACATGGATTTATAAAAGGCCGTTCAACGAAAACCAATCTTGCTATATTTACAAAAGATGTAATTGAGAATATGGGTTATAACTCACAGGTTGACGTGATCTACACGGACTTTGAGAAAGCCTTTGACCGAGTGGATCATGTTATCCTGCTTCGAAAGTTACACGAATTAGGCATTCACGGCGACCTTCTGTGGTGGGTACAATCGTATATTACAAACAGGAGACAGGCTGTCGTATTGGGAGGCTACCGTTCTGACTATGTTAGTGTTTCTTCCGGTGTTCCCCAAGGGTCCTTGTTGGGTCCCTTGTTTTACACAGCGTACATATACGACATTGGTCACTGCTTCGCACACTCACGATATCTATTATACGCTGACGATAAGAAAGTATACGTGACGATTAAATCCGCTAGGGATTGTTTGCTTCTGCAAAGAGATTAAGATCGCTTATCTGAATATTATTCTGCAAATAGAATTGATGTTAATATAAGAAAGTGTGTCACCATCTCTTTTTCCAGGAGTAATAACCCTATTTTATACGACTACACTATAAAGCATACTGTGCTCAGAAGAGTTGAAATTGTCGTCGACCTTGGGGTTACACTTGACAGTAAACTAACTTTTTTACACCATATCGATCATCTCACTGACAAGGCCTACAAAAATCTAGGATTTGTTATGCGTATTACAAAATAATTTGTTGACATTGATTGTATTAAAGTCCTATACTTCGCTTATGTCCGTAGCATACTTGAATATTGCAGCACGATTTGGAATCCCCGTTACGTAACATATGAATTTTCATTAGAACGTATACAAACTAAATTTAATAAATACATAAACCGTGAATGTGGATTACGTTCTAACAGCCCGCAGATATGTACCTCATTGCGGGACAGGAGAATTGTGCATGACATGAATTTCCTGTTTGATATATGTACTGGCTACAATATTGATTGTCCTCGCTTAACACAGTCTGTCTTAAATTTAAATGTCCCAGAAAAACGTACCAGACACACAACTTTGTTTCACATCTCAGTTGTCAAAACGCACTACAAAGCGAATTCCATTGCACTGCGTTTACCTACAACTTTTAATAAATTATTTTCAGACATTGATATTTTTAATTGCTCCAAAAATGCTTTTCGTAGTCAAATATATAATTATCTAGCGTGTTAAAAATAATTTTATAATTTAATTTTATCTTTTTTTTTTTAATTTAATGTAATGTTAATTCAATTATTATTATTGTTATATTTTACCATTTTTATTGTTACTTTTTTCAACTAATAGACTTTTTTTTTGTTTTGTCATGAATGCTTATGTATAATCTGATTTAATATGATTTTCACTATATTCACTATTTTAATTTTCCTATAAATGTTTAGGTACATTTTTAGAATTTTATATCGTTATCTTCTTTCTTTTACAAGTTTATGCGTACTTAGTTCGCACCGTATCTATACGAATCCTCTTACTTTCCATACAACTAATCGTTTTCCATCTACCTTAAATTGATGCTTTATATATGTAACTCTCACACACTCTCTCTTTCTCTCTCACAGACACACACACACACACACACACACACACGCACACACCAAACACATACACACACACGCACGTACATAAACAAACGCTAACGTATTTCTGATGCTGGAGTTGTTTTCTTTTGTTTTTTTACTGCATTATCTTTAATTGTATAAATATGTTATTTTCTTTTATAATTTTCTCTCTTATTATTATTATTATTTTTAAATTTTAAATTCCCAGCTTTGTAACTTTCCGCTTTTATTAATAATTATTTACTACCTAATTAACTACATCATAATATGATCAGAAAACAGAGAAAAATCCGTAATTGGCTAATGTTTATTGTATATAGTATTGTAAGTATTTTCTGTAAATTAAGCTGTGGATTTTTGTTTATGTAAAATAAATAAATAAATAAATAGACGTGTCGTTTAATTTATATTAATATTATAAATGTAAAAGTTTGGATAGATGGATGTTTGTTACTCAATCACGCAAAACTACTGAACGGATTTGAATGAAATTTGTCACACACGTAGATGATAACCTGAAATAGCACATAGGCTACTTTTTATCTCGGAAAAATTAGGTGATCCCGCGGGATTCACCAAAAACTTTTATAATGCAGCGGGCTGCATGCTGCAGCTAGTATATTCTAGTATACTTTAAACGAGATATTCTCGTATACATTTATTTCTAATTGATTTTTCGAAACGACTCAACGATTTAGAAGAAAATTATATATTTAGAGGCCTTTTGCTATTAAAACTGATCTAAGTAAGCACTATCTCCATGATAATCAGTTATTACATACATGAAAATTATCATTCGGGCGAAGCGCGATCGCCCAGCTGCTGTAGTAATTTAAAAGCAGTAAAACATTGCCAACCGACTTTACGTTATTTAAACTAATATTATTAAGAAGAAATATTTAATTTTTTGTTATGACTTAATTTAAAAACTACTCCATTTATTTTTTTAATTCACCTTTAGAAAGCTACATTATCAAAAAGTGACGGCTACTTTTTTTACCGGACTAAGCAAAGGGAAGTAATGATTTTTGATCACGCGAACGAACGAAACAAAGCATCTCTTTAAATATGCCGTTTGTAATATTTAAAAAGATGCTTTGATTTCTCCAGTGGTCGCATCATCAGATGTAATATTCCCTCAAGCCGGGACGCTCTACAACTGAGCTAGTGTCGACAGGCTCAAAGTGGTAAAATTCTTCTTTGCTATATGATCGATTTTGCCGATTGTACTGATCGCTAGGTATATATACGTATGATTAGTGAAATGAGTTCATCATTACAGATGAAATTCACGTTTATAATTTTGATCAATACTTTCTACTTTTTAAATAGTTATAATAGTTAAAAATATAAAAAAGGTATTTTAAGCTAGTAGAGGGTCTTTCTGAATATTGCTCTCGAGGGCCGAAATATGATGCCCTATATACAGTATCAAAAACCCTGTGTCCTTTGACGTCGCAAACTCTTTAGCGTAGAAAATTTTAAATAACTTACGAAAAAGGTTCGTTAATCATTAAAAAAGGCCATCACATTCTTTTCATTCAAGACAAGAAACGTCAGCATACTGTTCAGGATGTTCCTAAACTAAGAAAGACAATATGTTAGTGCAATTGGCCGTTAGAGTTTTTTTATAGTAATTACAGTGATATTAATGATTGCGTTAAAAATTTTCTGACACAGACACAGAACAGATAATAGGCAAAGGTAAGTAATGAATTTTGGTTACGCGAACGTAGTTGCGAATAACTGCTAGTTACCTACAGAGTTCTTAGTTAAATACCCGTTATGAAGGGAGGTTTGTGGTAATTTTTACAACTAAGATACAATTTTTAATATCATATAAATACCTAATTAAATAATGCTTAAGAAAATTTACTTGATTTATTTTAAACTATCAGATTTTTTTTTGATTAATCTTTCTATATCAAAATTCTAAACTAAGTTTACCTATTTTCACATGTTCCTACACACACTAGAGTGATCATTTAGATAGTTTTACTTATTTATCAAAACTGGTAAATTTTTACTAATCGACACAAATCAGTGTTTACAAATGTGTCACTTGTCACTATTTGACAATTTAGATAGCTATAAAAATGAATTCTACGAGTGCTAACATAATTTTATCAAACAATCAGGTGATTATAATTATTTTATTTTATACTAACTGTTGCCAGCGACTTCGTCCGCGCGGACTTCGTTTACTCCGCACAGCACCTCCCCGCCAGGTGATAGCGTGGTAATATGTAGCCTATATGTTGACCCGACCTGTTAGTAATATTCATGCAAAATTTGAAGTAAATACGTGCAGTACTTTTTGAGTTTACCCCGGATATACATACAGACAAAAAGGCATACAGACAAACAGACAAAAATTCTAAAAATTATATTTTTGGCTTCGATGTCGATTGTAGATCACGCCCCAAGTATTCTTTAAAAAAAAATTCAATGTACAGTTTTGACTTTCCTACGATTTTATTATATGTATATAGATTTGATCTTTAAATTACTCTTCTATAAACTTTACTCAATACTGTTGTCAGGGTTGCCTTTCAAGCGACTATATAAGTAATACATAATTATGTATGTACTCTTTGACTTTTGCAATAGGCTTTTTGTTTGAAAAGTGTACTGATATCGTTATCCTTTTGTCATTAATACCTCAGCTGTACTTGCGTCTATCGTCACAAAGCTTCGTGCAATGACACGATAAATGCAGATATGACCGGCTATTATCGGCTATTTATGCGAAAATACATTCCGGACTGCGAGTGCCTTAGCGTGCATATAACTTCGGGACTATAGACGCAAGTGCGGCCCCAGTATAAGAGCCCGATCACAGACAACTATGACACATGATTTAACAAATTCCGCAAAATCTTTATAAAGCATGGAACTGATTATTTTTTATTTGGACTCTTTACCTATATTAATTTTTACACATATTTTACAGTCAATTGTTAGTTTTAAAAAAGCATGTGGTGTTTACCTTTAATTGTTTGTTATAATAAGCAAGTTTATTATTGTCAAGTTATTTATTATTTATAATTGAAGTAGCGACCTGCCCGCGGTTTCACCCGCGTAGCTTTTGTTCCCGTGGGAATATCGGAAAGGTTTATATACTAAAGCCTTCTTCAAGAATCAATCTATCTATTAAAAAAAACGCATCAAAATCCGTTGCGTAGTTTTAAATATTTAAGCATACGTAGGGACAGACAGAGAAAGCGACTCTGTTTTATACTATGTAGTGATTAACATTGTATACAAATGTTGGTAAACCTTAAAATAAGTGAGTAAATAATTAAATGATCTGATGATGCGACCACTGGATAAATCAAAGCATCTTTTTAAATATTACAAACAGCAGTTATTCGCAACTTCGTGCGCGCGACCAAAAGTCATTACTTCCCTTTGCTTAGTCGGGTATAAAAGTAGCCGTCACTTTCGGATAATGTAGTTTTCTTAAGGTGAATTAAAAAATAATTCAGTAGTTTTTATATTAAGTCATAACAAAAAATTAAATATTTCTTAATAATATTAATTTAAATAACGTAAAGTCGGTTGGCAATATATTACTGCTTTTAAATTACTACAGCAGCTGGGCGACCGCGCTTCGCCCGAACGATAATTTTCATGTAAGTAATAACGAATTATCATGGAGATAGTGCTTACATAGATCAGTTTTAATAGTAAAAAGCTTCTAAATATATAATTTTGTTCTAAATCGTCAGGAGTAGTTTCGAAAAAACAACAACAAATAAATGTATACGGGCATTTCTCGTTTAAAGTATACTAGAATATACTAGCTGCATTATAAAAGTTTTTGGCGAATCCCGCGGGATCACCTAATTTTTCCGAGATACAAAGTAGCCTATGTGCTATTCAAGGTTATCATCTACGTGTGTGAAAAATTTCATTCAAATCCGTTCAGTAGTTTTAGCGTGATTGAGTAACAAACATCCATCCATCCAAACTTTCGCATTTATAATATTAATATAAATTAAACGACACGTCTATGTAGTGACTTATAGTTTCCTAGTATCCATCCATTATCTTGTAAGTATTTATGATACTATTTAATAGTTTTCGTTTAATTATTACAAATGTTTTGTTCATTGTTGTCTTTGTCGGGCTCCTTTTAAAGGCGCATATCTTAGAATGTAAGATTATATTCATTCATTGTAACGTTTAATGGTTTTTATGAGAACTCGGCATTTTACAACATATTATAATATATTTATTTCTAAATTTCAACGTATTATTTAGTTATGAACTGCGTATTTTAATTCCCGGCGAAAAAGGGGTGTTATAAGTTTGACATCTATGTACGTGTGTGTGCGTACTGTGTCACCGCACGTAGCTCTTAAACGGGAGAACCGATTTGATGTTTTTTTACATCACATAGTTGGTTTTCTAGCAGTGGTTCCTAGATATGTTTTATCAAAATCGATTCAGCTGTTTAAAAGTCATCGGTCCTTTTCTACTTGTTGAAAGGAATTAAATAAATATATATTCACGGGACAAATTACACTTACTGATCTAACCCCAAAGTAAGTAAATTATTTGCTTGTGTTATGGGCGTTAGTCAACGATACTAACATATAGAAATACATATATAAATACTAGAATATATTCAATAAACACCCAATCCCGGAAATACAAGCATTTATGCTCATCACACAAATGCTTATCGCCGTCGGGGATCTAACCCGAGCCCCGTTGATTGCGTAGGCAGGGTCGCTAACCACTCGACCAACGGGGCGGTCAAAGCGGTAATTAAGCAAATGGTACAGACTGATAATACGATATTTGAAAGAAAGAATAAGATACGTCAATTTGGTATTCTGTTACTACAAAATAATTGCAATGACAAAAACTCTGACCTGAGCCTTCAAGATTCCTCTTTGAAGATCATTAGGTTTTCTCATCTTTTGAGCCAGATAAGGCTGAAAAGCGATATTATGATCAAGAAATATGTCAAGGTTTCTCAATTTTTAATTTAGAGTTACAAACTTTTTGTAATTAGCAGTAGGAATACCGCAAGCCGATTTAAACGTAATAAGTAGTTATGTAGATATGTAAAATGTATATTTCTTTGGCACACTCGTACCGTTCCCCTACTTGGCACAGGTAGTTACACTTGTGAAACCCTCCTTCTCCCTGCAATTTTATGTTTAAAAGTAGGTAATTATATAAAAAATATTTTATTTAAATTAAAAATAATCTTGTACAAAATTATTACAAAGTTAAATGTTTTAAATAATGCCGAAAACAGAAATTATTAAAGTAGATCTAATTGCTTGTTTTATGTATAAAATTGAACGCAGGTACGTAGACTTGACTTTACTTTTTACCCATTATCTATGTAATTATTTATGATACTATTCAAAAATTATTGCTTTAATACTGGTAATGTTTTGTTCATCGTTGTCTTTGTTAGGCTCTTTTTGAAGGCGCAGGCCTTAGGATGGCGGATTATATTCATGAATGACAGACAACTTAAATTTTTATGAGAAATTCGCATTTTACAACTCATGATACATACGTATTTATTTATAATAAAATTTTCAGCTATGAGCTGTGTTTTGTTAACTCCCGACGCAAAAAGTAGTGTTATAAGTACTATGTGTATGTGCGTGTGTCTGTCTTTGTGGCACCGTAGCTCTTAAAGAGAGTTTATTTAAAAACTGGTTGTCTAACTAGACCGGGAGCTGGCGACGAATTTTGGGAAGGTCCTTTTGGTACATTGTAATTGCGAAAAAATACAATTTCGTCAAATGGCAATACCAGGACTGCAAATCTGGCAGAGCGTTCGCGATTGCTTCGCTACTGCGCAATATAACATTTGCAAAAAAAATGCAAAAAATGGATTTTTGCCAACTTATTTTTATTTCATTTTTTAATGAGGTTTTTTATAATAAAAAAAAACATTATGGCACACCATTTATCGGTTTTAACGTGTTCCCAGACACCTGCAAATGTATTTTATGGAAGTTTCCAGTAAATTTATTTCACATTTACTTATTTCACATTTATTTATTTATGATTTTATTGTCCACAACAAGATATAGCAAAGTAGATGAAATACATCACCTTTTAATGGAATGTGCCAAGAACAAGAGAGAGCGGGAGGCATTATTTACAAGAAGACAAATTAAAATTTTTGGCGTAGGCATTCCGTAGACCGACATCAGAATCAGCACTTGAGTATAAAGTTCATTAAAAGAAGTCTATAACAGCGATGCCTCCCACCCTCTTTTTAACATAAAATTAGCCCGATGGTACTGACGTAATCGCCATAGCGACATAAATCCCCAATAAAAAAAAGTAATAAAAAAGAAACAAGATATAAAATAAATAAATATCCCCCGTGTTGCTCCGGGCTCCTTTGAGGAATAGACCAACAGCTGTTCTGCCAGGCAGATCGTAAAAGACGACCGTTAGCTATACGTGTCACTATCATCCTGAATAGGTACAAGGCGGCAGAGTTGTGCAACGTCTCACCCGGGTATTTGGTACCACCGCCTTATATGTTCTTGCCGCAATAGCGTCAGTGCTTGTCATAATCGTGTTCTGGTTCGGAGAGTAAGATAGCCGATAAACTTTTGCAAGTGGCATTGCCATCCCGCCACACGGATAGCAACGCACCATTAACATCTTTGCTTGCTATTCAATAATATAAAAATATAGGCATAAGAAAAGCACACAAAAGGTACATTTTGCAGGTTTTTTATAAGATAGAAAACTACCAAAGGGCTCTCCTGATGCAAAAAGAAACCATCGCCTACAGACACCAAATATGTCAATGGTGCGTTGCTATCAGTGCGGCGGAATGGCAATGCCACATGTATAAGTCTACCGGCTACCTTATTCTCCAGAGTGGAACACGACAATGGCAAGTATTGACGCTGTTGCGTCAAGGATAGCTAAGGCGGTGGTGCCAATTACCCGGGCGAGACGTTGCTGAACTCAGCCGCCTTGTAGTCACGATGATAATAACACATAGTCAATCGGTCACATTTTACGACCTGCCTGGTAGTACAGCAGTTGGTGTATTCTTCAAAGGAGCCTGGACCAACTGTACGAGGGATATTTATTTATTTTATATTTAGTTGTGTACAATAAAATATTAAATAAATAAATATATGTGAAATATATTTATTGAAAACTTTCGTCAAATCAGCTGCACCTTATAGCCCGCTGCATCATAAAAGTTTATGATGATATATCCTGTGTGCTATTCCAAGTCATCATCTACATGTGTGCCAAATTTCATCTGAATCGGTTCAGCCGCTTTTTTATAAGATATCAAACAAGCGGATGGCTCCATCCACTATCGCCTATAGACCATCGACTAGACACCAATTATGTTTTTGGTGCGTTGCTATCCGTGTGGCGGGGTGGTAATGCCACATGCTTTCGTCTACCGGTTACCTTACCTTCCAAACCGAAACACAACAATGAAAAGCATTGACATTATAGCGGCAGGATCAGGTACGGTGTTGGTACCAAATATCCGAACGAGACGTTGCGGAACTCTACCACTAATTTGTCACGATGGCGGTAACACGTTGCACGTTGCTTGACAGAGTGGCCGTTAGTCTGTTCTTCAAAGGCGCCTGGACCAACACGGGGAAAATGGATGAATATTCCTTATACGGATGGATGTTTGCGTCACTATACATACCACCAAAAAATCCATATATACAACCAAACATCCAAACTTTTACATTTATAATACTAGCGGTACCGTGCAACCCGCGCCATTATAAAACTTTTTGTTGAATCCCGCGGGAACAACTTATTTTTACGGTATAAAAAGTACTCTTTGTGGTATTCCAGGTTATCATCTACATGTGTGCCAAATTTCGTCTAAATCGGTCAAGCCGTTTTTGCGTGATTGAGTAACAAACATCCATCCATTCAAACTTTCGCATTTGTAATATTCTAATCTCAACAAAACACAAATGTGAAATGAAAGCCAAGTTCAAGAGTACGCGTCTCGGTCGACTTCGCAGAAAAATTTTCATATTTATTTATTTTTATAATGCGGCATTAAAATTTACATATAACTCTAAATTTTCAATATTTTATCACCAACCCCTATTTTTTAATTCAATAATTAATATGGCAAAACAACGTTTGCCGGGTCAACTGGTTTGAAAATTTATAAAACAATTTATTATTTCTTGGTACAATCAGTGTTCGATACTTTTATTATTTACACGATTCATTTATTTCACTTAGAATATTATCCTAGCGCAAAATTTGATTTGGCTAGTTTTCACACACAGAGACAGATAATAATTGCAAATTATACACCCATAAAGTGCTTTCTGTTTATACTGTACTTACACTGTTGCGAAAAACTAGCCAAGTCAATTTTTGAGCTAGATATATAGATGCAAATACAAAAGGTATAGTTCTTCTTATTGCTGACAACTTTGCCATTAAACTTTTTTTTATATAGGACTCTTAGTTTGCCGAAAATCGTGATAAACCGTTTTTCCCCTTTAAAGTTCCCTCCCCTTCCCACTTCCCAAATTCAAATCACCTGTAATTGATTTCTCCTCTTATTTGGACATTATTTTTCTTTTTTCAAAGGTTTTATCCTCCTGATAGTTTTTTTTTCAGAAATTATTTACCTTAGTCTACATATATTGGTAGGAATTTTAAGTGAAATAATTTCGTTTTTTTATTACAATAAATAAATAATAGTTTTTGTCCGTCTGACTTTGAAAATAAGTAATATTTAAAATCTGATTTTGACTGCTTAAACATCGTAGCAACGTTTTTCCATTATATAAAATATAATATAAAATATACTATATATATATATATATATATATATATATATATATATATATATATATATATATATATATATATATATATATATATATATATATATATATATATATATATATATATATATATATATATATATATATACTTATATAATGTATTTGTCAGTTTTAAATATTTACATAATATTTGTACATGGCGATATATAGTTTGTTATAACAAACTATACATCGTCATGTACAAACATTTTTTTAACGGCGTCATTGTGAAGGGGCGGCGACTGAAACAATAAAAACGAGGCAACTGCCAATGCCGTGATCATAACCCGCTGAAAGTCGAAGTGCGCAGTCGTGTCAGCTTGATGCGGAGGCAGCCTAGACCAAGCACTAGAATATTTGTATCATATATAATTATGGTGAACATCAACAAATCATTGTAGCATTATTAGTGTAAAAGTTCTGTTTTATTGTAGTTATATAGATTATTATAATAGTTAAGCTTCTCTTTGCGTGTTTAGTAATAGTTAAGCTTCTCTTTGCGTGTTTAGTGATAGTGAAAGTGATCGGATTCCATTTTATCAAACGTAAGTGGCGTCATTTCATTATACAAAAACTTATTAGGCACACTTTTCTAGGGGTTTAAGACCTCGGGGTTAGGGAACATAACACATAAGCTACACATCCCCCTGCTTGCAGGAGGACGCACCCCCTCCTTATCCATTGTTCGGGTTCAATATGGGCACTCAACTTCTTCAGTACCTCCAGGATCACAATCCGGAGATCCTGGAAGAGTGGCTTAGAATTAGGACGGCGTCGCAAGCGCCCGGCGTCCCACCGGTTCTTGATCGCACGGCCGTATCCCACACAGTACCATCCACGCCTTTCATTCATCCGCTTCACGCTCCCCTTGGCCATCCAACCGTGTCTGACACTTACTCCCCTACCGCAATCTACGCCTTGTCCCTCACCACATCGTTAGCGTCTTTCACTGGAGCTTCCTCCGCTCGTGATTCCCATACCGTGTCCTGCGACCCGCCCGCGAGCATTGCCCATGATTTATCGCCTGTGCTCGCGACCGTAAACGCGATAGAAACCACTACTGAACCGACTTCACCTGCCAAAGACTCAACGGAATCGAATATTGAGGTAGCTGTCAAATCTTCCTCTTCCCACACCTTCGAATTTAACGCTTCTTTATCAGTAGTAGAAAAAAAGAGGAAAGCTAAGTCTCCTCTTTCGCAAATAAACCCAAAAACGAACGCAATAAAAAGGCAGGCGAAGGATGTCCCAGACCCAAGTCCGGCACCGGAAGCCACCCCCATTGACAGAGAGGCCACCGCACGGGAAAAGACACCGCCTCCACTTTACCTTCTGGACACAGCGTCTTGGATAAACGTGAGGCAAGCGATGGCGGACCAACAGATCTCGTTTACTAGTGCCCGCTTAACTTCCGCGGGTCTCAAGATTTCCGTTCCCACACCGGGAGACTACTGCCGCTTATCAGCTTTTCTTCGTAGTAAGAACTACGAATTTCATGATTACGCCTTGAAAGACGGACGACGTCTTAAAGTCATCATCCGAGGCGTCCCTCACGGAATTAACGCCAAAAATGTGTTTAGAGAATTAAAAGCTAAACGGATTCCTGTACAGGAGGTACACCGCATGTACAATGCATTTTCAAAAAAGCCCTACAAGTTAATAATAGTAGTGCTAAAACTGATACCGGAGGCCGAGGCCGTATTTAATCTGAACACAGTCTGTGGATTTACGGATATTAAAATAGAAGACCTACAAAACAGAGACGTGAGAGAACAGTGTCACCTCTGTCAGTTAAACGGACCCGCTTCTCGAACCTGTTACGTGCGCCCTCGTAGCGTAAAAGTTAGTGGTGCTGGCGGCACAATTGGTTGGTCACGGCCTAAAAAGATCAAAATAATAGACAGGAAACAAATCGAACCCCACGCACGTATCACCTGTGGGGCTAAGGGCCACCCGATGAACGTAGGCGACTGTTCCAAAGATCCGCGGAAATCCAAACTCACAGCCCCCCAGGTTGATCCTGTGACGACGACTCAAACGGTGTCGCCTCCTGAGGCGACACCCTCCTCTCCACCACCTACTAATACATGCCGTAGTATTGAGCGCGAAACAACGTCTACGTTAGCGAATACTGCAGCATCAGCAACACAAACCGAACCTATACAGACCTACGCTAACATAACACAACCGATTTCACAACCAACCTCGCAGTCCGTTAAGACAAATGAACTGGCCGAGGACCTCGCGCCCGAATTAGCTTATATAGCCAAAGTAGCGATGGCTATTGACCCCGATGAGGTCACGGCATTCGCGCGCGAAATCCGTAACACCCCAGTACAAAATCGATTTCTGGTGATCGCAAAATACGTAGACCTGCTCAAAGCGATCAGGAGCTTAACTTACGAATAGATTGTTCCACCTCACACTTTACCCGATCCTGTGGTTTCCTGATTCCTTACATCCCTGATAGTACACACACATACATACATACATACATACATACATACATACATACATACACACACACACACACACACACACACACGACAGAATTATCGTTGGCGGCACCGCACCACCCATTTCGACTCGCCACTATTTTAAACAAAAACCAGTAATGAGTCGAAAACACGAAGCCAATTACTTTTACATACATCGCCTTACGACGCACTTGGGGCGGTTCCAAACACTGCCAACTTGGTAGTGTTTGGAACCGCCTCAAGGGTAACCAGAGATGGTAGTACCAACCTATCTCTGGTGGAGCACTTTACTCGTCAAACATTCTGGTTCCACAGAAACAATCACAAAGACAAAGATTAACATCTGTGTAGTCATTTTGAAAAAAAAATACAGTGATCAGATTGAACCCGTACGTCACCCGTGTATCACGCTTTCGTCGTTAGTCGTTCTCTGTACATATTCGCGACCACGTCATTTACACTGAACACGCCAAGAGAAAGACCGTCAAGGCAAATTACACGCGTTGAAACGTCAGGGTCGCACTCTGTACGGTTTCGGCGTATGTAATGTTGTTGATAGTACGGTGATAGGGTTGGTGGGTATCTTTTTAGCTTAGTTGTATGTTTTGTTGTATGCTATCCAATGCGCCTGATGACGGCTTTCACATAATTATATAAAACAAAAGGCCCTTTTCAGGGCCACAAATCCATCGTCGCTATCACTTCAATGTATGTTGTTACTACTATACATTGTGGTGTATAATGAAAGTTTCGTAACGAGTCGGTTAGTGTTATTGTAAATATAGTTCCTGGGACGGTTTCTGCGCGCTGCGGGAAAATAAACCGTATTAGGGACATTATACCACTCACTTCTGCGCTAGTCAAGATCAGCGCCCAAGAAACGTCCCGATAACCTGTATCAACCTGTCAGTAATTTAGGCAAGTAAGTATATAAAACTGTGTTAACATGTATAAAATATAATACCTATTCTTGCAGATATACGTACTGCTAACTGCTTTTTTTTCTCCTTCGTTCTGTACATTATAATATTACACACGCACGCAACACGACATATTGTGTTTACAGCAATTTCATAAAAAAATATTACCCACACTACATTGATGTCACATACATGATAATATACACACATGTATACTATTTTCTTTACGACTAAAGTCTGTCGTCAAACTTAAAAGAAGTTTCGTGACTATGTCTATGGTCGACTAGACGGCAGAGGACGATCGCTGGTGTAATTTGTAATTACATTATGTGAGAAATTGCTGAAACAGCAGAGAGAATAGTTGAGTCGTTATAATAAATATTATACTTAAAATGTATGTATGAAAAAGTATGTGTGTAAAGTGTAAAATGTATGTATGTAAAAGTATTTCTATGTATTAGTATTGTTGACTAACACCCATAACACAAGCAAATAATTTGCTTACTTTGGGGTTACATCACTAAGTGGAATTTTCCCCGTTAATATTTATATTTATTTATAACTAGCTGAGCCCGCGACTTCGTCCGCGTGGAAAAAATTCGAAAAAAAAGTAGCCTAAGTTACTCCCCATCACATCAGCTATCTGCTAGTAAAAGTCCCGTCAAAATCAGTCCAGCCGTTCCAGAGATTAGCCGGAACAAACAAACAGACAGACAGACAAAAATTGTAAAAAATGTTATTTTGGTATATGTACCGTGTACCTACACATCCATATGCATTTAGTAAAAAGCGGTTATTTTAATATTACAAACTAACACTCCAATTTTATTTATTTGTCCAGAAGATGATGCTTTATAGTCTGCGCGACAAGTTGAAAATCGTCTAAAATAGAGATAATGCTCTTTAAATTATGTGCGATATCTCATTGGATCCGAAATGACGCCTAGAAAAATGTAGGTACTAAAAGCGTGTATTAGCACATAAAATATTGCAAAAGTTATAAACAATTAAAGATGAAAAAAATGGCATTGCGTTCCTTGCCAATATTTCATAAACTATTAATATTTAAGAAATTTCAAAAAATGATTCCGAAAGAGGAGGAAATTCCCAAGAAAAAACTCTTAGATCCCGGAACGCTATCTCCATTATTTATAATTTTAATTTAACGCTGAAAATGGGTCTCCCCGCGCGACATTTTTAGGTTGCGTGCACGGCCTCAAAAGCGAGTACGACACATAAATTAATTTATTTAAGGTATTGAATATTCTTTTTTAAATTTGAAAATAAAATATGATAAATAAATAAAATAAATAAATATCACTGGACAAATTACACAAATTGATCTTACCCCAAATTAAGCAAATTATATGCTTGTAGTATGGGTGTCAGTCAACGATACTAATACATAGAAATACATATATAAATACTCTAATACATTTAATAAACACCCAAACCCAGAAATACAAACATCTCTATCACGTAGTAGTCACGTCAGTAGTAACTACTAGGTGGTAGAATTCCACTACGTCGCCCGGGTATAATATGGTATTGTGATGACTTCTTCACCTCAGGGCAGTTGTCTACTCGCTTGCAGCAATCAGTTGAGTACCAGTGCTCGATGTACTATTTTTACTATCTTTAAGATATATCTATACAAGTAAATAAAATTGCAGTATCTGTTTGTAATATTAAAATAACCGCTTTTTACTAAATGCTTATGGACGTATTTACGTTACATATACCAAAATATCTTTTTTTACAATTTTTGACAGTCTGGTACTCAATTGATTGCTGCAAGCGAGTAGACAACTGCCCTGTGGTGAAGAAGTCATCACAATACCATATTATACCCGGGCGACGTAGTGGAACTCTTCTACTACCTAGTAGTTACTACTGACGTGACTACTACGTGATAGAGATGCGCAATGTCACTGCCTTACCTAATCCTGCCTCAATATGGTCAACATTGTCACATCGTATTCCGGTTTTAAAGGTAAGGCAGCCGGTAGACTTATTGATGTAGCATTGCGATGATGGCGCGTTGTAGCGTTAATGGTGCGTTCTAGCGTTAATGATGCATTGTAGCGATAATGGTGCGTTGTAGCGTTAATGGTGTGCTGTAGCGTTATTAGCGCGTTGTAGCGTTAATAGTGCGTTGTAGCGTTAATGGTGTGCTGTAGCGTTATTAAAGCGTTGTAGCGTTTATAGTGCGTTGCTAACCGTGTATCAGATAGCAACGCACCATTAACGCTTTTTACACCTTTCTGTACATAGGCGATAGTTTCTCTTTCGCTTACTACAATACCGTGGCAGCCACAACAGAACTATAATTATGTTATTGTATTGGACTCGAATGGCATTGTACGCTTTCTGAATGAGCCAACCCATAGCCCACTTATGAAGAAACTTTGTTAGTAAGCTTTAAAAAGCGTTCGTTTCACAGCGATACAAATATATAAAAAAACGTGTGGGTATGTATTATGTGCGTACGAAAGAAGTTATACTTATTTGACGTAACAAGATTAGAAATCTTTCTAAAAAAATTTGTCCTTCGCGTTATCCTAAGTTTGCGGAAAAAATACACAAATAATAAAAAAAAGGTATTTAATACGCTAAAAGACATTTTTATTATAACACATTATATAGTTCAATAAATTTTATTTAAATATCATTAAATAATTATTTGTACATAATAAAAAATGGTCATTTAAAAAAACCTAAAATGTTAACTAGCTAATTTCATGGGGTTGGTTTTTCGTGTCGGTGTGCGCGCACATGTTAAAAAATTACTTACATTATCACGGATTAAATGGATATGCCTTTCAAGAAAATTTTGTTAGTTTGACAGCGTAGTTTGCAATTACATACGGAAGTATAGAGTTATCTGGTTTACCAGTGAAATAGAATCCTTTCAAGGGTAACTTTCAAACCTTGTCATCTCATTCGCTACGATAAAACACACCACATTACAACATGTTTTTTTTTCTATTTTTTCAAAATATAATATAACCAACAAATGTATGAAATTTTTGACAGTAATAGGAGCGTTTGCTCACATGCGCGGCGACACGTTTTGCCTTGCCTATTAGTATTCATGTGGTCTGGGCTTATCATTTTTCCCTAACGCGCTAAAAGAAGTATAATTTAAATTAGTTTCACAGGAATGGTATATGTAGATATAATATAATAAACCAGCTAAGTGTGAATAGGACACGCGCACGAAGGAATCCGTACCATTATCTCTAAAAGAAGATCACGTTTGTTGTATGTGTACTTAAATATTTATTTTATGTATTAGGTATTTATTTTTATAGTTAATATATTCCAAATACTTACTATTTTGAAAATATTCAAGTTTCTACCTGTTTGTTAAAATCGAGCAAAAAAAATTGCTTTAAAAGTACGTTTATTGTATGCGAGCTCCTCTTTAATATTTACTTTATTTTTATTTAAAAAAAAAATAAAAAAAAAGTATCTTCACGCCCATATCCCCGAACGGGTAGGCAGAGGTACAACAAGTGCACCCACGATTAGCCCAAGATACCTATCGCCAACCGGGCACTTTCCAATCCCGGGCAACTTTATGTTTCTCAGAAAACTGAAAAAACACTTTTTTTATGTGCCCGAGCCGGGAATCGAACCCGGGACCTCATGTGGTCAACGCCAACGTTGGACCACTAGACCACAGAGGCGATTTTTATTTAATTATTTATTTTTAAGGTAATATACAACTAATTATTTTGTGAAAATTTTAAGTCTACTTGTTACCGTTCCTAATATTGAGCTTTAATATTTTGATTAAGGGGAGACACAATTTGTGAAATTTTTAGCTCTCTAGCTATCACGGTTTATGAGGTTTATGAGGTGAGGTTTAGCCTGGTGACAGACAGACATACAGCAGAGGCTTAGTCGTAGGGTCCCAAGCTTTGTTAGGGTTCCGCACCTTAAACACTCGACTCTCGTGGAGGCAAATATTAGACATTATGTATGACAATTGCGTGTATTGTCACTCTGAAGGCAAAATATTACGCCGCTCGATTTTTTGAATTTTTGAATTTAAACTTTAAATTTCTAATTATAAAGTCTAATGTTGTATGAAAACGTCTTTGACGTTTATTCTATGATAAAATATCTGTCATGTCAAATTCGTAAACTGACATCTGCTATTGTCGTTTATTATACTTCAGCCACTTTTGTTCGTTCGACCGGACCGCGTGTGTGTTATCGATTTTTTAGTGGTATAAAACTGAATTTTTTGTTGTTTTACGGTGCATTTCTCTCATGTAAGTATTGTTTTTATTAGAAAGGCCGTTTAATTATTCTATTTGGACAATTCGTTGTAAGAAATATATCGTGATAGCCAAAAATAAAGTCATTTAGAAATTCATTATTTTTCACGTGTTTTTTGTAATATTTGTTTGTAAATATAAAAACTACTTTGTCGATTACTTTATTTTGATCCTTAATAGACAGAAAATATATCAATTGATACACAGTCTTTTACAGAATGAGAAAATATGGCTTAGTTGTAGAAATAAAAAGATTTTTTTTCCAACGAGTCGACCGAGTCACCATTCCCGCCAAAAGGCGAGTGATGAGACCTGGCGCTTTAATTCGCTCTTGCATGTCAAAGTTTCGAGAGGTTAAAGGTAATTTAAAAAAGTTTGGCAATAGTGGTAACTGGTGGTGGTGGTACCTGGGTAAGCATCTGCAGCTGGTTGGCCTGATCCCGCACCACGACGGCCAGCATGTGCGGCAGCGGCACCTTGACGCGCGTGCTGAGGTGCAGCGAGCGCACGAACCGGGTCTCGCGCCGGATCGTATCCGCCTGCTGTCTCCCCGTAACCCATTAACACAGAAAGAACATATTTTTATAACATAGGATAACCTTTCGGCCGCACCTGCGTGTATCGTCCCGCAGATATCGTTTATCCGTATGTCGTATCGCGTATATCGTTTTCTCCGTATTAGTCCCGGGCTCCTTTGAAGAATAGGCCAACTGCCCTTCTGCCTGGCAGGTCGTAAAAGGCGACCGATTGACTATGCGTCACTACCATCGTGGTACTACTAGGTGGCAGTTCTGAATTATCTCGCCCGGGTCTGGTACCACCGCCTTACCTATTCCTGCCGCAATAGCGTCAGTGCTTCTAACTGTCGTGTTCCGGTTTGGAGGATAAGGTAGCCGGTAAACTTATGCATGTGGCATTAGACCTCGCCACAAGATAGCAACGCACCATTAACATCTTTGGTGTCTATAGACGATGGTTGACTCTTTCCATCAGGAGACCCATCTGCCTGTTTGCTATCTTATGATAATAAAAAATGATATTAGCGCACTAAAACACTTAGACGTACCGTCAAACAAACGATAAGGCACACGCAGTCAGACCGAATGTTTGCGACGATATTTTTAAAAATATATAAACGAATCAAAATTCAAAGACGCGTACACATATAGAATTTACTTGTAAAGCTCGACGTTTCGGCCAAGTTACATTGACCGTGGTCACGAACGGACTGGAGCAGCGAGTTTCCTCCGTCGTTCACGTCGGGATCGATTTTCATCTACCACCTTCTGATCTTATTTTTTTTCGAATTTAACCTACACACAACACTAACCGTATCTTACTTTGTTTGTTTGCAGGTGCAAAGGCCGTATTCTGTTAATCACTAGATTTCCAACAGGCGATAATTTTAGTCCGTCTTCCCTATTGAAATTTTTATATTTTCTAATTTTAATAGCTCCTCGTACCATACGGGGAAAATAGTGTCGCTCAGTAGAAAGAACCTGAGGTCGGTGGAATTCAATCCAGTGATCAGTGCCGAAACGTCGAGCTTTACAAGTAAGTTCTATATATATATGTCGCCTCTGTGGTCTAGTGGTCCAGCGTTGGCGTTGACCACATGAGGTCCCGGGTTCGATTCCCGGGTCGGGCACATTAAAAAAAAGTGTTTTTTCAGTTTTCTGAGAAACACAAAGTTGCCCGGGATTGGAAAGTGCCCGGTTGGCGATAGGCTTGCCACCTATCACATTTATGGGACCAAGTATCTTCGGCTAATCGTGGGTGCACTTGTTGTACCTCTGCCTACCCCTTCGGGGATATGGGCGTGAAGATACTTTTTTTTTTTCTATATATGTACGCGTTTTTGACCCGTTTATATATTCACTCAGGCAGAACATGACACTGAGTCATGCTATTACGTGCGCGCAGCCGACGTTCATGGATTTATAAGACATTATCACTTCAACAAATTATAAGTTCACTGTTAAAAAACTGTACTGAACTGAAGGAGGTGTTCTCAATTCTGATACAAAATACTTTTAAAAAATTGGTATTTAAATTTCGACCTAACTATCCAATAAAATGTTCTTCATTGTTTAAAAACGGCGACTTGTCAAACTAGTGACTAGACTTACTAGCGTGCCATGTTTCCCGTACGGTGACCTTACCAATTGAATATTACATATTACACTAATATCAGTAGTCAAGCAATATTCTCCTTTTAGTTATATTTTTATTGGTTACTTATTGGCCATTAACTATTATGTCCTTTAATATTTTACGATATTTTACCAATTGACTTTTAGTCTCTGGACAAATAACACAAGTCGATTTAACACCAAAGTAAGAAAATTATTTTCTAGTGATTACCACTTTATGTGTTATATACACATATATACACCAACGAAACATACATAAATAAATAACTCAAATATATTTAATGAACATTCAAGAAGTACAAGCATTTATGCTCATCAGACAAATCTTTGACCCTGGGAATCGAACCCGAGCCCCATTGATAGCGTAGCCAGGGTCAAGAGAGTGATAAGAACCACTCCATCGGGTTCCCTATCACAGAAAAGGAGGTAGAGGAAATAAATACAATACTTGTAATCTACTCCAAAATCCATATTAATTAATTAATATTACAAATGCTAGTTTGGATGGATGGATGTTTGTTACTCAATCAGCCAAAACTACTGAACGGGTTTTAATGGAATTTGTCATATAGGTAGATGATGACTTGGAATAGCACATAGGCAAATTTTTAACCCGAAAAAATTGTATTGTTCTCAGGGGATTATTCTCCAGCTAGTAAAACATAATTTAAGAAAAAAACAGTTCATGTGTCAATCACCAGTTATATAATAATCACATAACAGACTCCGTACCTCACAACTAACGGATTCGATCCCGGGATCCCGGTCATATTTTAGTCCCGAAATTTTCGGGATTAAATTTAATGAATCCCGGGATTTTCGGGATTGCTACATTTTTTAAATAAGTCAATCAAAATATGCGTGAAACATAACGCACTTTGCCTTGATTTAACGTTTGGCAGCTATCTTGTATTCAGCCTCTTCATATTTATGCAACCAATTGGAATTAAAAAAATCGACCGGGATCGAATCCTCTACTCACAACCCAAGTGAAACAATTGGAATACAATTTCTTGTCACACTCTACTATGAGGAAATAAAACAACATATTGATCAGATAATATACACACCTACGCTAACTTTACTTACAATCTTATAGATATCCCCCCCCCCGCCCTTTTCCCGATACACACATACATACCCGCATATTTATATATAGGTAAGGTAAGTAAAAGTTTCCAAATGTAAAGTATGTAACTTCCTCACGTTCTCACTTACATTGACTGACTGCTCCGTTAGTTAAGTGGTTAGCGAAGTTAACTATGAATCGAAGGGGCTACATCTGGGTTTGGGTGTTTATTATGTATGTAACAGTATATTTCTTTGTATTAGTATCGTTAAAAAACACCCATAACATAAGAATATAATTTGCTTACGTTGGAGTTAGATCGATTAATGTAATTTGTCCAGCAATAATAATATAATTTCAAGGAGTCTTCCAAATAATGTATGGTATTCGGTTCCCACCGCCTACCCCACAAGAGATTTAGGGTGAAGATATATATGAATGTATATCTTTGGCCACCTGTTCGTAAACACTTACCAAACGCCGGAACACGGCTAAGCATTCTTGCACGGTGTACGAGTCGGCTACCGAGTCGTTGAAGCCAATCTGTTTAGCCAATTCACAGAGACACCTTCTGTTCGTCACCGGGACCAGATCTTCGCTAGAATTGTAACGTTATTTATAAGTTTTAAAAGAAGAAAAAAAATCAAAGTTTTAGCAATTAAAGAAATGGCTGACACTTTGATTTTTTTCTTTTTTCTATACCTAAGTGGTTATCGTAATTAGGTCGGTAAAATGCGGCGATGCAGGTCACGACCCTGTATCTTGCGAGCAGATCACACAAATATAGAAATATGTCATATTGTGCTATTTTAATGTCGAATAAAAAACTAAAGCTTCAGAAATACCTCTGGAGTGATTGTATTTCACCGATAAGTATTATAAATCTGTATTTCTCTGGCTAAATGCAAGAGATGTTGACAATCTAAGAAATTGCCTTGAAAGGCTATCCAGTTTAATCCGTGATCTTGCGAATCTCGCCAGCTGATGAACCAACTATTCAGGTCAGTTTGCTCTGCCTATTTTGCAAAGGAAGCGGCTGTGATGTTATTTTTTATTTTAAAAAAAACTATCTTGCTATCTATATTCTTATAGAGGTAGTTGGGTACGATGTACGTGTGTGTTAAGCATGTTGAGCAGCGCGGCCAGCCCCGGCGGCTGTGTGTGTGTTACCGCTCACCTGTGATAGGCCTCGCAGGTGAGGTGCGCACACAGCTGCGCGTACGTGTGGGTGGGCGCGGGCGCGCAGGTGTTGAGCAGCGCGGCCAGCCCCGGCGGCTGTGTGTGTGTGTTACCGCTCACCTGTGATAGGCCTCGCAGGTGAGGTGCGCACACAGCTGCGCGTACGTGTGGGTGGGCGCGGGCGCGCAGGTGTTGAGCAGCGCGGCCAGCCCCGGCGGCTGTGTGTGTGTGTTACCGCTCACCTGTGATAGGCCTCGCAGGTGAGGTGCGCACACAGCTGCGCGTACGTGTGGGTGGGCGCGGGCGCGCAGGTGTTGAGCAGCGCGGCCAGCCCCGGCGGCTGTGTGTGTGTTACCGCTCACCTGTGATAGGCCTCGCAGGTGAGGTGCGCACACAGCTGCGCGTACGTGTGGGTGGGCGCGGGCGCGCAGGTGTTGAGCAGCGCGGCCAGCCCCGGCGGCTGTGTGTGTGTGTTACCGCTCACCTGTGATAGGCCTCGCAGGTGAGGTGCGCACACAGCTGCGCGTACGTGTGGGTGGGCGCGGGCGCGCAGGTGTTGAGCAGCGCGGCCAGCCCCGGCGGCTGTGTGTGTGTGTTACCGCTCACCTGTGATAGGCCTCGCAGGTGAGGTGCGCACACAGCTGCGCGTACGTGTGGGTGGGCGCGGGCGCGCAGGTGTTGAGCAGCGCGGCCAGCCCCGGCGGCTGTGTGTGTGTGTTACCGCTCACCTGTGATAGGCCTCGCAGGTGAGGTGCGCACACAGCTGCGCGTACGTGTGGGTGGGCGCGGGCGCGCAGGTGTTGAGCAGCGCGGCCAGCCCCAGCGGCTTGAGGCGCGCCAGGTGCTGCCGCCACCGCTGCGAGTCGAACTCCACGCGGAACGGCGCGTTCTGGTCGTGAGTCAAATCTAACACCTGTAGTTAACGCGCACTCATGAGTTTTAGCTGTGTCTATTATACATAAATGTCCTATCACGGAGTATGGTTGATAACATCCGATTGGACTCCACTCAACTTAGAATTCCTGAAAATTTGAACTGAGGCGGCCTAGATTTTGAGAAATTTTGAAAAAATCCCAAAAAAGTTTTTGACAAAAGAGTATTTTTTAATGTAACTTCCAGATTAATGTTTCGATTGAGTACAAAAACTAATCAGCTCTATTCCTCGAAAAACTACGTTTAATGCATCAACTGCATCAAAATTGATTTATCCGTTTGGGAGTAATCGTTGACGAACAATTTTGAAAAAAAGTGTTTTTTCGACATTAAACTTCGGAACTTTTAAACCAATCATTTTTTGGTATTCTACTATATTTTAGTACTAAAAAAACTAACTCCATTTCAAAAATCAAATTCGAACTTAATTTTCAAAAGTTACAGCTTTTCAAATATTTAAATTACATTGTTTTTTGCAAACTTAATATTTTTTGAAATAACTTTTAGGCTAATACACCGACTGACTTAAAAATCTTATCAGCTTTTCTCCTTAAAGAACTTTTGACCTCCCCGTTAGTCGAGTGGTTAGCGATCCTGACTACGCAATCAACGGGGCTCGGGTTCGATCCCGACGGGGACAAGCATTTGTGTGATGAGCATAAATGTATTTCCGGGTTCGGGTGTTTATCGCTACATAGTATAAAACAAAGTCGCTTTCTCTGTCCGTTCCTATGTATGCTTAAATCTTTAAAACTACGCAACAGATTATGATGCGGTTTATACTAATACTGTAATACTGTAATTTTTAAGGTTTCTAATGTGATGTCGTAAATAATTACATTTTTTCCGCTTACATTGCAAATGCAGGCTGAACCCCACGAGATTTATCAAAATAATGTACTAAGTATTTGTACACCTTGAAAAGGTCTACAGAAAACTCCGCATGGTATATGTCTATCTTTTATGGATAACCCGCAATATCATTTTTTGTGATTCACTTTTTACGAGAAATAATGGCTTATTTTCTAAGCAATTTTAAGCAATACAGCATTTATCCTTATCCAATTATGTACCTTAAATACATTGTTGATTTAATATAGATCAATATGGCCGTTTACAGCATGTAATTTAAATGAATATTTTCGAAGATATATATGATTTAAAATGCAGGGGCATAGCGGTTGCGGGATTACCGGCCGCGCCGGTAAAGACGTATTTTGCAATGACCATTAATAAATCGCACGGTCAAACCTTCAACGTTGCAGGCTTAGATTTGAGCGGTTTTTTTTTTCGGAATGTCTCAATTACTGCTAGCCTGATGGGCCGCTACAGCTTCACCGGTCGCGGGGGCGAGCAGAGTGCTCAGCCAGAATTTATAGGTGTAGGGCTATACGCCCTCCGCCCTAAGGGTGTCTCCTGCGAGACCGAACCTCGGCTTAGGGTGGGGTGGTGATTTGCGATAAGAGGGCTAGTGGCATTGTTTTATCCGTCGGCTGAACCTTGCCGTTGGGCTCGGTTCGCCGGAGGGCAAAACAGGGGTCCTTGTCGCCGCCAGCGACGGTGTCGCGAATGTAGGTGTATAATGTTTTCGTGTGAGCCATTGGCCAGAGTTATCGGGTCATCGGGATCGGTAAGAACGATGCGGGGCCTACGTAATTTGCGGTCGGGATTAGGATCTAGGATAAAGTCAGCCGCGGCTACCACTAGTGGGTTCGGATGCGAAATGGGGCACGATCGAATTATCTTTTAGAGATTTCTTTGCAACATACCACTGACCCTCATCCCTCGTACGGACTTGCAACGGATGCAAGTCCGTACGAGGGAGATGTGCAAACGCTACGCAAGCGTATGATAGGATGGGGCGTACGCCCGACTTGTAAAGTGTCATCTTGTGTTTTAGTGACATTTTACTGCGTTTATTGATAAGGTTATATAACCGACCTACAACGAACTTAGCCTTAACTTTCACTCTTTGTATGTGCGGTTTAAATGACATTTTACTGTCCAACGTTAACCCGAGGTACTTTACTTTTCTTTCCCACGTGATGACGTTTCCGAACAGGGTAATGTTGTCTAGCTTCCACAGACCGCGCCTTTGCTGTCGCGGATGTTTACCGCTGCGAAAGTACACGGCTGCAATTTACTGGTATTTAATTCAATACACCATTTTCTGAACCAATTGCCAAGGGCGTTGGCCGCAGCCTGCAGCTGCTCGGTGATTGTTACTTCGGAAAAATTGGACGTATAGAGGGCGGTGTCGTCGGCGAACAACGCGAGCTCGACGTGCGACTCGCATGGCACTTGTAGAGGGAGAATAATACGGGTGACTCCCTCCACGCGGAATTGGAATCGGCGGTTGGTTAGATACTCTCGTATGATGAGTACGAGTCTGTCGGGCACGCCCATTTGGTGAAGCTTGTATATTAAGCCATTGTGCCAGACTTTGTCGAACGCCTTAGCGAAGTCGAAAAATAGGGCGCCTATGGGAATTTGCAGCCTCGGGGCTGCGTTTAACCTGTTTAAGATATATTCGGTGAGACGGTGCACTTGATGAATGCAAGACTGAACTGCTCGGAACCCGAACTGCTCATTTATTATGAGGCCTATCTCGTGAACAAATGCCTTAAGGCGAGAGAGAATGATTTTTTCATAGATTTTGCCTAACGTTTAATTATGCTAATGGGGCGGTAACTACTGACTTTATTGCGGAGTTTACCCGGTTTGTAAATTTCTATGACGGTGGCTTTTTTCCACTCGTCCGGAAACGCGCAGCCGACTAGTAGTGCATTGAAGATGCACACTAGTAGGCATATTAGGGAGGGAGGGAGGTGTTTAACTACCATATTAGTGGTTTTATCGAGCCCCGGGGCCTTTTTATTGTGTAGACTTTTGATTATGTCGCCTACTGCTTCGAGATCGAAGGGTAATAACGGGTCACCGTCCGGTGGTAGCGCCGCCCTGCGCTCTACTTCACTATACACAAGATGAACGTGGTCTAGGTCCGTAGGCTGGTTTGATGGGGAACATTGTATTTGGATACTGTCGGCCAGGCATTCGGCTTTATCGGCATCTTTAAAAGCGGGCCTTAAATTAGGTCGAATGAGTGGAGGCATCTCTACTACTGGTTCTTTTTTAAAGGCTCTCCCCAACGGCTAGTAGGCCGTGTGCGATGGCGAGACCTCACCTAACAGTCTGTCCCACCGTTCGTTACGATACTCGGCGATGCACCGCTTTACTTTTTTTTGTAAAGCTGTGTAGCGAACGGCGATTGTCGTTAGTCATGTATCGGTCGTAGAGCCGCGTAGCGGCGTTTTTGCGTCTCAGTAGGTCTCGTAGCTCTGCCGGTAGTTCCCATCTGCCCCGAAAGGCGTCCGGTATTTCCCGCGAGGAGCTATCATCTACCGATTCGATATGGTTGGTGAGTGGCTTAATAGTGGACTTTTTTTAAATATTTTTTTATATTATAAGATAGCAAACAAGCAGATGGGTCTCCTGGTGGAAAGAGTCAACCATCGCCTATAGACACCAAAGATGTTAATGGTGCGTTGCTATCTTGTGGCGAGGTCTAATGCCACATGCATAAGTTTACCGGCTACCTTACCCTCCAAACCGGAACACGACAGCAACAAGCACTGACGCTATTGCGGCAGGAATAGATAAGGCGGTGGTACCAGACCCGGGCGAGACAATGCAGAACTCTACCACCTAGTAGCCACGATGTTAGTGACTCGTTAGCCTATCGGTCTCCTTTTACGACCTGCCTGGCAGAACGGCAGTTGGCCTATTTTTCAATGGAGGAAGCCGGGACCAACAATCCTCTACCGTACTAATGTTGCCAGGTATTTGGTCGAGGTGCTCTGAGATGAGATTTGAGCGTTGACTATTGTTCACATGGCCAACTATATGTCGCTCTTTCAAGAGTAACCTCTAAAGGAAACATGTTTGTATTGTCTAATGACAAGAAACCTGTGAATGTTGTATATAAAGACATTCTGTAATATATTAATTGTAAAAATAAAAGAAATAGGTAAAAATGTAAAAAGTAAATAGTTAAAAATGTAGTTAATGAATTTAGATATTCCAAAGATAGCAGGAAATCTTCATGGGATAGGGAAAGGGGAATCGTTTTACTCCAAATTTAACGTGTGCGGGCTACGAGCAGTAATGAATAAATCTACTAGATCGATTTTAATCATTTTTTTCACTGAGTGACATAGGCTATATATATATATATATATATATATATATATATATATATATATATATATATATATATATATATATATATATATATATATATATATATATATATATTATACGCGTGCGAAGCCGGGGCGGTCCGCTAGTTAAATATATTCCAATATTGAAATATATATTTCTATATATTAGTATCGTTGACTAACACCCATAACACAAGCGAATAATTTGTTTACTTTGGGATTAGATCAATAAGTGTAATTTTTCCCGTGAATAATTATTGATAAAAAACTACATCAAATACCGTTAATTGGATCAAAATCGGTAGTTATTTTGGGATTTATCAATGATGAAAATTTTTAGCAATTGGAAATTATTAGCATTTCGTTCCGCGCTAGGCACAGGGCACGCAGGGCTAAGTGGATGGCTCACCTGCCCATGCTGCAAAGGGGAAGGTTAATTTCTTAGGCTCACTTTTTGCAGCCAACTAGTATCTGGATGACTATGAGAACGCACCAAATAATGAAAACCATCTAATTTTGACTTGCGTTCTCGAGATCTGTGTGTAACTAATTTGTCAAAATCAATTCCATTCATTCAAAATACTAATTTTGAATTAGTGGAATTGTTTAGATTAGATTTGGTCTCCCCACAGGTTCGTCGACTAACTTTGCAATAAATTATGGTACTAATTAACTGTCAATACCTTTTTAAATTAAGGACATAACAAGACGACTTGTGACAAGAAAAAGTTATTTATATCTTATGTTGCATTTCCTAATGGAACATAAGATATAAAAATGGCATTCCCAGAACTGGAACATTGTTTTCGTGGAAAGTGGTTCCAACCAATTTTAAGAATACCTTTCTTTCTCCAGGTGAACGATTGGGTATACGTGCCATTAACACCTTGACTACTAGGAGGTAGATTTCTGCAACGTCTCGCCCTGATTTAGGACCACCGCTTAACGTATTCCTGCCGCAATATCTCGGCCATGTTTCGGTTTTGAAATTATGCATCTGGTATTACAATCCCACTTCACGGATAACAGGGCACCATTAACACCTTTGCCATTTTCATCTCTTCATCTGGGAGAATCATCTGCTTGTTTTTTATGTTACAATATAACAAAATTTAGTTGGTGTTTAATAGTGTTGTGTTACATAAATTTTTCAATTACGATGTAATTTTGTTACTAAAAATGTATTGAATACCTCAACTATGGTAGACGGTTCTGTGTTTTTCGTGTCCCCCATTTGGTTAAGTGTAGTTTGACTCTGGTGTCCCATAGAGCCGACCAGGCTTGTTTTACTGGAGTTATTGGATGCTGGACTTGAGTTCCGGAGTAAGAACACTTTCTCCGCCGTCGGGTTTGGCCACGATAGTATACCTTTTTTATCTACACAACATAACGCCTGAAATTTTCAAGTGTATATTATAAACTATGAGGTAAAAAACGTACTGAAACACTATTTTATTTAAGCTCGGCTTTTTCACACCTTCATAGCATAGAATTCGCAATTAAGAGGCTAGGCCTTGACTGGGGGAATTAAAAATTAAACACACACATCCATATACTTCACTAATCACATACATCGACCATATGTCCCACAAAGGCCTAGAAATTATGTATTCATTGCGTGTTTTCCTAACATACCTAATTTCTATTTTTCATCGATTTGCCAAAAGTAAAGGTGGAGTCATAGTGAACACGTTCGATGTGTGTAGTAATAGACTATATTATTCACAACTGATTAATAATATATAATTTTAATTAAACTGCTATTATACTTCGGAATATAATACAGGGCCATGGTACGTAAGTTGTAGATTGAAAAATATACTTCATTATTTAATTTCTTCTTTAACCTACCACAGAATAAATAAATGGGAACATATCTTCCCAAGAGAACATAGTAATTTTTCACGGATATTTATTCTCTATTGATTAAATTTTTTTCTCTATTAGATCGTAAGATAACAATAGGCTGATGGCTCTTCCGGTTGAAAGAGAAACCATCACCTGTAGACACCAAAGATGTTAATGGTGCTATCCATTGCTGTCCGTGTGGCGGGATGATAATTTCACATGCATAAGTTTACAGACTACTTTACCCTCCAAACCAGAACAGGACAATGACAAGCATTGACGCTATTGCGGCAGGAATAGGTAAGGCGGTGATACCAAACACGCGGATGAGACTTGCGGATCTCTATCAAGCTATGAAAGGTTTGTGGCAAAATTTCCTTTATTTTGTAAAAAAAAAAAGCTTAAAGTAAAATGTTGCTTACTACACGCTTAACAATTTCTAAAAGCAGTCTAGTACTCTCATAAATTATTTTCGTAAATAGTTTTTTCATAATATTTCAAAAATATTTTCATAATACTATTAAGAGTGTTTAAGTAAGCATAAGCGATTAATTACACTCGCAACCCACCCTAATGAAATATTTACGTCAGAAAATGTATTTCAAACTGTCATGCTCTCGCCTTTGATTTTGGGTGAGATAATAAAATTTTAGATGGACGTCTTTAGGAAATTATGCTTACAGCTTTTGTAACACAAATTTAGTATTCCACAAAACACATGTGCATATAGAAATGCATGAATAAATATCTTAAATAGATGTCACTTCACACTAAACTAAAGGGAGATTTACAGACTAACGTCATTCTGCAAATTCTATGTTGTGCGCGCACGTCTCACTAAAGAGAGATTTATAGCTAACTTCGAGTTGTTGAAGAATGTTCGAGTCGCTGAGGGCGAATCGTAATTTTTTTTGTAGAAGAGAGGGCATACGAGCAGGAGGTGCACCTAAGTAATCACCTTCCTTCAGAGGTCTTGAAGTTGCGTTGCTAACTTTTAAAAAACGATTAAGCTCTTTTCTTGAACGGCTCCAAGTCGTACAATGATCGTAATTCATCATTTATTTCATAATGCAATAAAAGAAATATCACTTCGAAATAAAATAATTACCATCACCATCAAGTTTCCTTAGAGTAGGTAGAGAAAACCAAACACCAATAGAATGCTAAAGTTCACCACCGGTATGTCTGTCTGTTAGCGAGAGAGCTGATGGCTGGTGGTAGTTGATTCAGTGAGATAACTGATAAATTTATGCATTACCATCCTGGCCTTACCATCCTGCTACACGGATAGCGTACAATTAATACAATTGGTGCTGACAGGCGATGGTTATCTCTTTCCATCAGGAGAGATATATTTGTTTGCTATCCTATGATATAAAAATAAGTGACGCGAAGCCGTTCATACCGATAACGATCCTAAAACATGCACTATGTTCGATGTCCTGGAGACCATGTCTTCTTTCCCCCTCAGAATGTTCCAGAATGTTTTTGCCAACGTTCGCATACTCTGTGGTCCCAAACTAGATTCACTGAGAGCCTTTATCAAGGGATCACTAGCTTCTTCCGATATGGAATGAGATTTAGGACGAGTGTATTTCTGGCGCGTCTCTGATAACAATTTGAACCTGCAACATTTACAGTTGTCATTATAACATACAAATCAAAGTCAAGACAATGTTAAAAAATTTCGAAAAATAGAAAATTCACGGCTTCTCTAGTCTGCCTTGTTAATAATTGATTGTAGGTCATAAAATTACTCAATCAAAATTCAAAAGTTTCTGAAAATCTAAAATGGTATTGTGTCTCGGGAAGTGCATAAAGCTGTCGGTCGAAGTTATTGCAAGAACAAATAGATAGAAATTAAACCTCCCGGCCTATACCACATAGGCAATTAGTTTTACAGATACAACATTTAAGCCACAAAAATAGCAACACATTATTAACATATATGGTTTCTATTAATAATGGTTACCTTTTTTCATCGGGAGAGCCATCATATTGTTTGCTATCCTGTTGTATATAAGTTACTAATTATATACAATATAACTATCTTAGAGAAAATGATAAAGATGTTGGTCTGGGCTCTTGAATAATAGACCAACTGTCGTTCTGACAGGCAGGTCGTAAAAGGCGACCGATTAACTATACATGTCACTACCATTGTGACTACTCGGTGGTAGAAATCCGCAACGTCTCGCCAGGGTATCTGGTACCACCGCCTTACCTATTCCTGCAGCAATAGTGTTAATGCATGTCATTGTCGTGTTCCGATTTGGAGGGTAGGGTAGCCTATAGTCTTATGCATGTGGCATTAACAACCCGCAACACGGATAGCAACGCAACATTAACATCTTTAATGTCTATAAGCAATATTTTCTCTTTCCATCAGGTGAGCAATCTGCTTGTTTGCTATCTTATGATATAAAAAGAGTGCCAAAAATATAAGTTATGTCATTACCAACGTAACCAATAACTTAAACCAACAAAATACTGGACGCCTACACGATGTGACAATATTTTCAACAAATTATTCGTGCTAATCGCCTTTTAATTAGTTCAAATATTTTTCAAAAAAAAATAATTAAGTCCTGAATGTGATGTTTTAAAAACAAAGTTCTTACCTGGCAAGGCCATAACAATTTAGCGTAACCCATGCTAATGGGAATATAATTTGTAGTAATGGCAGCGAAGCAGCAATGGTTTGCAACAAGTATATCTCGGTCCAGTGAGTGGTGCCTGGTAGGTTATATATGTGACGGACAAAACTGGCTACTACCATCAACAATATTACCAAAGGCAGCACTATACCTTCCATTATTTTTACTGTGCACTGCAACAACAACACTCACTGATTTCAAGAACTCAACTGATTCAAATTACTTGTATTAGAATCTCAACTATGCAAAAACTCACCAAATACCTCTGTTTCTCAAACACGGTGACAGGTCTGCTCGTAGCTTGTTCTAGGGCGAGTTTTAGGTTCTTTAAATAAGGTGTCTCACACATCCTATACGCTTTGTTTTTATGAGGTTCCCTCACACGTGGCATGGTCACTTTTTCATTATCCTGCAAAAAGATTCGATCACTTACGCTTTTAAATATAAATAATTGGTGCCCATATACTTCACACATATTTTATTAGGAAGCCTCTTTGACAGGTTTCATAAACAGACAGGGCAATCTGTAAAAAGACTAGCTGTTACTGGCAATATCAACACTATCTTTTTATACATACGTCAAAATCACAGTAACTTCCTTGTAGTAGCTGGTTTCTGTAATTGTACTGTAATAAACTGATTTAAGTCTGAATACTTTCAGATAGCATGGCGGACTTTCTGGTTTTACAAAGTAATATCATCAAACTGAGCTCAATCCATGAGCACAGTCAACTAAACGATGTTAGAAAATGTACCACAATAACTTGTAATCATAAATACTATGTCCTGCTCAATCAAATTCTATTTAATTTTTATAAATGCAGTCAAGTTTCACTATAAAAACTACTTAAATCTCATAATCTAGTGTGCTATAGCCCTTTACTTTCTATTATATGCATAATTTAGTCAGTCATACTCATTTACTTATCTGATAAAGTAATAATAATTGAATTTGAAAAATTAAACTGACGAATATCTCAGAAACTACTGAACCGATTTTCATGAAGCTTGGTCTGTTGCCTAAGTTGGAATATAACTGATTTAATACAAAAAAATTATCTCCATATAGCTTTTAGTTCCCAAGAAATTCATAGATAAACATACAAAAAAGACGTGCTTGGACGGCGAAGTAGATCACCATACTCAAATATTATTCAATTCCAACATTATTACATACATACATGTGAAACTTATAACCTCCTTTTTTCGTCAATTGACAATCAAAATGGTTTAGTTTAAAATGTATGAAAATACAAAAAAAAAATTTGCAAAATAATATTAAGGTCTTTGTATATATATAATAATTTAACTTAAGTGGTGATAACCAACAGTATACAATAGAAGTGTGTAACTCCAGAGGTACTGAATCAAAGGTATTGATTCCGGGGCTGGATATGATAAGCTTATTTATTCCTTAAAATCCTTATTGTCTCCGCAGAATTATTTATTCTGGTCAGAATCAGAGCGTCAAAGCTTACCGCAATTAGAGCGAGAAAGCGAGTGGTATGGCGAATTGCGGATCTACACTCTTCCTGTGAGACGCGACAAGCGATAATTATCATAAAAAAACTACTGTTATATGGTACCGTGGAATTGGTGGGAGGGAGAAAAATATATAGCGAAACGTTCATTTAAAGATACGATCACAGAATATGATACGCTACAATAAAAAAGGACGAAGTGATCGAAAGGAATAAAGGAATAAATAAGGTGAATCATATCCATGTCTGGAGCCGGAATAAATAAATAAATTCACCTCAGGGAATAAAGTTTTTTTTTTATTATCGACAAGCCCCTATAGCAAACAAGCACCTATTACCCACCACTATTATACAATATGCACAGTTTTAATTAATTTTAATAAAAAGTTCAAAAAACAGTAGAAACATTTCAACTTAACAATAAAAACTAAATAACACTAAAGAGGGTATTATTAAAGAATTATACCTGTGATCCAGGAAGATATATTTGCCCAAAAAACAGTTCAGGGTCGTCAGGTTGAAGGCCCTGACAGTGTCCAGGAGCCTCTTGGCCAGGTCGGAGCACGATTATATCGCCTTCCACAAGTAGCGCCCATGGTAAATTAACTGTTACACCTGTGGTATTGAAAAAATAATTCAAGAACTTGTCATGTGTTACTCATTTTTTTTTATATTGATAGCAAACCAGCCCATAATGAAAGAGACCAACAACGCCTATAGATATCAAAGATATTAAAGTTATGTTGTATTTTGATAAGAACAACATTACTAATCTGTTTTGAACAAATAGCTTGTGAAAATTCATTTTTACAATCCTGTTTGTAATTTTCTGTATTCTATCTATATTTTAATATTTAGGTAACATTTCATAATATACACTAGTATAGATAACTTTCTGTTTGATAGTACAAAGGTGCAATGCCATCTATATAGCAGGCTGAAATGTCACATGCGTAAGTTTACCACCTACCTTACTTCACAAACCTGAACTCAACCATGTCTGTTGCAGTAGATAAAAATCAAGGCCATGGTACCAAGTTTGGGCGAGATATTGCAGAACATTACCACCTACTAGTCATGATGTGAGTGAGATGACATTGGCCTAGCGTTCAACAAAAATCTACATTCCCCACTTTTATTTTATACGTAGATGTAGGTACACGCATTTATTAAAAAAATTTAGAATATTGTAAGTAGGGGTACGGAAATTTCGCAAATAAAAAATCGTGATTTCGCATTTAAAAAAACTCAAACTAGAAAATTTCGCATTTATTTCACAAAAAAAATACAGTGTTAAAAACTCAATTAAAGGCTAGCATTGTTGTAATTTTTACATATTCATCTTTCATTGTTTGCCTGCGATCAGTTACGACAATGTATTAGATACTAAAGTACCTCTCGGCATCAACACTATTAACAGTACAATTGAGACATTGAATAGCTGCTTTTGCAAATCCAAGGTAGCAAGATTATGTTCGCTCCTCATCTACGCAACAACTCGTGCTGTCTCTGTCTGTTTTGAACAGAGTTGTAATAATTGTTAGCGCGTCTGATCAACATTTGAAAGCACGTAACGTAAAAAGGTGCGAAAGTATTTAATTTTCAAATTTCGCTTTTATCGCAAATAAAATGCAGATTTCGCTTTAATCGCATCTATTTCGTAAAAACGAAATTTACGTACTTCTAATTATAAGATATATTCATTCACAAATCCAAATACAGCATTTCAATTGCACATAGTCTTGTTTACTGTACCCCTAGAATGTTTTTAGAAAAGTTGACAACTAAATTTGTTTGAAAACTCAATTCAAATATAGAAAAATCTAGTTTTGGTAGATAGGTTAAAACAAAGTATTGAGTCGGATTAGAACTTTAAATAAAAATAAAGAGTGTACTGGGAAATAAATAGCATGCAACACCTATAGAAAGGGATCCATGGAACAAACTTTTTTTTTTATTACTAACAAGCTGAATTTTTGTGAACAGCTTCGTTTTGACGGGACAACCATCTTTTCTATGTTCGAAAATCTCGAATCGGATAACTAATAAAGACAGATAAAAAGAAAACTTTACAGTGTTGGACTAAGAAAAGTTTCTACTTTACGTGTAGGACAATGTTACCCTTCAATAACAATAATAATTAACAAGCTGTTGTGAGAAAATTAGGTTGTTATTAAATTGATATTAATCAAAAAATAAAATTCAAAAATAATTATTGTTATTAATAAATATTTTTCCTTCACCGAATTAAAATTTTCAAAGCCCCATAACTTATTATCTACCTAATTTGAAATTTTTCGAAGATAGAAATAATGGTAGTCTCGTCAAAACGAAGCTGTTGTTGTTAGTAATCAAAAAAAAGTTTGTTCCTGAGATCCTGGTCTACTAGTATTTTACTTCTTTTTTCTTTTTAATTTTAAAAAATATTTTTCTGTAAATTTTAGCAATAAACAAAATATGTTTCTCCCGTTATAAACTTGGAAATCATCCAACCAATGTGCTATAAAATGAATTACATTTGAAAAACAATAATGTAAAGATGGTTCTCAACCACCATAGGCTACTTTATACCCGACTAAGCAAAAGAAAATAATGTTCTTGGGTCTCATAAGCGAAGTAGTATGGAACACTAGAACAGCTTGTGGTTTATAGCCAAGGAATATGTGGTTGCATTGGAGTCGGGATATAATACAAGAATTCTAAAATAAGCTTGTAATTTCAATCCCCTCCTGAATCATCTGTCTTCTTTTATTAGAAGCATGCAAATATGTGATGTCTCACAATATATGTACACAGTATGTAAAAAAATCTCTGTCCAATTAATTGTCAAAGGCATTATTTGGTAGCTTAATACAATCATGTCTGTATTAAGCTACCAAATAAAAGAATGTTTTATGCATATTGATCCCCTTAAATCAAGCAAATATTTTGAAAATTTTCAAAATATATGCTTGATTTAAGGGGAAATTGCTCAAGTTTAGCACTAAAATGAGGCACTTCAAAATACAATATTTTTTATTTTAATAATTTTTTTTGATTATTTCATTGATCTACCTCTTTCAGATAAGACAGGGTTTTTTACACATTGTATAAAGCATTAAATTTTTACAGGTTCCCTCAGTTCTCTATGTATATAGTACAAATGAATTCAAAATCCCTTTAAAAATAAATAGTTCTAGACATAAATTAATATTCTATATACTCCTGCTTTAGGAATAACAAAACTACTATAATTGTAAAGCCTGTATGGTTGAATTTAAACACTGCTTCTAACTTCTAAGTGAATTTCCTAGACTCCGCACGGGTATTTATTCGGATCGGAGCCAAAACAACTTTTTGCATCGACCAATGAGTGTCCCGTTAATTATTAGGTCAATGACAGCCCCCTTCTTTACTCGCTCGCCATTGGCTGGTGGTCGACTGTCTCCATCCCATGTCCTACCCTATGCCTTAACGTTGATGTGTGCGAGACTCAGCAGCTCGGCGTTACCTTTACAACTATTCATCTTGTCAAGATCCCAAGTCTTTAAAGCATTGTGCGGAATCAATTTGCAGATTCCCTGGCAAAGCATTCGGTTACAAACCATGGTGACAGGCTGCATTGTTACAGCTGTTTAGCCTACTCTCAGAGATATATTTACTGGTTGGGAGAGCAGGTGGAGAGAAAGTAGTGTATGTAAAGGCATACATTATGCTTCCATCAGAACAGCAATCAAAATTAAGGCCTGGTTTTATAAATACAAAAATGCATCCAAAACCATTGTCTCCGTGATGGCTTAGATTGGGACACTACTGTACACCTGTATTTTTGAACAAAATCAGAGTTAGATATAACTTGTTCTGTGAATGTGGCATGGACGAATGTACTTTGGATCACATTATTTTCTCATTTACAAAAAAAATGCCACCTTTTTATTACCCATAAACTTCTCTTCTTTATTAACCCATTCATCCCATGATTTGTTAAAACTTTTAATTAAATTCATTGAAAAGAACAAAATCGAGATGTGAAACTTATGGTGTATTCTTTAATAGCCTATTGTCAAAAACCTTTTATGTTCTAATTAGTATATTTACAGTTTAACATTTTGTGTTTGTTATTACAGCTGTGAACTAACCCAACAACGACTAAGTACATTTGAAGCAATGTGAACATGTGAATGTAATACCAAATACTGGCAGTTTGGCATGGCAATGCATGGCATTGGCAATGCATATCTTTTCAGTTGAAAAGATAAGCGTTGCCATTGAAAACAATTGAATTGGACCAATGAATGTATCGTGCTTCTCAAAAAATTGGACAAGATCAATATTTTGGCACATTTTCGATTTTATATATATTTTTGAGTTAGATTGGCTTTTGCACTACATTATTCCTGTAAGGATTTTAACAGATCAGAAGAAAATGACTGGGGAGAAAGTTTCCTCCTTTCTTTGCCTTTTCTCCCAACTCTCAATTTGTACATTTCACATTCCAACAGTCCCAACACTACCTATTTTCTTTTTCATGTCATGTATGCCTTTAAATTTTACTATGGACTATAGTACATGTTATTATAATCAGATAGTTTTTCACAATCTAAACAGATAGTAATAATTTAGTCTTTTTTTTTTAATAATCAATAAAATTTAATATTTTATAGATTCAGATGTTACTTTGTGGAAATCCATTACTCGAAAAAGAAAATAATTAAATTTGTGAGCTTTCAGGTGTTTGCCTACAATGCCATTGTAAGGAAAATGTAAAAAAAACAGCTCAGCTGTCTTTATGTAGATTCAATAACAGTAATAATCTTTAGCTACTCACCATCTCTGTAAGTCCATTGTAAAATAACACAGGGAGAAAATGGAGCACACAAGTGTGGGTAGTAGTTTTCTTTCCACAAACATTTGTCAATTGCTTCATTTAATGTTTCTGCAATAATTTTACCAGCAAGACTTTGAAATACATTTTTATAGAATAAAATTGCAATTAAGCAAAAATGTATGTGGTCAATGATTAAAGATAATAATGAATATTTATGGATAGAATCATTATGGATATATATATATATATATATATATATATATATATATATATATATATATATAAGTTTACATGCTATCTCATATTAAAAATGGTACACAACAGTTGGAAGTACTGAATTTATGAATGCAGGTGAGTAATTACACCATACCTAGCCATGAGCTTACAAAAATCCCTTAGTAAATTAATATACAATGTAAACTCAAAACGTATAGTGTAAGGGACTGCACAATTTATGACATTATAAAAGAGGATTTTGAGATATTTTCTATTAGGCCCTTATAATAAAAAAGATTATTACTTTCTCGGCATGTTCACAATTTGAAACTTTGTGAGCAACAAGAACATCATAAAGTATAGACAATGCATAACAACTGTAGAAGTCAAGGAAAACAAGTGCAAGGCAATAAAAACTACCAAAAGAACAAGTTTTTAAAATATTCCCATTATAAGAAGTAAATTATATTAATAGCCAATAAGGAAACAAAAGACATACACAGCTGCTGCAGTTCTGATTAATTTCTGCAACTTAGATAGTTTATTGCTAAACAATTGTTTATTATCAGCAGTACTTAGAGTGGGTATAAAGCTAGGACAAGATAATCCAACCAAAGTCAAGTAATTTGTGTGTTTTAGGAAGTTTGATGTCATATCAAGAGGCATTAAATGTACTGTATTTTGTTTTTACACCAATAAATATGGGGGCTTCCAGAAGATTCTCCTATAATCTCCATTCATTTTTTTTTTGCTGGAGATGTGAAGTTTTTTTAAATCAATAAGTGGCTTTGTAATTGAGAAACTAAATTTTGACAACTAAGCTCTCATAAGTCTGGCAAACATTTTAGTTTTTATAGAAAAGTCTTTAAGGGTGAGCATTAAGAGAAGCATTAATAAGTCTATTTTGTCTTACTTAAAATCATAATCATTATTTGTCATATTTTAAATATTAATAAAGTTATTCTCAAGAAATATGGCACTTCATAAATATAAAACATATTGTAGAAATCCATAAAAATTCTTTCTTAACATATTTTTTCATGAATTCAAAAGAAATTTTTTATTTTCATAATTGCAATAAAATTCTACCTATTTCTGTAACAAGTGGGGTAGGAGCATGTTGACGGAGCCCTGCAGGGCAGGGCTCCTCTTTCTGGTTGTGTGATCTAAAGAGAACCTAACTAGCCTACTTCAACTATGGCATTGACTGCCCTCGCCCCTGACCCTACACAGGTAGTTTACTTACTAGTTCGGAAAAATAGGTATAAAAAACTAGGCATTTCCATGTGGTAAGAGTAGTATCATTTGTAAGGGGAATCAAACCCCTATCCAACCCACCACTCAGAAATCCAGAAATCGTGTGGCCCATTTCTAATGCCAACCCTTCCTGTTACCCATTTTTAGCCAACTGTTACCCATTTTTAGTCAACAACCAATTACTGTAAAGTAGTGATTAAGTTTTAAATTAATATTTAGATAAAATCTTACCTAAAACTTTATTAACCCTGAAAGGTATTTCATTCCTGTATAAGTATTCTTCATTAAGAGCTACTAAAAAATTGATTACTAAAATAAAAAATAGAAATAGAGCTTCCCACAACAAGTACCCTTGAGCTAAGGGAGTTTCTCCAATAAAATATGTTAATATAAGACATATTATGTTTACAATAGTTATTGTATATGCCACCCCAGATAGAAGCACTTTTTCAGATGAAAATGATATAATATTCTTCACTACATTAAGTCTGGAAACAATAAATTAAATATCAGTAGAGGAAACCTTTCTGTTATTTCTAATTACACTTCCATATAGCTATTTTTTTAGTGTAACGGAACAAGTTATTGTTCCATTAAAAATATTAAAAAAAATATTTTGAATCAATATTTAATTATGTTTAGAGGTACATACCTTAAATGATATTTTTGCTTATGAACATCAATAACATTCTGTATATCATCTCGAAGTTTTATTAGAGCAGTTTTCGTTGAGTAGCCAAGCTGATATTGACTGTTATCCATTTTTTTAAAATTTATTTATCACATCTTTAACCATTCTTATTTTGTAACAGGCCTTTTAAGAATAATACCCGAAAACCATAAATTAATAGGTATGTACTAAAACATAAATAAATAAAATATTTCAGAATGGATCACAATTTTATTAATTTTATTACATAAACATTTCAAAATAGATAATGATAGACATAGATAAATGATAGATAACTCAAAATCACAGACTAATAATTAAAGTTAGCGATGTGCCGAGGACGGTTTGACTCGAGTGACTCGAGTCAAACCGTCCTCGAGTCGAGTCAGACTCGATTCCTGCTTGGATCTCGCCTACTCGAATACTAATTTATGTTGATTCGAGTACGCTGGACTCGATTCCAGTACTCGAGACAGGAAGAATCGATTCGTACCCGCTAACTCGATTCTATTTATGCGAGTCCAACTGACTCGAGTCTCGTATTCGAGTTTCGTTAGGAGCTCGTACTCGGCGCGGACCTAATAATACAAACAAGTTTGAATCTGCATCTTTCGTGCCTTCGGAACGAGTTTTCTCTAGAGAAAGCCTTAGGGCTGGTCTACCAGTGCTGCAATAGACTGGAGTCCATAAAGAGTCCATTTAAAACATGGAACACAAAACAAGCGGAAGTGGGAAGTACAAACATTTGTATCAGGAACGCGATCGCCAAACTCACACATAAAATAAGCAATAATTGCATATAAACTACTAATGCAAACATTGTTTCATTGGTCGTTTTCACTTTAAACAACAATAATCCAAAACACACAAACAGAACATTTAAAAATATACCAAACTGCGGTACAATAAGTTTTATTTTGCTACAACAAAAAAAGAGTATATACGTCCTTTTGTAGTCTATTCAAAATAGACTCATCTATTGTACAATAGTGAAACTATAATCTTAATAGTTTCGCTATTCTACAATAGATGGCAGTATTGATTTTTCCGTATTTTTCAGTTTGTTATATTTGAGTATAGAGAACTTTTTAGAACGATATACACGTAATGACTCATTACGTATATCGTTCTAGAAAAATTAGGTCAACCTAAAATGAACTTTATATGTAAGTTGTACGGCTGATTTTAGCTTGACTTTTTATTATATCATTATAGATTATATTAAATCAGGAATTTTATTAAAATAAAATGGAAATTGTACTTTCAGATAATATGAAATATCTCCATTTTTAATCATCTGTATTCTACTATCATTTAGTGTGTAATAGATTTTCGCACGACGACTGTATCAGCGCATTAATAGTGGTGCACACGGCACGCCCACTTTTCACTTCCATTTGTTTTCTTTGTTTCATGATTAAATATGATTGATTTATTAATGTTGTGTCATTACTACTACCTACACGCCGCCCGTTTGAAGTTAACTCCAGTTCATTTTTCCCTTTTGTTCTAAAATTGGAATCTAGTTCTGAACTACAATTTTCAGGCTCGAATCTGGACTCGAATTTCTAAACTCGAATTCCAGGCAGACTCGAGTCAATATTCGAATATCAAACATAAAATTCGAGTACTGGTCTCGAATCAGGGAATCGAGTCATGATTCGAATATCGTATAAACTGACCCGAGTCGACTCGATCCACCAAAACGCGACTCGGCACATCACTAATTACGTACACAGATTATGGACAGATAATACCATGTGTATTATTCTCAGATAAAAGAAACTAATGGAGATGCCCTAACAATGAAAAAACCTTTATACCTACGCAACGAAACATGGCGGATTACATAATCCGTGTGGTACTCCATCAGGAGAACATTATTGTTCTATGCTTTTGTGTTGGGGGCCCCTAGATCTACAATAATATTGCGCAATATTACGTATTGTACAATATTATTGACTGTTTAGAGTTAATATTGATGATTGCACAATGATTGAATGAAAGTTTGAGCGGGTTTAATTTTTATTGTACAATATTTTTTTCTTGCACTGTGTAGGTTTAATATTGCACAATATTTTTCACTTCAGAGCTTGGAACGGTTGTGGTCGATCAGTCGTGGTGTTTAATGTATGGTCGTGAAGTAAATTTAAGCAAAATAGCGAGCAATAAATTTTCGTCATTTCGCGGTAATTTAATTCATCTTGTTAATCTTATAGTTCATTACTAGAATAGATCAACATTTCGACCACTGGGCGAAATTCGACACTCGGTCGAAATTGGACATGTGACCAAAATACGTCATTCCGCCGAATTTCGACATTCGATCGAATTTGAACTTTCGGTCGAAACTCAACATTCGGCCGAAATTCGACGTTAAGGCCAATTCATTAATCAATATGTATTAATCGAAACAATATCAATCAATAAAAGATGAAGAATGGGAGTTTTTACTTGAGTGTATAGAATTGTACAGATTTTTTAACAAAATCACGAGCATGGGGGCCGCCAAAACTTCGTCGTCAGACATGTTACTCGCACGAAAATATTGATCAGACTGGTTTGTCAATTTTATTGATTGAATTTAATGAACGTCTGGAAACAAAGGGGTATTCAATATTATTGCACAATAAAAGTATTGCGCAATATTATTGTAGATCTGTGGGGCACCTTACAAGGAACTTATATACGGTAACTGGAATTAATACGAAGCAATGTTTGAAAAATAAAAATGTACTTTATTTCGTTACTGATTAAGATGACATTTGTTTCTAACTTAACAGAGGGGAAAAACGTTCTGAGCAAAACAACGGCAAGAGTGGATTTTGTCCCTTAACATAGTGAGTTCGAAAATGTGCTTATTTTAATTATTAAATAATTACATAAGCAATGCAAAAACTGTTTCTCAAATTAGTAGAATTACTTAGTAGTAATTTGCAAACTACGCATGGCCGCACTTATATATGGCGATTGGTGCTTTATTTAGTAGAAAGAGACATACTCCCTCCAGCCACGTCGTGATACTAGTCCAAGATCCCAGAGCTGCCAGACGTCACGTATTTTCTGACGGATGAAATGTGGATGATTGAGTAGTGTTAGTATGTACTATGATCGTATGCCTACCTGCTAGCTTGGTCAAACGGCCAATTTCCAGCTATCAGGTAATCAAGGTACATAAAAACATTACTTACTTCACGTAAATTCTCATGGCTGATTTTCATATATGTTTTCGAGTGTATAGTTAAAAATAAATTGTCAATTCTCCCAGACACTTTCCGCCGGCCATATTGCTTGGCAGACGCTTTAAGGGTCTCAAAATAATTAGTTAACTTCACGTAAATTCTGACGCTCCATTTTTATATATGTTCATCCGACAACAATTTTAAAACCTTTGACAAGAAGACAGACCGATTCAAGGGGCCAATCATCCCCTAAACTAAATTTTAATATCTCTGTGAGTGGGAGCGCGAGAGCATTATCTACGCGCATGAGACTGAGTTAGACCGACTGCGCTGTTAGGCCATGAAAATTACTTGAACAGGTATTTTATAATTTTTAGAACTTTTGTTGACAAGTAAATTGTGGGAACAAAAATAAGAAAAAAAATTGACCTATAATAGATAATACTAAAGTTAGCCGACATTTTTAATTTTTTTTTTCAATTTATTAATTAGAACTAAAAAATATTTTTTTAAAAATAACACTTATTGTTTTTCAAATTTTTTACAAATGAAAATTTTTTTTAAATAATTTTTTCAATTAAAAAAAATTCTAAATAATTTTTAGATGTCGGCTAATTTACTTTCATTTTTTCACTAATTATTTTTAATTAATATAATTTTTAAATAAAATAAAAAATTGGTTAGGTGACAGCTAACTTTATTGTAATTTAAAGGCCCTTTATTGTAATTTAAAGGCCTAAACTTTATTGTAATTTGAAGCCAACAGCTAAAGTCACTCCCAAATAAGTGTTCTGCCGTGCTAGGTAGACCAGTGCACTCATGTTTAGCTGAAGATAGTTAATCCCACACAATGTGATATGTGGCAATCCTGTTGCCAACCGATCACTAATCCAATCCCAGGCAATTCGTTTTTATCAGAAAATTGATAAAAAATATTTTTGGATTGCCTGATCCGGGAAACCAACCCGAGACTTTATATAGTCAGTGGCAACACCGGGCCTACAGATAGACTGATATACAATAGACTACAGAGGTAATTAATACAATAATTTATTTAATGAACTACCAAATCAAAAATACCAACGGGATTCGAACCCGGGCCTCGTTGATTGCGTAATCAGGTTCGCTAACCCGACCAACAAGACGGTCAAATATACGACTTAGGAGAATTGATTGAATATTGAATACCTACCTAGCTTAGTGTAAGAAAATGTAAAAAAAAATTGAAATATTCCCTTAATACGTTCACAGGCTTAAGACTGACAGCTTTTTGGAATTTTTAATGTATGTATTATAATATGACCTTAATGCTGGCATATTTAGCAGTCGCCCTTCACAATGTACTTGTCCCAAATCTTAAAGGATTAGTAAATTGTGTACGTATTCACGGACGCGTACGCGTGATACTTTTAAATACTCGATATTCGTAAATACTCGATACGCTTTTGCCTCTTTGACATTACTAAGTTGTATGTGTAATCGGGGACGAGTACGCTTACAGTACTTCTAAATACTCGATACTCGTATATTCTACGACTGAATACTTAGTTTGGAGACTTCTTAGTTGAAACCTAGTATAGAAACCTGTTCTCGTAAATACGTCTCATCTCTACTTAACAGCGCAGTCGGTCTCACTCAGTCTCATGCGCGTAGATAATGCTCTCGCGCTCCCACTCACAGAGATATTAAAATTTAGTTTAGGGGATGATTGGCCCCTTGGATCGGTCTATCTTCTTGTCAAAGTTTTTAAAATTGTTGTCGGATGAACGTATATAAAAATGGAGCGTCAGAATTTACATGAAGTTAACTAATTATTTTGAGACCCTTAAAGCGTCTGCCAAGCAATATGGCCGACGGAAAGTGTCTGGGAGTATTGACAATTTATTTTTAACTATACACTCGAAAACATATATGAAAATCAGCCATGAGAATTTACGTGAAGTAAGTAATGTTTTTATGTACCTTGATTACCTGATACCTGGAAATTGGCCGTTTGACCAAGCTAGCAGGTAGGCATACGATCATAGTACATACTAACACTACTCTATCGTCCACATTTCATCCATCAGAAAATACGTGACGTCTGGCGGCCCTGGGATCTTGCTCTATACTCTTCGGAACGATTTTGAAGCGCGTGTGAACATTCCCGGTAGAATGTAACTGTAGGTCTTTGTTCCTTGGACGTATAACTATATTTTTATATCTGATATTTCAATATCTGATACGGTATTTAGCATCATTTTACCTGCTGGGTCATTTCCGTGGTCTATAATGTAATTTCCATGGACCGCAAATGTTCTATATTTTTTTTAGAAAAAGTATATATCCACTATATGTCAAATTTTTATATGTTCTTTAAATTTGCATAAACTTTTGAAATGTTTGTGTAATTTACTTTAATTAAGCGATTTCAAAAATACCATGGAAATTACACGAAGAACACATTTTTGAATCACCCTTATATGTAGTTGAAGGTTTAAGATTTTTTGTTATTGTAGTGACATTTTGGTATGTGCGATTTTAATCTATTGTATTTTAAGAGGTTAAACACAGTAATATTTGGTTATTAAAAAAACGCGAAGCGTAGAGATAATAATTGAATTAGTGATTAAGACATCCCGTGCATATTTTGTTACAGAAGGGCCGTGTTTTTTTATAAAAAGAAGTTTAATATATATTTTTTAATATTTTATAGATTTGTTCCAACATTAATACGATTTATATAGAAAAAAATGTTTTTCTTACCGATGTTTGTAACCTAAATAATAAATAATCGTATTTTTTAACGAATTTTATTTTCTTTAATTTTACATCAAAAACAAATTAAAATTGAGATACACTACTGTTAATGGAGCATTATAGTGAAAATTAGATGAAAACAAAATTCAAAATGTCTTTATTTCGTGGGTAAAATTTTTACACTTGAAATATGTCAGTAATTAATAATTTATGCTTTAAAGAAAAAGTTATTACAAAATACTTTTTTATATATTTAAGAAACACCCAAACCCGGAAATACAGACATTTATGCTCACCTCACAAATGCTTGCCCCGTCGGGGATCGCACCCGAACATTGAAGAAAAGTTAACGAACACCTGAAATATATAATAAAATCGCACACCTAGATGAAGAGTAGCACAACTCGAAATATGTAATTTTTCAGGAAGAGAAAAAAACGATTTATTCTATTTCTGTTTCATATATTAAAAATATTCTTATATGACCTTGCATTTAAATGATCGAAAATATTTATTTGATCACTGACTTCTCATCAAATAGCAGTAACACGAAGTGTTAACTTAGTATTCATAATCAAATCCTGGTCTTATAAGTTTACCAACTCATATTGTGTTTACATTTCTGAAAATTTTTGAATTACTGCTCTCTTAATCTATTTGTTTTTTATCTAATTTTCACTATAATGCTCCACTAACAGTAATGTATATCAATTTTAATTAGTTTTTGATGTAAAATTAAAGAAAGTAAAATTCGTTGAAAAATATGATTACATATTTATTATTTAGGTTACAAACAACGGTAAGAAAAACATTTTTTTCTATATAAAACGTATTAACGTTGAAATAAATCTATAATATTTTAAAAAAAAAATATATAAAACTTTTTTTATAAAAAAACATGGCCCTTCTGTAACAAAATATGCATGGGATGTCTTAATCACTAATTCAAGAAGTATTATCTCAACACTTCGCGTTTTTTTTAATAACCAAATATTACTGTGTTTAACCTCTTAAAATACAATAGATTAAAATGGCACATACCATAATGTCACTACAATAACAAAAAATCTTATACCTTCAACTACATATAAACTACATTCAAACTTTGTCTTTTCAGACCAAAACGATTTATTTAAAACTGATTTTTTGTAATCAGACCTTAATTTTGCAGTTTATCTGTTGGTGATATACCAAATGTAAATACGTCATAACACACCCGCATATTGGTCTAGGCTCTTTTAAAGAATAGACCCACTGTCGTTCTGCCAGGAACAGCCAGGCAGGTCACAAAGGTAATACATTGGCTGTATGTGTGACTATTATTGTGACTACTAGGTGGTAGAGTTTCGTAACGTCTAGCTCGCGTATTTGGTACCACTATCTTACCTATTCTTGCCGCAATAGCATCAATGCTTGTCATTGCCATATTCCGGACATATCTGAAGCGTAAGGTGCAATTTACGCAGGTGGCATTGCCATTCTGTCACACGAATAGTAACGATTCATTAACATATCTGGTATCTATAGGCGATAGTTCTTTCCATTATGATGATGGAGTTTGCAACCATCAATAATTGTGTACTGGAAAAAGTCGTGTACTCTTGCTGAAAAATTATTGTATGAAGTTATTATACTTTTAAAATAGGAATATTTGTAAATAAACTTTTTTCAAATTCTAAGAAAAGTGATTTTATAGTTAGAAGTCATTTCTACTATGTCAACTATAAGTTCATGATAGTTTTTATATTAAAAAAAAAAACACTTTTTGGTGCCCTTCAACTCAAAATTGCTTAATATAGTGTCATTTAGTTTATTCTCTGTCTGCATTAACTAAGGTAAATTGTTACCCCATTTTTCTTGCCGGATTTTCAGATCATAAAATCGTGGCATGTATCGGTTCTTCCACGTGATACGATTTTCCAGTATTTTTATCTGATCCAAGTTAACGTCAATAAAATCTTGACTTTTTACAATCATTGTAAAAATATAAAATCAACACGAACATGCATAAATTCATATCAACAATAGCATTTGTGGTTTGAGAATAAGAGTGAATTTAAATTTAACCACTAATTAATGATTAAACGAACTTACCTGAAGTGAAGTTCTATCATAATTATATGACTGGCTCTGTACTCGAGATTAGCATTAGGAACACTTATTGCAGAACACATAAGGCGTCGCCAACTACAGTGTAATTTGAGATTTTTTTTTGAACTCGTATCATTTAATTTAAGTGGTATCACTATCGTGTTACGTATTTCGCCTGCGCGTCTTCGTTTAGTTTAGAGCTAGACCTTGAGTTGATTTTTTAAACAATAACCATGGGTATTAACGGTGGGTGGGTTGCTAATCTCTTCGGGTAAGTTCGTTTAATCATTAATTATACTTGACTCTGTACTCGAGATTAGCATTAGGAACACTCATAGACTAGTATATAATATGATTTTATTAATATGAATTTTTATACGGGTGTCTTTTCAGTTTATGTAGTTTTTAAAGCAGATTCCTGCAATAGTAATAACTCGATTTTGGATTATTTCGAGTTGTGCTACTCTTTATCTAGGTGTGCGAAATGTCAAATAACTTTTTTTTTTTTTATAGAAGAGGGGGCAAACGAGCAAGAGGTGCACCTGATGGTAAGTGATCACCGCCGCCCATGGACATCTGCAATACCAGAGGTCTTGCAGTTGCGTTGCCGGCCTTTTAAGAATGAGTAAGCTCTTTTCTTGAAGGTCCCTATGTCGTATCCGTTCGGAAATACCCCTGCCGGTAATTGGTTCCACAACAGAGTAGTGCGAGGTAAAAAGTGTCGGGAGAAACGCACAGTTGTGGATTTCCAGACATCGAGATGGTGAGGATGGAACTTCAAGTTTTGACGCGATGTCCGATGGTGGAATTCGGCGGCAGGAATTAATCCAAACAACTCGTCGGAACACTCTCCATGATATATACGATAAAAGACACAGAGAGAACCTACATCTCTGCGCAATGCCAAAGAGTCAAGCTGTTTCGAAATGGCCTGGTCGTCAACGATTCGAACCGCTCTACGCTGAATGCGATCAAGAGGAAGAAGCTGGTACTGAGGAGCTCCGGCCCAGAGATGCGAACAGTACTCTATGTGAGGCCGAACCTGTGCCTTATAAAGTTGAAGGCGATGGACCGGCAAAAAGTACTGTTTCGCTCTGCTAAGCACACCGAGCTTTTTGGAGGCTAGTTTAGCCTTGCCTTCCAAATGACCGCGAAACTGAACGTAATTCGATATGTCAACTCCCAGGATTCCGACACTAGCTGAGGCTGTCAGGAGAGTATCCTCAAATCGAGGTGATACGACAAAGGGCGTCTTTTTTGCGGTGAACACGCAAAGCTGTGTCTTCTTGGGGTTAAAAGTAACCAGGTTTTGGCGACCCCATTCCGAGACATCGGTAAGTCGATTCTCGACTTCAGACACAAGGTTGTTTCGGCACTCTTCGACGTGTTCCCGAGAAATACTGCTTCGGCCGGAGTATGTAGCATCACCAGTACTGTCATCCGCATAGCAATGTATGTTGCTAATTCGCATCATATCATTGATATGCAGAAGGAACAGTGTCGGTGATAGCACGCAGCCTTGGGGAACACCAGCATTGACAGATTTAAGGTCGGAGCACGCACCGTCGACAACGACCTTGATGCTCCGATCAGCCACAAAACTGGTGATCCACTCGCATAATTTCTCAGGAAGCCCATAGGAAGGCAGCTTCGCGAGAAGCGCTTTGTGCCATACCCGATCGAAGGCCTTCGCTATGTCCAAACTAACTGCCAATGCCTCCCCCTTGGACTCAACTGCTTCCGCCCATCGATGAGTTAGGTATACTAGAAGGTCACCAGCTGAGCGGCCGCGACGGAAACCGTACTGACGGTCGCTAATCAGCTGGTGCTCTTCTAAATACTTGAGGAGCTGAGAGTTGATGATTGTCTCCATAATTTTGGAGAACAAGGAGGTTATGGCTATGGGCCGATAGTTAGACGGGTTAGAGCGATCTCCTTTTTTAGGGATGGGATGCATCAAAGCTGTCTTCCACGAATTCGGTACCACGCCGAGTGAATAGGAGAGCCGGAATAGGCGTGTTAATACTGGTGCCAACTCTGGAGCACACATTTTTAGCACAATCGGAGGGATGCCATCCGGCCCACTCGACTTGTGGATGTCCAAGGAAAGTAGTGCTTTACACACAGATGATTGCCGAAATTGTAGTTCTGGCATACAACTATCACACTGCGGGATGGTAGGCGGTGCGTTCCCTTGGTCATCCAGAGTCGAGTTAGCCGCAAAGAAGGAGCCCAGGAGATCGGCCTTCTCCTTTGCGGTATGGGCCAGAGAGTCATCGTCTCCGTGCAAGGATGGAAGAGATGGCTGTGAGAAATTCCCTAAGACAGCCTTGGCGAGAGACCAGAACGCACGAGTGCCCGAAGGAAGGCGAACTAATTTCTCGCCAATTCTGCCAATGTTATTTTTGTGTTATAGCACTCACCCCGTGCTTGGGAATCTGGAAAAACCTTAAAAACAGCAAAGAAAAAGGTTTTAAGGTTTTTAAGGTTCTGCCAATGTGTTCCGATTTTGCCTTGGCGATAGCTCTTTTGAAGTACCTCGAGGCGAAATTGTACTCCTTACGTAATGTGCTGGTTTTTTCATCACAAGATGCGGACGCTGCAGCCCAAGCCCGGTAGCACTCCTGCTTGCGGCGCGAAGCCGTTTTACAGGAGCGACCAAACCAAGGCTGAGACTTACCACCAATTGGTACCGCAGAAAATGGAATGAAAAGTTCCATGCCCTGCAGCACCACATCGGCAATAGAGTCAGCGACTAACTCTTTGTTTACAAAATATTAAATTGATTTGAGCGTTTATTTGTATTTTTTATAATTTTAGTGTGTACCTTAAATGTAAAATAAAAACTAGTTGTTAAAATAACACGACCAATTGCAATATAATTTATCAATTATTATGTAGACTGTAAACAGCTGTTTATAAGTCCGCCATTGTTAGGGACAAAATTACACGGTTTTCCCATGGTTATTTTATATCTAGTAGTAGTTTCCTTTATCTAAGCTTCCTCCACATTTATCACTCTCTTCATACACATACGCCGGTTGCGAAGACTCTTGATACCACCTTCGAATAGTACTCGATCAATCTGATCATGATATATCAGTCTTGGCCTTCCCCAGTACCTACATCCTTCCACATTTGCATTGTATATCTGTTTTGTTAACCTTTCATTTACCATTCTTTCTACATGTCCGAACCAACGGAGCATGCCCTTTCTCATCTGTACACCGACACTTTCTTTTAAGTCTAACCTCTCTCTCACTTCCGAAAAACTAAAAATACATAAAAAAGTTTTTTGATCGTATATTGAGGAACAGTTAACGAACAATTGAAATAGTTAAAAATATTAGTTAAAATTAATAAAAATTCAATCCTTCCCCTCTCCCGCCCCCCGCTAATTTAAGGCGATTACAGCTGCGAACGACCTTGAGTTTCTAACAGGAGCAGCTCAAATATTATTTAGCGCGCTGGCATGGTCCAAAGTCAAAGAGTATTTACAGTGGATGCAGATACCTACGTTTTAACATTTTTGTTCACCTATATGAACTTTTATCATCATGAATCGACTGAATGTTGTCAAACTCAAAACCAATAACCAGTAATCGCTTATTTATCGATTACATATACATTCATTTTAGAAAAACGATAAATATCTAAAGAAAAAAATATACCGAAAATCGACAAAAAATTATATAACAATTTACGCAATAATAACAGTTACGTATCCTATTTCTTTGAAAGTGTTGTAATATACAATACATCCCGTGTAGCACTTTAATACATACAATCAACAATTAATATTTAACAAAACCTTTCAAAATTGATTTTGTAAAATGTAATCTCTTGAATAATATTTTAAAACTAACTAGCTTCTTAGTTTTTGTTTCAAAATCTCGTAATAAAAAAGAAGATATATAAATTGATTTAATGTTTATAGAGGAAACTACTAAATAAGTTGGTTTATTTAGACTATTTGTATGTATAATAAATTTAATTTATTTATTTTTAGTTGCGAAGTCCTTACTACCTTCAAATAGTACCAGTTTTTATTTTTTTTCTTTAGAGTTTTGCTTTTTATTCGCTTGCTTGAATTATCTTCGTTGTTTATATGCTTTATTTTTTTTTATTTTTGTACATTTATACAAAATATTGACAAAATACTTATCTATCTATAGCTAATAAAAAATTCAAGCGTAAACGTAGGTAAGTACATGAATAGTCTCAAAATATTATTCAGTGTCTACTCGCAAACAAAACTGTTTATAAAGTACTAGCTTTCAGCCCCTTTTAATACCCTCTTTTACCTCTTTAAGAGATAAAACTCACAGCATCCTTACATGCACGTTTCTTTTATTGAATTAAAGAACATGACTAATAAATTTGAAGAGATTTTGATTAAACATATTTTTTTTTACAAACTTTACCACTTTTTTCATCGTTTGAAGATATGACATTTGAAAACCTTAAACTCGTATTCATTTAATTGTATTAAAAATCATAAATACTAAGTTTTAAATAATTTCTACAATATTCTACAATAAACAATCTATTTTTTATACAAACATCAATGCTTTTTTTACCCTTTAAGGAATGAAATTTAAAAAATCCCCAAATATGTGATTCTTAAATTGTGTTGAAGAACGTAAGTGCCGAATTTCAAGTTATTTCGACCATAAACGTTTGATTTTTCATATAAATTGTAACACACATTTTTACTCCTTTAATGGTCGAAACTTCTAACATTATATGCATGTTTCTTCAATTTCGATTGAAGAGCATAAGTACTAAAAATCCGAAAATTCGTACATCTTAATTGTATTAAAAATCATAAATACTAAATTAAAATAATTTAGATTTTATAGTAATGCAATAAATAAACAATTCATGTTTGATACAAACTTTAAAGCCTTTTTTTACCTCTCTATGGGCTAGAATTCAAAAAAATATTAAATTTGTATTTAATTTTTTTTCAGTTAAATGATAATTTAATTACGGCATATCATTCATTTCAACTCAAAAATGACAGAGTTTCATACAAACTTTCACCCCCTATTTCACCATCTTAGGGGATGAATTTAAAAAAATCCTTTCTTATTCCTTGTCTATATCATAAGAACAACATCTGTAAAAAAACAGCCTTCTCGGTCCAAGCTCATTATCTACTATAAAAAAACATCCAAGCGTAAACGAAATGTTCAATTTCCAAACGGCACAACCTTACTATTGTGCCAAACGTTCTATCTGTACTATTGCTCTTTGACTCGAATATGGAGAGCGGAGCATGCTAACATGTGACACAGCCTCCCCGTATGAACGCTACCGGGAGACTGACTTTCGACGCGAGCGCTGTCCGCGAATTAAATAATAAGGTTTTTATTGATTTAATAGCACACTATAATGATTTTGTAAAATTTTGAACTTAAATTTTATCAAGCAATAAATTGTCTGTAATAAAAAGAAAAAATCATCAAAATCGTTACAGTAGTTTGGAAGTTATAAGCAAAGTTTTCCGTAAAAATAAGAAAGATATTCGATTTTTTTCCGTCAAAAATAACAATAAAATTTAAAAAAACGAACTTAAAATTTAAACTTAATTATATTATACGCATAATGCATATTTTTTAAAAATTATTGGACCAACCGGTTAGCAGAAGTAGGCTTTCAAAGAGGTGTCTATTTCGTAGTTTGGCATTACCTATCGCCTTAAGACAGTTTTTTTGATGGACATTTTTATTCACAGAGATGATTGTCTTCCTTATTCTATACTCCATGAGTTTGATGCTGTCAATTTAAATTTTTAATATGGTAACATTATTAGAACTATACCATTTTTTTTGTATTGATTGTTCTCAGAAATATAACTTCAGTAATCAGTTTTTAAAGTAAGTAGTGAGGTGGTTATATATTATTTTGTCGTCGGAATCTCGACGCCTTAATCATTTAAAAATACATTCGCGACATACAAATTAATACTTAAATCGATAATAAGTTTTTATATATATTGTTGTGGTAGCTTAAAGGCTAGTCGTGCAGACTGCAGTGTAGAGTGTAGTTGTTAGTCAGTCAGCAGTCTTGTGTCAACGTATCGGTACTACAGTGCGCCATTGAGCATTCCGATATAAAAAATAAGAAATGTGTTCTTCGTATCTCGTAATTCGGTAAAAGTATCGGGTTGTGATAGTGATCGGAATGAAACTAGTAAAGGATACTTAGGACTTAAATCAGTTATGGCAGATTGTTCGGATTCACGTAAGAATACAAAGTTTATTAGAACGATAAAAGGACCGAAGTTACAATCATGGATTTGGTGTGTAATAATTCAGTGTTTTATAAGTATACCGTGTATAATATCGACGTGTCTCGGTGTGGATATCACAGTGGCAGTGTTCCCAGAAGGTGACGTACGGATAAAATATGGAGATCCATTGGAAATATTTTGTATCGCTGAGAATTATTCATCGGCCGACTTACAGTTTTCCCTCGGAGGAGAGGTACATGACTCAGAAATCGTGAATAGTACTACAAGAAGGTTGTATATAAGTAAACCTGAAAAGCAGTTAAATACATTTTATTGTAGAAATATTAAAACTGGAAAAATATGCGTTAGTCGCATTTTAGTAGATACTGAACCAGAACCAGTTACAAATTTTAATTGTATATCTAAAAACCTAGATATATTGAATTGTTCATGGACTAGTCCGCATCAGTTTAGTAAAGTGAATTACACTGTCACATTTTCTATAAATGACAATATTGTGCAGCCACCATGTGTTGCTCCAGAGACACTCCTCAGTGACTCGAAGTATTGTGCCTGGAACACAAGTAGTCAGCCTAGATATAGACAACAGGAAGAAATACAATTCTTTTACCTTACAGCTGAAAATGTATTCGGTAAAACATATCAAAACTTTACTATAGATCACTTCTCAATTGTCAAACCTGATCCTCCTAAAGATTTAAAGGTAGTTGAGAATGGAACTCACAGTGTGACATTAAAATGGACAATCCCTAATAATATATTTGATTTTTTATCCTGTGGTATTGACCATATAATAGAATATCAAATTGCTAAAATAGACAACACAACTTACTTCCACAGAGTGGACGCATCAAGCTTATCACCAAAAAATATATCTTATAGATTTACTTTAACTAATCTGCCATATGCGCACATGCAATATGAAGTAAGAGTATACATTAAGTCAAAAAAAGCTGTTAAAAAGGAATTTTGGTCTAATTTCAGTTATATAGTGTTCTATACATTAAGTGAAAGACCTAAACGTCCACCAGATATCACAGCAGGAGCTTTTGATCAATCGACATTTAATAATGGCAGAGTTATATATGTTTATTGGAAACAACTTGAAGAATACGAAGAAGCAGGGGCAAATTTCACATATAAAGTTATTGTTAGAGAAGAAAACACCAATAAAGTTCAAACACTTTTCCCTGATAAAAATAAAAGTTTGAGTTACCTCATTTTGAATGAATCTTTAAATGCCCTGGATGTGACGGTATACTCTTTCAACTCGATGGGCTCTTCTGTTAATAGCAGCCATCTGTATATTCCAAGAGAAAATGATACCCACTCCCTAAAACTGACTTCCTTCACTAAGTTAGCATATGAAAATGGAACATACGAGTTGTCATGGGTAGGGATAAAAAATATTGATAATTACACCCTGTTTTGGTGTCACCACAATACCACAAATATTTGTTCTGGCCGTATGGATTTTGCTGTGCTTGATCCTAATAAAACTAGCCATACAATTGATTTGCCGAGGGAATATCGCTATCAGTTTGCTATATCTGCTAATGTTGGAGCTAAAACAAGCGGTATGGTTTGGGCACGCTGTGACATATCAAAGGAAGGATTTGTTATGTATAGATTTCCTGTTAAACTAAACTATGATGTTCCGGGTAATTCATCAGTTACATTACGATGGGAAATGGAATGTGCCTTACAGGATGGTATTGTATCTGGATATAATATTACATATTGCCCCATTGTACAGACTAGCAGTGAGTGTGATAAATCTGTGAACACTTCGTATGTTTATGTAACAAATCCAAAAAAAATGTATGTTACTATTGAGAACTTATGGCCATTTAAAACTTATCAATTTACTATAGCTCTGATAACTATTTATGGGCAGAAAAATATTGAAAATGCAACCGCAGTTCTTACAACATCTGAAGGCACCCCAACACATCCCATAAATGTTGAGATAACTAATGTAAGAAATGATTCCTTAGTTATATCTTGGGATCCCCCAACTCATAAAAATGGTAATATTGGTAAATATCTTATTTATAAAAATGATGAAGAATTACCATTTTATGTGGACGAAATGACTAATGGAATAGAGACATCTCGTAGAAATGTGACTTTAAAAGGACTTAGAAGCTTTACAAATTATACTTTTTTAGTTCAAGCTTGTAATGTCCCTATAAGCTTGTGTTCTGTAAAAAGTTCTAGCCAAAATGTATTTGTGAGGACAAGAATAGGTCCACCAAGTAAAATGAAACTGCCAAGTGTTAAATACAAAACGGGATTATTGAAGTGGGATCCACCTGAGTATATTGGAGCTGAATCTGTGGCGTTATATCAAGTTAGAAGAATAAGAGATGACATGGCACCAGAAATATTAAACACAACTGAGTTAACTTCTCCTCTAATACAGTGTGAGGGTTCTATTTCAACAGTCTCTTATGAAGTTAGGGCCATAACTTTTGATGAAGATTTATTTCATGGAGTGATTTATGATAAGAATGTAACCCCGCCGATTAGAAAGCATAAAGGAGTTATTGAATATCCTGGTGAATGGAGTGATCCCCCAAATGTTGTAGGCTGTAGAAACAAAGATAGTCTGACAATGATATTCATTTTTACTGGAATTTTTGCTGTCATAGGTCTTATTTATTTTTCAATAAAATTTTACAAAAAATATAAAAAAATGGAAGATATTAAACCAGTTTTGCCTAGTGGCTTAGGTATACCTGAGAAGGATATATCAAAATATGCATTTGGTGGCTGGAATCCAAATAACAAAGAAGAGAAACCACCTTCCGATGAGATGTTACTTTTGCCAAATAGCAAAACAGTTCCAACATCGACAGATGTAACTAAAAAAGTTGAAAACTTTGGTTCAAATGAACAAACTGACAGCACTGCTGTATTAGACTCTAGAAGAGAAGTTGATGGACAAGTCTCTACTTCTGATGATGGTTCTGATTCATCCCTCAATTTAGATGCAGATCCTGTGAAAGGTGAGGGGCAGAATTTAGATAAAGATGACGACTTTTCAACTGTTGATACAGATAGCACTTACCTTAGTGACCATAATTTAAAGAAAAATCCCACAAGTAACTATGTACAAACTGTTATTAACCCTTCTTCAAACTATGTTCAATCCACACCTAGTCCATCTAAAAATCTACCACAGTCTACATCTGTCACACCTCAACCAGCCAGTTCAAGTTATGTAATGGCAGCTTTACAACCACCTGTGTTTCCTATGGGTCTATCAACAGTAGCGAAGAATCCTGTAATATCATCTTCAGGCTATTGTGCCCACCCTGATATGACTTCCAAAATTAACTTCCCAAAGTTAAGTCCTTCAAAACTTATTGATCCAGAAGCCTTGCCTACAACGCCAAGCTTGCCTCCACCAGCAAAAATAAATGCTGATAATAGTTATATCCAGTTGCAGTCATTAGATTCCTTGCCTAGTCTTAAGCCGAATGTGTGTAATACAGTGCCATTAAAACCTCCTGCCTCAAGTGGATATGTGAGCCATGGGGATGTAGTGATAAATAAACATTTGAATAATATGCTAATTGCTGATCAGCTGGGTGAAGAGTCAGCTATACTTGATCCTGCAATGTCACCAGATGCATATTGCAGGTTTTCGTGGAACACTGATCCTGCTAATGATAATTTACACTCATTGCTTGCCGAATCACCCTTAAGAACCTCAAAAAATTGAAAATTAAATCAACCATAGTATAAGAAATTGACACAGTACTGAAAAATAACGTACATAGACTAATAGTGACTAATTATTGTAAATATTGAAAAAAAAATCTGCCAAGTGCTATAAAAATTGGACATTATAATTTAACACAAGAATATGAGTGTGTTATCTAGTGATAATTTTTGTGCCTTATTAATTTATTTTAGGAGAGTAACAGAGGTTTATTAGGTAAGACTACTTCAGTTCTTTAATTATACAAAAAAAATAATGTTGTAATATATTTAGTTTAAAATCTATTAATATTTTTACCAAGTTTCGATCAAGTATGTGGTTAAAAATTCTTTTAATTTTATATTGATAACATTAAGGTTGATCACTTTAAAAGTATTATGTATATGAAAGTGTAAAATCTATTATGTATCCCTCTCATACTTGCTTAATTAATATTATTGGACAAATTAGTAGTATGCTAGTAGATACTCTTTGCTCATACAATTGTTAAGAATAAGAAGGAATGTGGTTTTAATCAATTTCAAAAAGCAATTACTCTCTGATCATTCTTGTTACAGAACTTTTTAATTGTTACAGAAGCATTTAAATTACAATGGAAGGTATTTATAAGGTTAATTTAATACCAAATGATCTGAGTGTAGAAGAGACTGTCCTACAAATAGCTGATACTCTAGAAAATTTAAATGGTATTGTAGACAATGTATTCTCAAGTATATTGGCTAGAATTAACCAAAATGCAGCAAAAACTGCAAAGATCCAAGAACGAATAGTTATATCAAGGAATAAAGTAGAAAAGCTTGTTGGAATGCAAAAAGCTATTAAAGTGTTTTCAAGTGCAAAATATCCACCATCTATAGTACACGAGCATTATAGATCCATTTTTGAAAATAGCAATTACCATTATCAGCCTCCAAAGGTTACTTTGAATGTGAAAGCTCAGAGGCAGTCAAATGAAAAAGGCATTCAGGTATGTAATGTATTAATTTTAATCCACTTGGGACACACAAGTCATAGTTTTAATAATAGGTAAACAACATGTTAGTATAAAACCTTCACCACTTAAAGCTACTGTCTTGGCAATATTAGCTACTTGATATGGTCACTTGCATTTTCGCCACTTACTTCTCTGCTCCATTATGGGTTATAGCATTTTGGCATAAATACTCTAAAAATGTAAAAATAATTCAAATTTGTTTTTTAGATCCAGGCATGTTTAAACAAAAAAATAGAATACATATTTAGCTTTATTTTATTACTAAAGATGCTATATTTCCCCGTGTTGGTTGGTGAACAGTGAAATTATGTGTCACTACCATTGTGACTACTAGGTGGTAGAGTTCCAAATTTTTTCTGCAACATCTTGCCGGGGTATTTGTTACTGGTGCAGTGGTGCCTTACCTGTTCCTACCGCAATAGGGTAAATGCTTGTCACTCTTGTAGTCTGGCATGAAAGGTAAATTAGCCGAATAAAGTAAACTTAGGTATGTGGCATTACCAACCTGCCACACGGATAGCAACACACTATTAACATATTTGAGAAGTGATGGAACAAAAAATGATAATTATCTTTAATATTTAAAAAGTCACCTATTTTTGACGTAAAAAAACTACATAATATTAAATATAAAAAGTTACTGATTTTGGCCCGATTTTCGAAAATTGAGTTTTCACCAGATCTCCATGTTTTGAGGTCCTAGATACCTTTTCCGACTATTTTCACAATGACATCGGTATGTCTGTATATATGTATGTATGTGTGTGTGTGTATGTGTGTAAGTAAACATCTCAAAACTTTTGAATGGCTGGACTGATTGAAACGCGGTTGATGGCATTCGGTTGAATTCCACTCAACTTAGACTTCCTGAAAATTTGGACCAAGTCGGCCCAGAAGATTTTGAGAAAGAAAAAACCCCAAAATTTGTTTTGACGAAATAGTATTTTTTTAATATAACTTCCAGATTCATTTATCGATTAAGTACAAAAAATAATCAGCTCTATTTCTTCAAAAACTATGTCTAATACACAAATTGCATCAAAATCTGTTTATACGTTTGGGCATAATCGTTGACGAAAAGTTTTGAAAAAGTGTTTTTCAACATAGCTTCGAAATTTTTTAACTAATATATTTTTGGTATTCTACAGCATTTTAGTACATAAAAACTGCGTCGAATGATGTTTCAAAAATCAAAATTCAATCTATTTTTCAAAAGTTAAGGCTTTTCAAATATTAAAATTACGTTATTTTTAGCAAACTTACTTAATTTATTTACTTAATAATTTTTATAATAAATTTCAGGCTAACACACTGGTAGACCTAAAAATCTTATCAGCTTTTCTCCTTTAAAAACTGTCAAATACCATTAATTGAATCAAAATCGGTCAATTTGTTTGGGAATTTATCAATGATGAAAGTTTCTGAAAAAAATATTTTTTTGACACTGCTTCTTAATTTTTCAACCTATAGATTATTTAGATAAAACAATATTTAAGATCTCAAAAATTAAGTTGAATGTCATTTGAAAGATCAAAATCGATTATATTTCCAAAATATACAGCTTTTCAAAAATCAATATACTGCCATTTTTAACAAAATAGATGTTTGATCTGAAAAAGTGTGTGCTCATAGTTTTTATATTTTTTGAACTTAAAATACCTTAATTTAAATATTCACGGGACAAATAAATATTCACGGGACACAATTTAGCAGGAAGTTTCAGGGATGGCCTGCAGGGTCAACCGTTTACAGATTTTTTAAATTGTATGTACAAAGGCTAAGCAAATCCAGATTTTGGAGCGTTTGTGAAAGGTTTGTGTGTTTGTGAAAGGAAAAGCCATCTGCTTGTTTACTAATGTTATAAAAAAATCTAACATTTATTGCTTCATTTTTTTATAACGTTTAAATAACATTAGGTTAGTCAGTTACAGTAAGAAATGTTTCATTTTTAGGAGAAACTTCACTTCTTTCATGTTAAAGTGGCTGAATCAAAACTAGCTAACCCTGGACCAGATTTTGATGTGACAGCAGTAATAGATAATGTTTCCAGTGCAGGTGATCTGCTTGTCTATAACACAGATGAGAGTGTGTATTTTAGAACACCAAAAGCCCCGGTATATGTCCCTAAAGTTCACAGTAATGTGGTGAAGAATGTATTGGAAGAAGCACCACCATCAATCATGAAGAAAAATGTGTTGAAACGAGAAATTGATGAATACATGTATGCACCTGGAATGGGTATGGTAAGTTAAATTTCTTTTATTTTTGACATTGGCGTTTTTGGTGATTTGGGTGCATGTGAACAATCTTCATACAAATATATGACCATCCCATTGCTCAAGTGGTTAGCCAGTTGAGGGGGCTCGGGTTCGATTCCTGACAGGGACAAGTATTTGTGTGATGTGCACAAATGCTTGTATTTCTTTCTGGTTTGGGTGTTTATTTATAAAACAAAGTTGTGTAACTTATTTGTAACTCCAGAACGGCTGGGCCAATTTTTTGTGTTTTTGGATTTGTCTTATGGGAAGTGAGTATTAAAATATGATATTCATCAATAAAAAAAAATATTCATTGATAAAAATTTGTCTTGCTGGCATGTCATTGAAATACTTGATTTTTTAAAATTTATATTTATTATCCTAATGAATAAATAAACTTAGTAATTTTAAAATAATTAAAATCCTAAAACTGCTCATTTATTGACTCTTAGGCAGAACGAAGTTCTCGGGGTCTGCTAGTTAAATATATTTCAGTATTGATTTTCAGTTTTCACCTTGTTAGTCCCAGGCTCCTTTGAAGAATAGGCCGACTGCCGTTCTGCTAGGCAGGTCGTAAAAGGCGACCGATTGGCTATACGAGTCACTACCATTGTGGCTACTAGATGGTAGAGTTCTGCATTGTCTCGCCTGGGTCTGTTACCACCGCCTTACCTATTCTTGCCGCAATAGCGTCGGTGCTTGTCACTGTCGTGTTCCGGTTTGCCTCGCCTCGCCACAAGATAGCAATGCACCATTAACGTCTTTGGTGTCTATAGGCGATGTTGACTCTGTCCATCAGGAGACCCATCTGCTTGTTCGCTTATCTATGATATTAAAAAATAAAATAAAAAAATATGTACATCACACAAACGTTTGCCCCTGTCGGAAATCAAACCCGAACGCCATTAATTGCGTATTGCGCAGTCAGCGTCGCTAACCACTCGACGACTGAACATTGACAGGAGCTTAGACCAAAGTATAATACTTTGGTCGAAGGACAGGAGCTGTGTAATCAAATAAACAAATCTTATGTGATAACTCTGAGTCATGGTATTTCCAAGTGGCAAAGTGTATATTGTAAAAGTTAAAGGCTACTTCACTGTAAAGATTGTTATTGAGACGGCTTCAAGTTTGTGACGTCATAGAGTGTTTTGTGATGTCATACACATTCTTGTTACTATTCTTTCCTGGCTGTGGCTTTCGGCTGTTACCTTTGAACATTTATTATACTACTAAGTGTACCCGCGACTTCGTATGCGTAAAAAAAACGAAAATAAAAGTAGCCTAAGTTACTGTCAATTGGTGTTCCCTAAGGCTGAGTGCTATCTCCTGCATTGTTTCTTCTGCATATCACTGATATGCTACAAATTAGCAGCATTCGTTGTTATGCGGACGACAGTACAGGAGATGCTGTATATTTCGGCCGCGCTAACATTTCTCGAGAACTTGTCGAGGAGTGCCGGAATAAACTTGTGTCTAAAGTCGAGGATTTATTTACCACTCTTAGAATGGGGTCGACTAAATCTAGTATATATACAATCCAAAGAAGACACAAGTTTGTGCGTTTACCGCTAAGAAAACGCCTTTTGTCATATCCCATCGTCTTGAGAATATGCCTAAGCCAACGTTCAGTTTTTTCAGAGAAACGTTCAGTTTCGTGGTCATTTGGAAGGTAAAACAAACCTGGTGTTCAAGAAAATTGGTGTTCTGAACAGAGTGCTAAGTGTGAGTTTTTCTTTTCGCATTCGATCGTGAGCGCGTTTCGAGTTTACTAGGAATTTGTATGTGATTTGTACAGCGCCACCTATTGGTAAGCGTGAGAAACCAGTTTACCACTAGGTGGCGCTGTACAAATCACATACAAATTCCTAGAAAACTCGAAACGCGCTCACGATCGAATGCGAAAAGAAAAACTCACACTTACCACTCAGGGCGAAACAGTACTTCACACCAGCCGACTATTTGCGACTTTACAAGTCGCAAATCAGGCCTCATATGGAGTACTGTTCTCATCTTTGGGCAGGGGCTCCGCAGTACCAGCTCCTTCCTCTTGACTTCATACAACGTAGAGCGTCTCATATCGTCGATGACCGGGCTCTTTCTGATCGGCTTGATACTTTGGCGTTGCGAAAAGGTGTGTTGGTTCTCTCTGCATCTTCTATCGTTTTTACCACAGGGAGTGTTATGAAGACCTTTTCGGCTTAATACCACCTGCTGATTTCCATCATCGGACATCACGCCAAAATTCTGAGTTCCACCCTCACCACTTGGATGTATGCAAGTCCAATACAGTGCGATTTTCAAGACATATTTGCCTTGCACGACTGCTCTATAGAATTAATTACCAGCGGATGTGTTTCCGAACCGATACGGTTTAGGGGCCTACGGCGACTAGGGCCGACTAGGAACGCCAAAAATATGGTGTTTATTCCTTAAAGGCCGGCAATGCACCTGCAGGACCTTCTGTTTTGCATGGGCGGTGGTGATCGTTTACCATCAAGTGAGCATCTTGCCAATCCCGGGATTTTACCCGCATAGTTCCCGTTCGCGTGGAATTTCCGGGATAAAACTATCCTTTATCCTTTACTTTAAGTCCTTTCTCGGGTCTCAAACTATCTTTGTTCCAAATTTCATTCAAATCAGTTCAGTGGTTTAGGCATTAAGAAGAGACAGACAGTGTTAATTTCGAATTTATAATATTAGTGTGGATAGAATATCAAACAAGTGAATGGCTTTCCTGATGGGAAGAGATAACCATCGCATATAGACTGAATTGAGCATTGCTATCCCTGCCGGAAGATTGTAATGCCATAAAAATGTAAGTTTATTGGCTATCTTATTTTCCAACTAACTTATGCACCTTACCTTCCAACCCGGCACACGACAAAAAATAAGCATTGACACTATTGCGGCAGGAATAACACGGTGGAATCAAACCCAAGCAGATTCCCCGTGTTGGTCCCGCGCTCCTTTGAAGAATAGGCCAACTGCCATTCTGCCAGGCAGGTCGTAAAAGGCGACCGATTGGCTATACGAGTCACTAACATCGCGGCTACTAGGTGGTAGAGTTTTGCATTGTTTCGCCCGGGTCTGGTACCACCGCCTTACTTATTCCTACCGCAATAGCGTCAGTGCTTATACTGTCGTGTTCTGGTTTGGAAGGTAAGGTAGCCGGTAAACCTATGCTTATGGCATTAGACCTCGCCACAAGATAGCAACGCACCATTAACACCTTTGGTGTATAGGCGATGGTTGACTCTTTCATTAGGAGACCCATCTGTTTGTTTGCTATCTTATGATATAAAAAAGAGATGTTATGAACTCTACCATACAGTAGTTACGATGTTTGTGACACGTTTAACCAATCATTCATCTGTTACGATCTGCCTGGAAAAATGGCAGATCGTCTATTTAGAGCGGGACGGACGAATATGGGAAAATTATGAAATTATTTAGTTGACTACGGTACCCTGAAAATCCAAATACACTCGGGACACGAACCAGTAGTGTCATAATCTGTGCCGAACAAGCTAACCATTAAACTTTCGAGATGATTAAATCTTATTAGTATACTAGCTGTTGCTCGCGACTTCGTCCGCGCGGACTTCGTTTACTCCTCACAGCACCTCCCCCGTAGGTGATAGCGTGATAATATGTTGACCCGACCTGTTAGTAATATTCATGCAAAATTTGAAGTAAATCCACGCAGTACTTTTTGAGTTTACCCCGGACATACATTGACTTTCCTACGATTTTATTATATGTATAGATTACGGGCTCAGGTTAACCTTTTGTTAATCTAAGATTGCGAGAATAATTCAACGTACAACGGGCCGTTGATGTTTTCTGGTGCACTTGATATAATGCTGCGTCATCAGTCAATTTATAGCGACGGTTCGTTTGTCACGGTATTAATAAAGCCTACATAATATCTTGACCTTGTTAAAACAAGCAACGACATATATAATAGTTCACAAGTAAATTCAGTGTGTATTTGTTGTATTCTGTTTTAGGGTTCTGTACCTAAAGGGTGACAACGGAATTCTAAAGATATGCCTTCTCTCTTTGTCTGTTTATCGCTCGGCTATATTTTTTCTATCTTGAACTTTTCTTTCTATATTGTTTCTATCTTGAACGAAAATAGTTATACACCCGACATTTTCACAGAATACGTATTATTTATTATTATCTATAATAATAAAATCGTAGGAAAGTCAAAACTGTAGCCAGCAATCTTATTTTTTTTTTTGATATAATAAGATAGCAAACAAGCAGATGGGTCTCCTGATGGAAAGAGTCAACCATCGCCTATAATGGTGCGTTGCTATCTTGTGGCCAGGTCTAATGCCACATGCATAAGTTTACCGGCTACCTTACCCTCCAAAGCGGAACACGACAACGACATGCACTGATGCTATTGCGGCAGGAATAGGCAAGGCGGTGGTACCTGACCCGGGCGAGACAATGCAGAACTCTACCACCTAGTAGCCACGATGGTAGTGACTCTGATAGCCAATTGGTCGCCTTTTACGACCTGCCTGGCAGAACGTCAGTTGGTCTATTCTTCAAAGGAGCCAGGAACCAACATGGGGAGAATCTTATGCGTGTTACATTTAGATCCTCAACGTGGGTGGCGATGTGCGAATCGCACTTTTGGCGATTTTGTTTCTTTTTATCAGGTAAGCTTACTATTTGCTTGTTTGCACTTTGCTATCTTGTGATATATTAAAAATATTGTGATCTGATCGCCATTCGCCTGCTATATCAAGTAAGTGGTGTGTTTGTAAAAAATGGATATGAAAGAAGCAAGGTATGTCTGCTTGGTACGTGGTGGCCCTCGTTTCTCTCTGTCTACCCCGTAAATAATTTTCCACGAAGAAACATTTACTAGAATGTTTTGTTACCAGGTGCCAGAATTAGATATGCCGCTTGATCTTCCGCACTTGCCAGGCATCGCTGGCGACGTGCAATTCTCTGTGGTCGATGATAGTTCAATAGCGCCATCAGCGCTTACATCCCCCGTTGTCCCAGTAGCGATAGACCCGATACCAGAGTCTGAGTTACCTGAGCTGCCAGAATTCTCAGACCTAAAGGAGCTGCCGGACGTGAAGGTTTTGCCAGATATGCCTGATGCTCCGAAGGTGGAAGAACCAGCACCGCCTATGATGCCACCACCGCCACCCCCGCCGCCGCCGCCACCACCGATGGTGGTAGTTGAAAAATCAATCGAAAAGAGGTAAGTACCAAGTTCCAACTTAAAAGTATCGTAGGTTTTTTATTTTATTTTTTAAAGACTCATTTTCAGCTATCATATTTTTAAGGTTTTCATTCTACCGTGTTACTTTTAGAAATAAGTTTGTGTTTACTACAAAATAATAAATTACGACACCTGTGAGTTAAATAGTTGATTACATTAATAGTTGATTACGCCTGGTATTTACTAAATTAGAAATAACAAAAGAAGAAAAACAAATATCTATAAGTACACATATAATAAAATCGTAGGAAAGTCAAAACTGTACATTGAATATTTTTTTAAAAGAATACTTGGGGCGTGATCTACAATCGATATCAAAGCCAAAAATATAGTTTTTAGAATGTTTGTCTGTTTGTCTGTATGTATGTCCGGGGAAACTCAAAAAGTACTGCATTGATTTACTTCAAATTTTGCATGAATATTACTTATAGGTCGGGTCAACATATAGGCTACATATTAATTATCACGCTATCACCTACGGGGGAGGAGCTGTGCGGAGTAAACGAAGTCCGCGCGGACGAAGTCGCGGGCAACAGCTAGTAAATAAAAATAAATGAAAAACGCTTTAATTCGTCAGTAGAAAGATAGCAAGAAATTAAAATCAATTTAGGCGCTGTACAGCAAAATTCTTATTCAGAACTCGAGCAGAAACATTCTCACTTTTTTGCGTAGTTTGACTCCTAAACGATCCGATTACCATACCTGATTTTTTGTCGGTGTCTAACTGTTGGCATGTGTTCGTTTAGAAAAAGTTGTATAAACATTAGTCTAGCTTGTTATTTGGTTCGTTTAAGAAGAAACAACCGGGTCATCTTACGATAAGGATTTGTATATTGATTTTATATTTTTAACCGGCTTCCCAAACAGAAGGAGGTCCTCAATTCTGCTGTAGGTATTTGATTTTTATATTAGTTGTCTCGGAACTCGATTATTTATGAATCGATTCTGAAAATTCGTTTCGGTTTGGAAGGGTATACTTCTTGTGTGATCTCTTTAAAATTTGGCGAAATCTAGCGTTTAAAATTACAGGGTATCGTAAGTCGGTTGTTGCATTACTGCGTTTAAATTATTATTTAAATGCTTCATTATGGCTCCTCTTTGATGGCCCATTGTGAGGGCCATGATGGCCTATCTAATGATCGTACAGCGTCGCCGCCATGATCGGGCAACTCTTCACACAATCGTGAACGCTTATTTTATATTTACTAACTGTCTACTGTTAGGATATGATGTCTATCGAAAATGGATGAAAATGGATAGGATCGCCGCTGCAGAAATATTTTTACTAAGATCTTATAATCATTTTAAATGTCTACACGTTCTAGAATGTACCAGAGACTTCCAAAAAGTATACAATCACTACGTTTGAGACAACTATGTACTGATTAATCGGCGATTGTGTAGACGCGCACACTATGCTAACGAAAAGTAAAATAGCATGTATTAGAACCTATTTAGGTTCTAGCTCCGGGTCGGGAAAGAGTTATTGAGATTTTTTGGGATATTGTCGAAAAGCGAAATTTCAGTAGCAGCTCGTGTCTGGTAGTTTTTTTTTATATCATAATGTTAATGGTGCGTTGCTATCTTGTGGCGAGATCTAATGCCACATGCATAAGTTTACCGACTATCTTACCCTCCAAACCGGAACACGATAGTGACCAGCACGGACGCTATTGCGGCAGGAATAGGAGGGACAGGGATAGGAGCGTTTGCTCATAAGCGTGGCGACACGTTCCTTCCCAATAGCAATAGCTTTATACAAATGTAATTTAGCTTGTAATGAAGAAAATGCAGCGTCGCTTGCAATTATGTAATAGTATAAAGGTCAGAGTAGATACGTATTAAAAGCCTTTTTACGTACGTATTAAAACCCATTACATTTTATCACGTAATTTATCAATAGCAAAAATTTTATGATAATATAATTTATTTAATATAAAATAAGACCGTAAACTTTGTAGCGATTTCTCTGAATCTATTTGTTTTTTTTTTCGAATAAAACAAGTAGATTTACTGAATAGAAGGAATTCACCATCGCCATTAATATTCTATTCCACATAGTTATATCAGCTACTGGAATAGAATCCTTTCTTTGCTTAGTTTGAGTTTATATTGAGTAAAAATCCCTCTAAAATAATTTTCCACTGGTGAAATTAACTTATAACTACCTTCTACGAATTGCTTGTTTGACCTCCGTGACGCCACTGAAAGGAACGATGGCATTTGAATAAATGGATTAAACTCATCGAATGTCCGTTTAACAAAAAATACCCCAGTTAATTGTCCCAGTAGTGTCGCTGGGGTCGTTTGTGGGTCTCCTTTCGGTGGCGTCGTAGAGGTCATACGAAACAGTCGCGGAAGATAGCAAATTTAATTAATTTCATCTTTAAATTATCGATTTCCGCAAAATAACATCTGAATAAAAAATCCATAGTATTTAATAAATAATATAAATTTAATTTAATAAATAAATATTCATGGGACAAATTACACTTACTGATCTAAACCCAAAGTAAGCAAATTATTTGCTTGTGTTATGGGTGTTAGTCAACGATACTAATATATAGAAATACATATATAAATACATTTACATACATAATAAACACCCAAACCCGGAAATATAAACATTTATGCTCATTACACAAATGCTTGTCCCGGGGGATCGAACCCGAACCCCGTCGGTTGCGTAGTTAGGGTTGCTAACCACTCGACCAACGGGGCGGTATAGTATGCGTACTACTAGCAAAATGATTGAATTGGGGTTTTTGGTGCACTATAAAACTTAAAGTAATCATAGAAAAGACATCTATGCCACTGACTGAATATGCTCAATTGTTTTCCTAACACTCTTTATACCCATATACCGGGTATACGCGATAGCCGTCCTTTTTTGTCAGAAGAATCGTTTGCTTGTTTGCTATCTTATGATATGACATATTCATACATTCTATTTATACATAATTTATGTATTAGGCAAGCGAATAATTAAATGCCTTATTACTATAACTCGATCTGGTCGTGATTTCTCGACGTTATTTTTGGCTTTTACTCAAAAAACCCTTTTCTGTTTAGACTCCACATGACGTAATTTGTTCAAAAGAATATTTTTGTTAAACAAAAGCTTAATTTTCAATGTACTATGGACCTCATCTGAGATTGAATTAATAGCAATGTCCGAAAAAGGCAACACTGCATTAGTTTCGGTGAAGAAATAGAATAATTAATTAAGCCTTGACTTTAAATTCCCACAAACATTTCTTTCCTTCAACTTATTTTAATGCAAGGATTTGGATTTTTCGTATTTTATTTTCTAAATTCATGTATTTGTAGATTAACAAATTTTTCGTATACATTAGTTATATATAGACGACACGAATAGCAACGCACCATTAACATCTTTGGTAGCCATAGGCGATGTTTTCTCTTTTTATCAGGTGATCCATCTGCTTGTTTGCTGTTATGATATAAAAAAAAGTTAAGGATGTGTTGTTCTGAATTGCGAAATAATAAATTGTGATTCTTGCTGGATTAGTAGAGATTTCTCCGATTTTTGACTTAGCAAACCGCCCTGGAGGTATTTGCGAAACCGAATCCCAATTTGGAATAGTAACTTGACTGGGGATTTCACTTATTGTTACATCAGCAGGTGGGACAGTAAGGGTGCAGCTACATATATCGGGCCACGACGAAGATTCGTGCTATCGCGATATCCCGAACTGCTTCGCGAAGGCCTTGACGCGTCACTGCAGTGGGCGTCAAACTGCGGTCCGCGAGGTGATATATTTAGCGCGGCCAACACAATATAGATCATATTATTATAATAAACAATAATAATAATAGCAAACTGTAATTTGTACATGTAGTTAACTAAAAATAAATACTAAGATATACCTATATAAATTTCCTCGTGTAAGCCGTTTGCTTGCATTACGATTATGATGACCAATCCGCCCCTGTCGTTCTGCCAGGTATTTATAATATACTAGCTGAGCGCGCGACTTCGTCCGCGTGGATTTTTTTTTTAAAAAGTAGCCTAAGTTACTCCCTTTCACATCAGATATCTGCCAGTGAAAGTCCCGTCAAAATCGGTCTAGCCGTTCATGCAGTTTGACATAGAAATAGTTGAAGATCCGGGGTCAAAATAGGCTATTTTTTTTTTCAATAATCAACCCCTAAAGGGTTGAAATAGAGGATGAAATTTGTATTAAAAGCTGTTTCGACAGCATATTTATCTACTCGCGGGCGAAGCTGCGCTGGTCAGCCAGTAGTTACATAAAATTAAAGAGTTTAATGAACGGCCTCTTGTAATTTGTTTGCTTTGTCGCGGATCGCACAAATATAACCTGCGGGCCGCGGTTTGATGATCAGTGATAATACGACGTCATTATGACGTAAGCAGGTGTCGCGATGTAGTTCGGACTAGCGCGACCTTCGCCGTAGCCCGACATGTGTAGCTGCACCATAAGTGACATCGTTGTTACAATATTTAAACGTAAAAACAAATGTGAATAAATTGAAATTATGATGAACCGATTTGGCTAATTTTGGTTTTGAATTAATTGTTGAAGTACAGGGAAGGTTTAAAAGGTGAGAAAATATAGCAAAAAATAAGAGTAGTTAAAAAGGCAGAACAACGTTTGCCGGGTCTGCTAGTAAGCGTATAAAGCTAAAAGATGAGTTTTGAATATTTATAAAATTATCTTTTCCTGTTTGCTCCGCTTGCACTAAATTATTTAAATACTTTTTACTAGCTGACCCGGCAAACGTTGTTTTGCCTTACATATTAGGAATCCATAGCAGACAAACAACGTGACACTTAATTTATATAAGTCTACGGGATTAAACTTTATATGGTGGTTAAGTATTCTTAAATTTTTTAATTTTCCGCGCAATTTTCTTAATATTTTCTTTTATAAGAACCTCCTCTTTACAATTACAAATACAACAAAAAAAATACCGAAATTGGTCCAGCCATTCAGGCGTGATGTCCTGACCAAGGAAAATAGGGATTGATTTTTATATATATATAAGACTAGCTGTGCCCGCGACTTCGTCCGCGTGGAAAAAATTCTAATATAAAAACCCGCATAGTTCCCGTTCCCGTGGGATTTCCGGGATAAGAACTATCCTATGTCCTTTCTTGGGTCTCAAACTATATTTGTACCAAATTTTATCCAAATCGGTTAAGTGGTTTGGCCGTGAAAGCGTAACAGACAGACAGACAGACAGATAGAGTTACTTTCGCATTTATAATATTAAGTATTTAACTATAAGTATTTAAATAGTTTGTTGCAAGCGAACCCTATTGTTTTTTAACTTTGTGATATTAATTCGCGTAATATGTCCAGCGATATTTATTATTATATTTATCAGTTATTTGATAAAAACAACGCTAACCAAGATTGGATAAGTGCCCGGTTGACGATAGGCCTTTTTTTAAGCCATTTTGTTTCCGCACTTTGCCACTTGGGCCTTTGTACGTAGCTGGCTAAATCTATTCCAGTCATCCTAACTCCTTCCAGAAACTTATAAGACGTGACGATAGGCTTACTACCTTATCACATTATGGGACTAAGTATCTTCGGCTAACTGTGGGTGTACCTGGTGTACCTCTGTCTACCTCTTCGGGGATACAGGCGTCAAGATACTTACTACATCCATACTATAATATTATAAATGCGAAAGTAACTCTGTCTGTCTGTCTGTTACACTTTCACGTCTAAACCGCTGAACCGATTTGGATAAAATTTGGTACAAATATAGGTTGAGACCCGAGAAAGGACATAGGATAGTTCTTATCCCGGCAATCCCACGGGAACGGGAACTGTGTGGGTTTTTATTTTAGAAATTTTTCCACGCGAACGAAGTCGCGGGCACAGCTAGTATAATATAAGGTACATTTCTTTCATAAAAATGTTCTATTTCCAAGGCATATAGAGAAAAATAACGCGAACAAAGCCACGGATAATATTTATTAATAAAATACTCTTACCATACTGTGTGAGAATTCTTTTTGTAATTCTATTAAACTCGCTAAGTTTTATTGTTTTTATTGGTATTCGTGAAACGTATATTTTTAAGTAAACCACCTGCAATAGATGTTGCATTTCATGAATGGTAAGTGGCATCGTTAACCACAAAAGGAAGGTGTAGTGGACGTAGAAAGGGTTTCGAAGAAAAATGTAAATTATATGTTCCATCCGAGTTGGATTAAAGTTATGGGCCACTTGACCCTAGCTGAGCCCGCCTATGGAATATTAAATAGGATAAATGTCGAACAAACTGGTCTAAATGGCTTTTAAAACGTTACATTCGTAATGTTTAAAAAGTAAACGTGTAATTTTAATCGTCCCGGATAGTCCACAGTACCGTGTGTATATTTATCAATATGATATCAGATATGCCTTTCAAGACAATTTCTTAGGTTGTCGATGTAGCTTGTATTTACACCTAGATATACTGAGTTATTGTACTTACCGATGAAATTAAAACACTTCACTATTAAAAATAACTTTATTATCTTCGTAGAAAATTGTAATTCGAATTTATTTTGTAGTGCCTAATTTGAAAACATCAAGTTTGGATGTTTTGATGTTTGTTACTCAATCACGCAAAAACGGATTGACAGATAAAGATGAAATTTGGCACACATCCCAAGCAGCAATCAAGCATGTTTAATACCCATAAAGCAGCTCATATAGAACTTAAAGTTCTATTGCAGCCGTACAATGGTGTAAAAAGATGCTTTTATCGGTATAAGAGACCTTTATGAGTTTATATACAGCCTAATGCTGTACAAGGCCTTTCTTAGAGTTCCGCGTAAGCTTTAGGCGTTATATCTGAATATTAATACACTACTGTACAGCTTTAAGCAATTTGTAACTCATTAGGCTGATTTTAATCCTTAAAGCTGTACATTAGCTGTATTTTGTTTAGCACGGGAATTTATTACAGCTTTAAGTGTTATTATAGTATCACTTAACGCTTGTTTCTGTAAAATGGGATATGCAATCACCGTTCTACAGCTAATATTTATGGCGTAATTGTAGACTGTTATGTAGCCAATGGTGTTAAAAAATCTGCATATACAGCTATAGTACAGCTCAAGGCTGTATTACTGAGAAAATTGTTGTTTGCTGTTTTTATATCTACATAGTTGATATCATGTGGAAAAAATCAAGAGGAATATTGAAAAGGAATATTTAAATATTATAAATTACCAACCAAGTAATCGTGATGAAGATAAAGCTGAAAAATTACTAATTCAGGTAAACCTACAATCGTCATTTTTATTAATGTTCAAGGAAAAGGGTTCCGTAACAAAAACATTAAAAAGTGATTGTAGGTTATCTGATTTATTATTTTTTAGCCTTATCTTCTTCATTAAGGTTACTTGGTTGGTAATTTACAATAACTGATTTTTTTTAATGTCATAAGATAGTAAACAAGCAGATCGGTCTCCTGATGAAAAGAATCAACCATCGCCTACAGACAGCAAAAATGTTAATGGTGCGTTGCTCTCTTGTGGCAAGGTCTAATGCCCAATGCATAAGTTTACCGGCCACCTTACCCTCCAAACCGGAACATGACAGTGACTAGCACTGACGCTTTGCAGCAGGAATAGATAAGGCGGTGGTACCAGACCCGGTCGAGCCAATGCAGAGCTCTATCACCTAGTAACCACGATGGAAGTGACTCGCATAGCCCATCGGTTGTCTTTTACGACCTGCCTGGCAGAAAGACAATTGGTCTATTCTTCAAAGAATATATAAAAAAGAGTTAAAAAGAGAAATAAAAATCATTACACTGAGAAAATATGAATTTTTTTATTTTTAACTTGCTACTATACGGAGTTTTACAAAAGCGGTATAGTAAGTCGAAAGGGGGTGACTCAGAGGGTCATTTTGAACAACTTTTGTTCAACGATTTGTGAAAATTCCCGAAAAACAATTTTGTTTTTCCATTGTGAAAAGTCACGTGACCAACAAAGTTTCTATGGAGAATCAATATTTTTTTCGCGAATTTCCAAAAGTCGTTAAACAAAAGTTGTTAAGAATGACCCCCTGAGCCACCCCCTTTCGGCTTACTGTACCACTTTTGCAACACCCTGTATATATGTATACTTACAATCGTTTTAAAAATATTATATACTTAGATACAATTACAGGCAAAAGAGTATGTGTTTCTCTTTGAAGAACTAATAATATTAAATCACAAGCACGAAATAACGTATTCTTCTTAAAAATATTTTTGTGATAGACCAATATTTAAAAGGCTTGATTTTTCGTTCTTGATCAACTTAGTTATATCAAGTTGTTTTCTTGGTCATTATAATTCACCTTTATCCTCCCACAAACTGGGTACGATACAAATACGGTTTTGGCTTCTCTCAATTGTTTTTATTATTTTATAAGTTATAGTTAACAATAAGTTGGTTTAGTTGTAAAGTCAAACGACCGACGTCAATACAACACAATAGCGAAATCAAGTGACAAACATATGTTTTGTATTTAGGGTTCTTCAATTTTTGTACGCATCTCTAAACATAAGTTAAGTGATTAAAAGCCAATTACTGTACAATAGATTTATATAGGGACTTAGTACAGCCTAAAGTGTATTTGGACGGTAATTAAAAGCCAATAGCCGTATAATAGAACAAAAAAGAGATTCAGTACAGCTATTTGCAGTATATCACCCTCCAAATACACTTTAGGCTGTATAACAAAACGCCGCCATTATTGTGTATTAAAAACAACATTAAAGAAATATATTGTTAAATAAAAGATATATTTAGCAATAGCTAAAGCTATATCTTGACAAGCAACTTATTTTATGATCATTATGCCTTTATATACAATATTGTACCATAAATACTTGTATATTCTAACCTTAAACACAAACACTTACCGTATTTCGCAATGATTTTATTTGTGTTATCTTGATTATTTCGTTGGCGCGTGAATATTTTGAGGAAAAACATACACGACTTCACAGTCATTTAGAATTTGCACTTTGAATACACACTTGAATACTGCTCCAAGTCCAAGAATTTATCGTTTATTAATATATTTTTAATTATGGCGTCTGCAGATATAATGTTATACAATATTAAAAACAGATTAGTTGCTTTTTATCATTTTCAAACACCTATTAAGAACATTTAGCTGCACAAGAGAGTATCTTAAGTATTATAGTTTCTTTATACACCGAATAACAGCCTTTGTACAGCCTATACCAGCTTGTACAGCTATTGTGCTGCCTATTTAACTCTTAGCTGTACAAGACAGTTACAAGGGAGTATCTTTAGTGTTATAGTTTCTTTATACATCAAATAACAGCCATTGTACAGTTTATAACAGCTTGTATAGCTATTGTGCAGCCTATATAACGCAATAAGCTGTATAACTTGGGGCCCTTTTTGGTGTTATATCGGCTGTAGAAGCGCTTCTACAGCCTTTGTACGGCTTCGTATACAGCTTTAAGTTTAAAAATGAACCTAAATGCAGCCTATATACAGCTTAACGTGCTACTTGGGATGTAGATTATGACCTGAAATAGTACATAGCACATGCGAAAGTTTAGATGTTTGGATGTATGAATAGATGGATGTTTGTTATTAAATAACGCAAAACTACTGAACGGATTTAGATGAAATTTAGTATACAGGTTGATAATAACCTGGAATTGCGAATAGACTTACTATAACCACAATAGAGTAATTATGGTAATGATAATTAAATTGTAACTGATAATTAAAATGTATAATACCTATAATATATAATGATATGTAATGAAAAATATATATGTTAATATATAGATATGCACAAAGATTATAATAAATACCATATAATATAATCCAATAGGTATGTGAAATAACCTCTAAATAAAACATTATATCCCCGTATAATATAATATCCCCGTGTTGGTTCCGGGCTCCTTTGAAGAATAGACCAACTGCCCTTCTGCCAGGCAGGTCGTAAAAGGCGACCGATTGGCTACGCGAGTCACTATCATCGTGGCTAATGGGTGGTAGAGTTCTGCATTGTCTCGCCCGGGTCTAGTATCACCGCCTCGCCTATTCCTGCCGCAATAGCGTCGGTGCTTGTCGCTGTCGTGTTCCGGTTTGGAGGGTAAGGTAGCCGGTAAACTTATACATGTGGCATTAGACCTCGCCACAAGATAGCAACGCACCATTAACACCTTTGGTGTCTATGGGCGATGGTTGACTCTTTCCATCAGGAGACCCATCTGCTTGTTTGCTATCTTATGATATAAAAAAAAATTAGCAGTCCATGACAATATCAATCGGTCAAAAGCCCTTACGAAACTTAACCATCTAGTTAGCCCATGTCATAAAACTTTCCTGTATTCAATTTCGAACTCTTAAAAATGTTTACGATTCTCTGGTGCATTTTGCACTGTACGAAAATTCGGTATAAACTTTAATAATCAAGATTTTCACATCGTATGTTAAAACTCCATGGTCTTTTATCCCAGCGTGTTTCCAGTTGTGAAGAACGTGACAATTGTAATTTGTTTTAACGACTACGGTTATAGAATATTTCTCATTAATTTTTTGGTACACGGAATTGTGAACACCATAATTTTTCGATGCATTGTCTGTAAACAACAAAGTTATGTCTAAATCGTTTCTTCTTCTTCTCTCATTATCTGTTTTTCTGACTATAATTTTTGGTTACTTCTTGTATATCTTCACGCAAACTGTACAAAGCCAGTGTACAAAAAATATGTCATACGGCCAAACTCGCTTCTTTCTTTATGGCTTTCTTTATACAATCATGCTGATTTCGGAGATTCCAGACATTACCCTTAGAATATCACCTGTTCATCGGTTTCTGGAGCCGCACTTGTGTCTAACGTCACGAAGCTTCGTTCGATGAAATACACACAGTAAATGTAAATCTGACCTCTACATTCATCGTGTCATTGCACGAAGCTTTGTGACGATAGACGCAAGTGTGGCTCTCACATAACACTGCACGTCAGTGTTAATCTGCCTTAGTACATCAATTCACATTCGATTTGTATATCTGTTTCGTCAGTTATATGCCATTCATTCTACAGGTTTGAACCAGAACCAATACCATGCCTTTATAATTTTTATTCTGACATTTACTTTCAATCTTTATCTCCCTTATTTAATACTACGAAGGAGATCTGCGAATGCTGCTCTACGGTTTTTAAATTACGCACTCAAAAAAGTTGTTGACTTGAAATATTAAACCGAAAAATTTTAGCTTGTAAATGATCTAAAAAGGTGATTGTATATAAAATTACAGTAAAATGGTTGTCTTTTTGGTATTTTGAACTTTATATGTGTGTGTGTTAATGTTCTTTATTGCGTGGCTGACGTAATTCAGTCTCAAAAATTTTCATTTCAATTTCAACCCAGAGCTTATTGTAAAACTTCTGATCGGTATTAATGTGTTTTGTCAAACATATTATCATACTCGTCATATATCTAAAAGCTAATGACACACACGATCAGAATTTTGAAGGACGTCGTAGGTGGGTTTGTTTTGGTTTGATATATTTGGTCTATCAATATTTATAATTAGCTGCCCGTCTTGCAGCACGCTCGCACTGCCTGATTTATTTTGGGTACCTATTCCATTATTAATATTCTGAAAAGCATTTGGGGAGAATTTTTAGTGTATGTTACTACTAGTTACTACTATAAACATTTTAGTATTAGTACACTTACTATTTTTAGACGGAATTGAATACTGTTTCTCTGGATGAACTATTTTATTTGGTAAAATATTGAATAAGATTAATGAATATATTCAATCAATAAATACATAATATAAGATGTGATATCAAGCACCGGTCAAGCGTGACATCACGCTTTGCGATTGGTACATTACTTTTTGAAAACATACATAGTTCAGAACTTCTTTGTCAGGTTGTTTTACACGGCTTGACGTCTTTGAGAACGCTATTAGGTACTGCTAAGCGGGTTTTGGTACACATGACAAATGATTGTAATTTTTAAGTAATTATTTGATGAGTACCATGTAATTCTTTTTCTCAAACATTTTCAACTACGCTATTATTATTAAACGTTTTGCATGTATTTTTGTAAAGACTTAAACTTATGTTCTTTTAACACATGCAGTTCTTAGCTTCATTAAGTGTAGTTTCGCTTTGTGTTTATAGATCTCAATCAGGGAAGAAGCCAAGTATGTAAATGTATGCAATTAATAGTTTGTTTACCTATAACGGGGTTTAAGTGTTTGAAACAGGATCATGAATTATCTGCGTATCGGGATCAGTTCATCAGTTTCAAGATGGCCCTGTCTAGCGTAATTAGCGTAAATATTTAATTTTGACTTTCGTTTCATGTAGATCTGTCCTATCCTAATATAATATTATAAATGCGTATGTTGTTTGGATGGATTGATGATTGATTGATTGATTTTTGTATCTTTCACGCAAAATTGGCCTAAACGATTTAGATGAAATTTTACACACATATAGACGATGACCTAGAATAGCACATAGGGTTATTTTTATCCCGAAATAAGTTGTTCCCGAGGGATTCACAAAAAACTGTTATAATGCAGCAGCCTGCAGAGCGCAGCTATATAAATATCGACGAGTCCTACGTAAGTTGTAACTAAGTAATGCGATTTTTGTTTTACTTACCTATGAAAATGACTCCACTTTTATAGATATTTTAATAACATGAAGAATAAAAATGAAGTTTCTTTTCGAAGTTGGATTTTTCTAATAGAATTTTCATTTTTGTTCTACGTGTTATTAAAAGATCTATAAAAGTTGAGCCATTTTCATAAATAATAAAACAAAAATCGTATTTTTTAAGTTACGACAATTTACGTAGGACCCGTCATTATTTCGGATTTTCCTCAACTTAGATTTCCTGAAAGTTTGAACCAATTCTCAGGAGTTCTTGAGAAATTTTGAAAAACCTTAAAAAATTTTTGTCGAAACAGTATTTTTTTAATATAACTTCCAGATTAATGTACCGATTGAGTACAAAAATTAATCAGCTCTATTCCTCAAAAAACTACGTCTAATACATAAATTGCATCAAAATCGGTTTATCCGTTTGGGACTAATCGTTAACGAAAAATTTTTAAAAAGTGTTTTTTTGACATAACTTCGAAATTTTTTAACCAATAATTTTTTGGTATTTTACGATATTTTAGTGCTAAAAAACTACGTCAAACGCTGTTTCAAATATCATAATCGAATCTAATTCTCAAAAGTTACAGCTTTCAAATATTAAAATTACATTGTTTTTAGCTATGACTATAACAACTACTAATAACTTTCAGACTAATGCACCGATTGACTTAAAAATGTTAGTAGCTTTTTTCCTTTAAAAACTGCGTAAAATATCGTTAATTAAATCAAAATCGGTCGATTTGTTTGGGATATATCAACGACGAAAATTTTTGAAAAACGATGTTTTTAGACATTGATTCGAAATTTTTCAATCTATCGATTATTTAGCTAAAGCAATATTTTGCATCTCAAAAATTTAGTTGAATGCCATCATATTTACCAAAATATACAGCATTTCCAAAATTAATATACTGTGCCACTTTTAACAAAATAGATGTTTGAACTGAAAAATCTATGCTTATAGGTTTTACTTTTTTAAGCGGAAAGTTTCAGGGATGGCCTGCAGGGTCAACCGTTTACACATTTTTTATATTATGAGATATCAAATAAATATGACCCTTCTTATGGAAAGAGACAACAATCGTCTATAGACAGAAAGAATATATAATGGTGCGTTGCTTTTCATGTGACGGGATTTTAATGCTTCTTTCATAAGTTTACGTCTAATTTACCAAAGCGGAATACGGAAGTGCCAAGCATTGACGCTATTGCCGGGCGAGACATTCTTGAACTCTACCACCGAATAGTATATCAATGGTAATGACTCGTATAGGCAATCGTTTTTTTACGAACTGCCTAACAGAATAAGGCCCGGAACAACGTGAAGGATATCTTACATTACTTTAAATAGACATATTTCAAAGCTAACAAAACGGCAGGCTCTATCTAACGATCAAAATCATACAGGGTAGACATTTTAATGGGTGTTACATATAAGGAGCGTACTTTCGAATTTCATCTTATCGATCGATGTAACTGGACGGTTGAATTGTTTACAGGCGGCTACGGTTCTCGGTATTTCAGTTTGAATGAAGGATTCGGTTTCCCAAACAAAGCATGTTGATACGCGTTCCGAGAAACTAGATTTATACGCATTTCCATCGATATTATTCCGCTTTCCGTTTGTATTCCACAAATTATAATGAACTGTTATTATTTTAATACATTCTGTTTCTGGAATTAATGAATTCTCCTGATCCCTATCGGGGTTTCTTTATTTAGACATCATTAAGCGTTTGAGTTACTGATGCTTTTGTATCCAAACTAATCTTACCAGTACTACTAGTCCTAGTAATTGCATTATAATCCTACTGTCCTACTAATATTATAAATTAGGCATCGATCATTTAACAGTTAACATATTAAATTTCGTACTAAATTTTTTTAACAATTAACAACTGTTATTTATATTAGCAAATACTGTTAAAAGTAATTTTTATGCATCACTAAAATTACCAATAACTTGATATATGATAATAATGTTATAAAAAATATTTGAAAGAGCGTTTCTTTTTTACTCGCTAACTTGATTTATGATAATACTGTTATTAAAAATATTTCGGTAGACCGTGATAATAATAACTGTTAAAAGTTATTAAAACTATTCTAGAGGACCTCTTTTGGTAGCTTCGTATTTTTACTGCTTCTTATACTTATTATATATGGGCTACTGATATAATTTAACATAAATAAATAACTGTTAAATATTAATTAACTTTAACAACATAACAGTTAATCTAGTTAAACAATAATTTCCATGCTTATTATAATTGCGAAAGTTTATATGGATGGATGGATGGATGGATGGATGGATGTGGTTACTTTTTCAGCAAAAATGGCTAAACCGATTTGGATTAAATTTGGTACACATGTAGATGATTACCTAGAATGGCATACAGAATACTTTTTATCCCGGAAAAATAAGTTGTTCCCCTGGGATTTACCAAAAAAAAATATGATGCAGCGGGCTGTAAGCTCAGCTAAATGTAGTACTATAAATGCGAGTTTGTGAAGATGGATGAATGTATGTTTGTCACTCGCAAAAACGACTAAACCGATTTGGATTAAATTTGGTACACATGTAGATGATGACCTGGAATAGAACATAGCATACTCTTTATCCTGGAAAACTAAGGTGTTCTCGTCGGATTCACCTAAAACTTTTATGATGCAGTGAGCTGTAAAGCGCGCAGCTAGTGTTATAAATGCGGACAGACTTCCGTCTGTTACTCTTTCATGGCTAAACCGCTGAACCACAGTATACTGGAGACTCAGTAGTCAATCTACATACATGTGATATTCGAGCAACGCACACATTTCTCGGACTGGTGCGGTACAGTTTGTACCGCACCAGTCCGAGATCTCGCGTCCGTGAGAGGTATCTATGTGTGCTGTGCTCTAAAAATACTTGTATGTAACATTGACTTCTGGTAATCTCTAGGTATTCTGTGGCTGAACCGTGATAATTGAAGATCCGGGTTTAAACAAAGGATTTTTTTTAAACCCTATGGAGCTGAAATAGGGGATGAAAAATGACATTGATTTTTTTATTGATGATTTATTATATTGATGTCCGGTACTCTATTCGCGGGCGAAGCTGCGTAGGTCGTGGTAGGAACGTGGTAGAATGGCAAATGGTCTATTTTCTAAGGGAGGCCGTATAAACTTGAGGATGTATAATATGTCACACCCCCAAGTTTAAGATTATTAGAAAAGTTTTATAAAGTTCTGGTTATCTCTTTCTCTCTCTCTCTCTCCAGTCGACACTTCATTACTGAGGATCGTGACTCCATCGCTGAATATTCGTGACTTGAGACTTCCTTCTTATTGTGTCGATCAGTAGCTAGATGTAAGGCCGCGCTAATTGATATCTCCAGTTATTCGTATACCTGGTCTGGCCATCTTTTCGGACTACGTCCTCTTGGCCTTTTCCCTTCAACCTTGCCTATAGCCATTAATTTTTTGAAGTTCTAGTTATATTGGATAATATAAAACCTGGCTACCTCCCAAAATACTTGGAACATGGAATTAAATACCGTGTCATTGTAAGAAAAAGGCAATCGTAAATCACTTTTATAGTGACTGTTTCCAAGACCGTGTTTGATACAAAATGGACTGTTTCGTAAGTGAACAAATATATACAAAACCAACGACAACACAATATTCCCAGAACCAGCTTATTTATGATCTCCATAACGTATTCAATTTCTCAAACTTTTATTACAGAACACAATATTCCTAACAGATACACGATAAGATTTCCATAAATTTTATGAGACAAAGAAGCAAAGTATGTCGTTATGATAGAAATGTACATTTATGTACATACCTAATAGCTAGCAACCGGCCGCTTCGCTAGGCGTAAATTTCTTCGAAATTGGTCAAGCCCTTTTAAGTTATAATGGGACATGCAAACAGACATTCAAAATTGTAACATCAATATCAGAGTTTCATAACGCTAAATTAAAAATTTAACAAACACCCACATATAACTTTATCATAAGATCCACCTTATGGGAATCATAATTGTAAACGAGACAACAGCTGATTATCTTCGAATAAGAATCCTGCAGCCTCAGGTCAAAGTTGTGTCATTGCAATACTCACAGGTCACATGAATACTAATAGACACGCCATTGGGAAGGAAATGTGTCGCCGCGCATATGAGCAAATGCTCCTATTACTGTCAAAAATTTCATACATTTGCAGATATATAGTGAAAAAACAGAAATAAACCCTGTTGTACTGTTTTATCGTACCGAAAGAGATGACAAGGTTTAAAAAGTACCCTTGAGATGATTTTATTTCATTGGTAAGTATTATAACTCTGTATTTCTGTATGTAATTGCAAGCTACACTGACAAACTCAGACATTGTCTTGAAAGGCGTATCCATTTAATCCGTGACAATACTATTGAAGTAACAGAATACCGAATTATGTATCTGTTCAGTTGTTTCAAGAACATCGGCTCTTTTCAACAAAGGCTTAGCAACTAGTACAGACTTTGATAAATACAGAATTTGGTATTGTGGTACTTGATTGATATTGTAATGACACGGTAACTTTGACCTGAGGCTGCAGGGCATCTATCCAAAGATCATCAGCTTATTACGTGTTTTGCTCTGCAAATTATGCACTCGCGGCGGAAAGGTGGTCTTATCATAAAAGAATACGTCGGGGATGACTTGAGTTTTAAATTTAAAAAAAGTACAATCACGTCCGGTTCCCTTGCAAGGTAGGCAGAGTAAACTGAACGTCTATAGACTTTCCAGTTCACCGCGATACACTAGTTTGTCGGTTGGCGAGATAAGTGGTGATCCTCATCGCCGCATTTACCGATAATTTAACGATTATCGACTATTTCTAGCGATAATCGCTACCTACAGTTTAACGTGCTCGTCCGATGCACAGGAGTGGTAATACACCACTCCGCCAGACTCCGAGTTGCTACTGAGGATTAGATTTTCGAGAAAATTTCGGAAAAATCTCAATTACACTGGCCGACCTAGGGATCGAACCCGAGATCTCATGGTCTGAGCCGAATATCGTAGGATATAGACCCTAGACCAGGAGACCGTCAAGTTTTTAAGTTAGAGTAATAATAACATGGAATATATAACTATTTTCAAGAAATGTTTATATTATTGAGCTCTTGAAGTGTGGACTGAGCAGCAATCATTTCGCATCAACCGTCATCGTATGATAAAAACGGCGATGTTATAATCAATGTAAGAAGCGACCGATGAAAGTTGGCCGAGGTTTCTTATAATCGCGAGTCAATACAATTGGATGTCATTCTACGAATAAATGAATGCGGGCTAAGAGGAAAACCTTTTGCTTTTAATAGAAATTGCTATAAAAACACTCCACAGCGGTGTTAAGAGGCTGACGAGACCTAATTTGTTGAAACTGATGTTATTTAAGCTGTTTTTCAAGATAAACTATTTGTTATAGCACATCACAAAAATATATGGTAATATTCATCATATTCATCATAATAATAAAATCGTAGGAAAGTCAAAACTGTACATTGAATATTTTTTTAAAAGAATACTTGGGGCGTTAATTACAATCGATCGAATCGAAGCCAAAAATATAGTTTTAAGAATTTTTGTCTGTTTGTCTGTTTATCTGTTTGTCTGTATGTATGTCCGGGGTAAACTCAAAAAGTACTGCATGGATTTACTTCAAATTTTGCATGAATATTACTAACAGGTCGGGTCAAAATATAGGCTACATATTATCACGCTATCACCTAGCGGGGAGGCGCTGTGTGGAGTAAACGAAGGCCGCGCGGACGAAGTCGCTGGCAACAGCTAGTATTCATCATAATATGTCAAAGACCGTAGCCGGACTCGATACAAAATTGAAAAAAAATTGTGTCGGTAGTAAATAATTCCGAAGATTGGCCTTAAAATTATCATTAAACGGTTCTATATCTTTATTTTTTTACGTCTGCAAATAAAAATATGAAATCCTAATATTCATAACAAAAGTGCTAGCAATATATATAGCTATATATTTGACAAATAATCTACACTTTTTTTCATTATTTTATTTATTATAACACCTGGCTGCCCAGTTACAGTTGTAGTTGGCTCTCGTATACTCAGATAGAAATAGAGTGCACGTTTTTGGTGTTGACAGCGTCTTAACGGTGTCAATACTCAATATCATTATCCCAATCAATAGTTTTGCCCCAATTCTAATTTCAAATTATATTCTAATTACACTTATCACTAGGTTGGAGATTTCTGCAACGTCTCGACCGGGTCTGGTGCAATTGTCTTACCCATTCCTGCCGCAATAGCATTGATGCGTGTTGCTGTTAGGTAAAGGTAAGGTAGCTGGTAAACATTCCAGCATTCCATCCTTGCCATATTCACATTTCTGGTTTCTGAAGGCATTGTATCTTTCTGCCAGGAATGCCATATATTTGTTTGCTATACAATGATATAAGAAACACTATTTTTACCTTACTTTACTTTTTATCGAACGAAAGTCACTGACATAGCCAAGCGTGTCGGTAAGTTGAAGTGGCAATAGGCAGGACACATAGCTCGAAGAGCGGATGGCCGATGGAGCAGAAAGGTTCTGGAATAAAGACCACACCAGGTGGACAAACGACCTGGTCAAGTCGCAGGGATCCGCTGGGTGATGGGTGCCTCTACCAGGTTGCAGTTGAAGTCATTAGAGGAGGCCTATGTTCAGCAGTGGACATCCTATGGTTGATATGAGGTCCTGGGTTCGATTCCCGGGTATGACAATTTAAAAATGTGTTTTCTCAATTTTCTGATTAAAACAAGATGCCCGGGATTGGAACGTACCCGGTTGGCGATAGGTTAGTAAACCTATCACATTTTTGGGACCAAGTATAAGTATCTTCGATTAATGGTGGGTGCATTTGTTGTAACCCTGCGTACCACTTCGGAGTACGGGCGTCAAGATACTTTTTTTCATTACCTTCATAGTTGTTGCTTGACCCCTAAGAGGGTAATAATCTATAAGTTTAAGAAGTGTCTTTTGCAATTCTTGTGAAGGTTTTGTAGATCGGGATTCGGGATTAAATAATCTTTATCCATTCTTTTGTATTGTAAATGCGGTATTCTGTCCATTCAATATTTTATATGAAAAACTTTTGTACTGTTTCACAATAGATTATTTTATATACTATCCAATCAGTTTCGCTTCTAGATAAGCATCGTCATTCATCAGGGCAATTACAACTAAAAACAAAACAAAATCTAACCGTCATGATTTAACATTTTATGGTTTGAAAGTATAATACGTACTACCTTCAATAATATTATCATTGTAAATATGTCAACTGTAGAGTTGTCACCTTATGTGCATACGTTTTCCCCACAATTGAGGAAAAAATTAGTAATATTTTATGATTTTTTTGATGTCACTATAAAATTAAATTAATTTAAATAAGACTGTCAATCATAATCAGAATAGAAATATTTAAAATTAAAAATATTAGAAAAATCAAATGTCAAAAATTAAAAATGTTAGTTACCAATTAAAATTAAATATAATAGATACAAATTATAATTATGAAATTTAAGTTAAAATTTTCTGAGACAAAATTATATAAGATTTTTAACCCGCTAATAATAATTTATAATTAAAAAATTAAAAATATTCAGCAGTAGAGAATTATTAAGATTTTGTATACGATATTCTGCCCCGCTGTTATACGGCTAAACAACTTAACCAATTGTCATGAAATTTTGCAAGGCGATAGTTGAAGAACAAAAAATTGAGTTTTCTAAAATCAACCTTTAAATGACTGAAATAAGGAAACAAAAATCGTATGAAATGTCTTGTATTTACGATCTGTAGGTAACCCTAATAACGGCGAAATACGCGGGTCAACTAGTTATACATAATAAATGTTGTTACGTTTTTATATTAACACTGTGGCGAAGTACGAACCGTACAGTACCAACCATGGAACATAGAACAAGGGAAGTGAAGAGTGGGCGTGCCGCGTGCGTCACTATTATGCGCTTTTACTCTAAATTGCCTTAGTGATACTTACCATATCATTAGGAGATAGTCGTCGTGCGAAAATCTATTATACACTGAATTATGCCGTATTGTGCCATCCTTGAATGCAGAAATGATAGTAGAATACAGATGATTAAAAATGGAGATATTTCATATCATTCGAAAGTACAATTTTCATTTTATTTTAATTAAATTCCTGATTTAATATAATCTCTAATGATATATGTTGTCAATATTTTACACACTCTTATTTAAAATGAGTATATGCGGCCATCAATTTCTAAACTGTTATGTCAAGATAAAGATAAAGTGTTAATTTTTACTTATTATTAAAATATCTAATGGAATATTAAGATTTGTTAATTATTTAACATATTTAAAATTAATATGATTTTTGAGCTGAAATTAAGTCAACTATTTGATTAAAGTAATAATTAAGTAAATAAACTATTAGAATAAAATATTATAAAAGGCCTGACAGATATGTTTTCCAGGCATTCGTTTTTGTGAAACTGAGAAGTGAAGTGTCGTAACATACAATAAAGTGTCATTAGACGTGTATTTTGTATTTAAGATTTAATAATAAATTAATATAATCCAATATTCCGTCAGTTGTTGTTTAAATTGATAAATCTTTTATCCTTTTACCAAGTGGAGCGAATATATAATAGAAAGTCAAGCTAAAATCAGCCGTACACCTTACATATAAAGTTCATTTTAGGTTGACCTAATTTTTCTAGAAAGATATACGTAATGACAGTCATTACGTATATCGTTCTAGAAAGTTCTCTACTCAAATATGATCAACTGAAAACTACGGAAAAATCAATACTGCCATCTATTGTAGAATAGCGAAACTATTAAGATCTTAAGTTTCACTATTGTACACATAGATGAGTCTATTTTGAATAGACTACAAAAGGACGTAAATACTCTTTTTTTTGTAGCAAAATAAAATTTATTGTAACGCAGTTTGGTATATTTTTAAATGTTCTGTTTGTGTGTTTCGGATTATTGTTGTTTAAAATGAAAACGACCAATGAAACAATGTTTGCATTAGTAGTTTATATGCAATAATGCTTATTTTATGTGTGAGTGTGGCGATCGCGGTCCTGATACAAATGTTTGTACTTGCCAATTCCGTTGTTCTATGTTCCATGGCACCAACGAACCAATCTTTTTATTTCCTGTAGCAATGAAATTACAATAGGGTGATGTGTGAAGCTTAGCGGACTCTTAATCTTAACAATGCATCAGAAATATATACTGTTATGAATAAACCATTTTAAACTTTACACTATATACATTAAGATTCAAGGTAGTTTACGATTTAAAACGTTATCAGATGTCATAGGTGTTATATTAAACGCGTTTGTGACATCTTTAAATCAGCCGGCTTAGCCTTGGGATGACCTGCGTGTGATATTTCGAAAGAGAGATTTTTTCAGTAAGATGAACTTATATGTCGTTTATTCTACGCGACGCGTCGAGAAAACGTTTGTTGCGGGATTAAACTAGATACAAGTTTATATTAGTTAAACCTAGAGTTGCCAACTTTTTTAAAAATAAATAAAGTATACCTACTTAAGGCTGAGAAAGTAAATAAACAGTATAAGTAATAAAGAATTGACAGTATTTTACTATTTTATATTTCAAATAAAAGAATAAAATACTGTTGTAAAATCTACCGTGTTGGTCCAAACACCTATTAAGGAATAGGCTATCTGCCGTTATGCCAGGCAGTTCGTATGAGAGGAACGATTATTTATTTACTTATTTATTTATTTATTTAAATCAATAATAATCTAGACGGGGTGCACAGAAAACTTAATTATAATCGTTTACTTTAAACATAATTAAATAATTAATACATGTAGGATCTAAATGAAACATTATGCACTATGCAATATTCTGTACGTTATCTATCAGAGATATCGGGCAGAGAGCACATAACCAAATAGTCAATCTATGTGGGTCACTACAATCGTCGCTACTACACTAAGTGGTAGAGTTTGTTATATGTTTAATGAATATATCGAGTCACCCTAATATTAGGTCTGAAAGTGACAAATAAAAGAAACACTTCTAGTTTAATAAAAGAAACACTTCTAGTTTTAGTTTAACAACTGGCACTTGTGATGATGATAATTTACTTGCAGAATCAGGATTTAATTTATCAAAGTATACGGAAACCCGTGTGTTGGTATCTTTAAACAAATTGAAATACAGTGAGAATTTCCTTTATTTCTGCCGTGCGCCGAGATTAAAATTTTTATTTCTAGGAAAATCCTAAAATTCTGGAATAGGTGGACCCAGAGAAACAAGAATTCCAATCTCAATGTAGAATGTAGTATTGTTAATTTGCACTTAGAACGTAATTGCATTCTTGTCTCTACGAGGGTAATAGTAATTTCTATATACTTTGCAACTATTCTCTTATTAAACATTTTTTTAAATAATTCATTGCGTCATGTCTCAATTTCAATGTTATTTTTTTTTTCAATTTCATTGTTTTTATTTTTTATCAATCGACGAAAAATCGAAGGAATTTGAGTATGATCAAGTTAGACGTCCCAGCATGTGTACTAAAAATTTGTAAGTGTATGTACGTTTGCTAACGAATTTCCCGGAAACTAAAAGGAAAATCGAGATGAGGTATATTCATAGAAATCAGGTATATACTAACCTAGTGAGAGAGACACTCCTTATCATATTAATGTATTTGCACACCTAACCGGTTTCGCTAATTACAGCATAATCAAGGATGTCTGAAGATGGCGTAAAAGGCGAAACCGGTTGGCGATATGAATTAAAACTTAAAACGATTTGTGTGAAGCAGTACAAGTGTATTAACAAAATTACAATTAATGGAGTTTTACCAAGTGCCGACGATAAAAAGTGTAAAATACATCATCAAGGATGTGTTACGTAACTAACTAAATACTTACAACCTTTATTTGATATACATATTTCAGTTTGACACATTAGTGTTTGTATCGAAATAAAATGAGTAAAAAAGTGGGAAATAGGGTTAATAACGTGTACATTTTTCACGAAAAATAGCGCGCCCTAATATCAGGTGTGAAAATGACAAATCAAAAAAAAACTTAGCTTAAACACCGGCACTTCTGATGATAAAAATAGTGAAAGATTTTAGTTTTTTACCAAAAATAGGGAAACTATTAGTTCATATTGCACTTTACGATATCATTTTTGCAAAACTCTACTTTTCCTAATATCGAAATTGCATGAAGTGCATTTTTTACTTGAAAACCCCGATGGTATCAAGTTCAGTCGGATGTTTGATGTCGTCATTTACCCAGAACGGCGCTGGATGGTGGGCAGACCCTCATTTGGCATTGGCCTCGAACACATCAATCAAATGCAACGCCGACACGGCATCATTAACCGCTTTACACGCTAGCGCAGGAATTTTACTTTTTATTGGCAATTCTCGGATAAGGGCTTTTTCATTGTATCCTGTAATCATTTTGTCACTTGTTCTCTGTAGTGAGATGGATTTAGTGTCTGTCTGAGCGCATTTGAGATAGTTATTTACCTTTCCTCTTTCTATAAAAAAAATTAAAATAGTGATAAATAAAAAATACAATAATAAGAGATTAGGTCAGGTGTATGACCTGACATTATAAAAAAAGCTCATCGGACTTGCTTACGAAGGGATCCATAGGAGCAAAAAAACATGTGTATACACATATTGTATATAAATATTTATAAACTACATGTTTGAGTTTCTTGAAACCTATTTTCGTTTGAGCTTTTTATTAAATTCTATATTCCCATATTTTTACAATTTTTCACACGAGGATTTAAAAGTTAGAGCCACTCACCCTTTTTTGGAATGCTCACTTTTTATCACTTTAGAAGCGAATGTCTCATAAAATATTGGCAAAATAAAAAAAAAGTATCTTCACGCCCGTATCCCTGAATTGATAGGCAGAGGTACAACAAGTGCACCATGCCATTTGGCTACTGAACCCTAAAAATAAAACTTTACTTAAAAACAAAACTTCATCCAAATCCTTAGTCGTTTTCGAGATACGTGAAATATGTAGTAAATGAATGATTCTAAAAGATGTTAGGAAAAGGTAGTCAGTAAACATATACATGTTACTAATATCCCGCTACACGGTTAGCAATACATCATTAACATCTTTGGCGTCTATAGACGATGGTTATCTCTTTCCATCAGGAGAGTCATCTGCTTGATATAAAAACCAGAAACAAGTTTAACGTACTTTTCTGAGCTACATACATAATCTACTAGCAACGTGCTGCACCATGCATCCCGCTGCATTATAAACGTTTTTGGTTAATCCCACGGGAACAACTCATTTTTCCGGAATAAAAACGAGCCTATGTGCTATTCCACGTCATCATCTACCTGTGTGCCAAATTTCATTCAAATCCATTCAGTAGTTGTGGCTTGATTGAGTTACAAACATCCAACCATTCAAACATCCAAACTTTCGCATTTATAATATTTATATAAATTAACTTAAAGTAAATTAAAATCTGTACGTTACCTTCGTATTCTGCAATTCGCCAGTTCGCAAAACTCTTAATATTGCGAGGTCAACTGCCGTTTAACCCACCAGCATTGAGAATTAAAAGGAAAATAGGTTTAAAAATGTCGCCTGGCTTGTACCTTCTGTATTATCGTTATAATTATCTATTTAATTAGATAATAACGCCATTGTTCCGTCAATTAGCTGGGGCCCGTTTCACGTACAATAACGTCAATCGAGTCGAAGCGTTTATGGCTCTTACACATTAATATAATATTTTAATGTGTAAACATTTCAATGTGTAACACTGCATATTATGCCATGTCTTAGCACGACGGGACGTTGTTTTTTTGTATGTAGGTATCGTTAAATAGCAATCAAGCAAATGACTCTCCTGATGTAAAGAGAAACTAATGCATATAGACACCAAAGATGTTAATGATGTGTGCTATCCGTGTGACAAGATGGCAATGCCACATGCATAAGTCTATGGTAAGGTACCCTCCAAATCGTTATACGACAATCACAAGCATTGACGCTATTGCGGCAAGAATCAGTAAGGCGGTGGTACCAAAGACCCGGCGAGACGTTGCGGAACTCTACCATCTAGTAGTCAACATGGTAATGAAACGTATAGCCAATAGGTTCCCTTTTATGACCCGCCTGGCAGAACGGTAGTTGGTCTATTCTTCAAAGGAGCCCACATCTACACGGGGGAAATTATAATATGTCGTATTTATGTTTGTAAGAGCTATAAGCGCTTAAACTCGATTAAGTTTTTGTTACGTGAATTAGGGGCTGCAGTGCCTAAATGCTAAATATCGCAACAAAATACAGCTATAGCTCAAAAGGAGTCGTTAGGCAGCATTTTCGAAAGCTCTCAATTGGTTTGGTTTCCTCCCAATTTTCAACAATCATCGTCGTATTTCGTGTAAGAGTTTTCTTGTGCACTACCCGGTACTACAATGTTTCTACAAGTGCAAGATTGACTGGTAGAAAATGTCTTTAGACGTTATGTTTGCTTGTTGTATATTTTGTGCAATAAAGTGTTTAAATAAATAAATAAAATAAAAGGTGTTTCGACCAATTTACACAAAACCTAAACAAATTATACACCTAAACATTCCTCATGAATCACTCTGTCTGTTTGTGAACCGCATGAATATCCGTTCAGTAGATTTTGAGTTTATCGCAAACATACAAACAGCCGCGACACGGGATTTTGTTTTGTATTATGTATATTGTATAGATATCGTGAATTATAATTTATAACGCTTGTTATCCTTGAACGAATAGGATAGGATGCAATTAATGCATCCATCCACAGTAAACAATTATGCACAAACTACGTATATTGTAAATTTATTTGTGCTATTGATGAAACCACGTTTGACCGCCTATGAATGTAATGTTATATTTTTTCAAGGAAAATTAGTCGATAAAATTTGAAAAATTATAGAAATAAAATTAATTTAACGCTACGTTATGTTTTATTGTACTGCATTCGTTAGAGTAACACGAAACCATTACTTTCCTTTGCTCATTCGGTTAAAAATGTAGCCTATGTTGCTCCTAAATAGCTTTCTACAGGTAAAAGAATTTCCTCGCTAACGGTACTTTCTTTTCAGAAAGATGGAGGACCTCAATTCAGTTGTATTTTTATGGTTGTTTCAAGAGTTCATCGCGGGCAAACAACGTGACACATAATTTATATATCTATATTACATATAATAAAATCGTAGGAAAGTCCAAACTGTACGTTGAATATTTTTTTAAAAGAATACTTGGGGCGTGATCTACAATCGACATCGAAGCCAAAAAAAATATAGTTTTTAGAATTTTCATCTGTTTGTCTGTATGTATGTCCGGGGTAAACTCAAAAAGTACTGCATGGATTTACTTCAAATTTTGCATGAATATTACTAACAGGTTGGGTCAACATATAGGGTACATATTATCACGCTATCACCTACATGGGGCGGAGTAAACAAAGTTCGAGCGGACGAAGTCGCAGGCAACAGCTAGTATATAATATTAAGATTTTATTTATGAAACCAGCAATGGTTGTCAGTTTCGAAATATTCGAAACTTCATCTTTTGCACTCAGATTAATAATCTGAGCTTTTGCAGTCAAATGTTTTTGGACGTCACCTTGAACAATATTCTATCCAACTTTCATAAAACACTTAATGACTCATCCGGATTACAATCAAGTTAAGTAATAATGACCTGTGCGAACCACGAATTAAATTCAATACGCCTTTCAAGGCAGTTTCTGAGGTTGGCAGTGTAGCTTGCATTTAACACTCAGAAATACAGAGTTATAGTACGTAGTACTTACTGATAAAATAAAATTCCTCCAGGGGTACATCTTACGCTTTGGCTTCTTTTTTGGCATAATCACATAGCACAAAATGACATATTTTACACTATATAAGATATCTACAAACGTCATTGATATCAATGACAAACGTTTTTCATTTACAAGCACTTGCACATATAAGCAACTATGTGTTCATCGCCCAATTCCGTGTATACTAGTATTTGTGTTGTCTTTGTTGCCAACTTTATTTATATTTATAAGATTACCTTAGCTAAATCCGCCAGCTACGTTCTACTTCAATTGTTTGATGTCTCGCTATTTCCAGCAGCATAACGCCCCAAGGACCCGATCCAGCGGTAAAGTTAGGATAAAATGTAGCCTATGTCAGATAAGAATAAAATTACGTATTATAAGTTTTCACTGATAAAAGAATTTTGAAATCGGTTAAGTATTTCTAGAAATTAATTCCTAGAAACTTACAAACTTACAAATTTTCCCTGTTTAAAATTTAACTATACATAGATACAAAATTTGTACGGCATATTGTGTGTATAATCACGTGTCTCATTGTATACCTACCAATTTTCATCAAGATCGGAAAGGCTAAGAATTTCAAATATTTGTCGTAAAAACACATTTTTGTGCGCTTACGTTGGACCCGTACGACACCGAGACGGGTCGCTAGTTGTTTATAATGGATAATCTCAAAAATCGGTAAAGTATTACCGATTTTACAAATCTTCTCTCCTATGGGAAGCTACATTATTCCAGAGTAACATAGACTACTTTTTAACCCAGCTGAGAAAAAGCCAATAATGATTTTAAACAGGGCTGATTGCGAGAAACAGCTATTGAATTATTAAGAAGCATTCAGACAAACGGAATAAAATTACTAAATAGTAAAATTGACATAAATGATTCATAAAAACGTTTAACACAAAACTTTACAAAAAAAAACATATGTGTGTGTACTTATTCATGAACGTAAGAAGTTGTCTATTTAATACATCGAAAGAAAGTTTTATTATAACGCATTATCTAGTCCTTTTTTGGAAAAACCAAAACGTTGACTAGCTCAATTTTTCATTTGTGTTTATACATCATGGTTTTTCGTGTCGGTGTGCGCGCGCATCGTAAAAATTTACTCTCATTATTTTTCTAATTTCAAAAAAAAGTAAACTTCAAAAAAATATACAAAAAAATACATATTTATATCCTAGTAGATTTACGATATAAAATTATAATGCTATAGAGTATAGACACGTGTAATAAATCTTAAAAAGTATCAATCAGAGACAGTATAGCATTTTTTCTACAAAATTTAATATGTTGTCATCGTTCATAGATAACAAACTTAATTAAACATTCAAATTATACACCGACCAGACAGCCTATAGACGGCTAATGTTTGATTTTCCGTATTGAACGCATTCTGGCAACTAGCTGAGGTAAGACGAAGTGGGGTTGCAACGCCGTAATTGGCTAACTCAAGGCCACAGTGAAAGATAGTAATGTACAGAGCATCTGATTGGTCGACACTGATTACCCAATCACTACTCATTGGCGCGTGGACATTTACACCGGAACTATAAGTCAGATGTGTTGACACAAATCATTCGTCTATTATTAGGTGTCTATGGGCTGTGTGGTCGGTGAAATTATATCTAAATTTTGTAATTATCTTTTCTTTTATATCATAACATAGCAAACGAACAGATGTCTCACCTGTTTGAAGATATTGTTTATGGACACCTGAGATGTTATTGGTAAATTGCTATCCGTGTGGCAGATGTAATGCCACATGCATTTTTCAACTCCCCTTTGAATACAAACGAATGTATCATCTGCCGTTCTGCCAGGCAGTTCGTAAGAGTTAAATAATTGGCTATGCGAGTCACTATCATCGTGGCTACTATGTAGTAGAGTTCTGCATTGTCTCCCCGGGTCTGTTACAACCCAATGCCTACCGCAATAGCGTCAGTGTTCGTCACTGTCGTGTACAAGTTTAGGGGGCAAGGTAACCGGTAAACTTATGCATGTGGCATTAAGACCTCGCCACAAGAATTAACGCCATTAACAATACCTTGTATTAATAGTATCTTGGTTTTTTTTTTATCAATGTGTATCATAGATAAAATGATCGAAATAAAATAGTAGATAACATGTTTTACGAGATTTCAGTGTCTATTTTTTAATACGTTTTCTATTTTATTAGTTTTAAAGAATTTGCCAGCGTTATCAGATCTAGGTCAATAATCGTAGTCCAAGCGGGGACGGTCGAAAAAGTGTGATGATCCAGAATTAGAACAAATCCGGACTTTGTTGCTTTTTGGACATTAGACAGGATATAATTAATCATCGGCGTGGCGATCTGTTATTTGCCCATTTTTTTTTCAGAAACTTTTTCGCCCTGTTCTTTCCCTTTCTCTATTAATATGTAAACTAATTCCATTAAAAAGAGAAAATAAAAACACATACTTTGACATTTAGTTATTTCTTTTATCTTATATAGAAAATTTATAATTGCAATAAATAATTTGAGGGTGGTTAGAAACAATTGTGTCAAGGGCAACAGTCCAGACTCTTAAATGGTTATGGTTTACTGATCAAAACACCTTCAAAGAATAAGAAAAAAAAATTCTAGTTAAACAATATTGACAATTTACACTCGCCAGACCAATGGATTTGTCTGTTGTCCAAAACCAATAAAGTCCATTTTTGTTCTTATTGTGAATCACCACCCTTTTTGACGTTTCCCGCATTTTATTTGCTTCCATGGATTATTAGCTCTGGAATCATTTTCATTGCTAGGCAGAGAGCTTAATTTAGTACGTAGGTACTAGAGAAGCTAAGTAAAAGTCGCGTCTTGTTTCGTTGACAAGGCCTGCAAGCCTGAAATAATAATAAATCGTTCAGGCAAAGTCGAAATTAAGCAGCGCTGCAGCGTACCAATGTATAATATATATTCCCGACCAAAAGATTCTAACCGCCGTGAATTTCATGGCGATTACGCGTTTTATTCAACGAGCTCTGCCGCAGGTGCATTCCATGGATTGCACTCTATCGGAACAAATATATTCCTTATCTAGTACGTTAAATACATAGACGTCTTTGTTGCTAGGCCTATAAGACTATCATGACACCTTAGGGTATTATTATAATTTAACCTATTATTTCCATATTGTTCTCTCTTATACGACTTTCTCGCGTCGAAGTAAGTATGTAAAAAACTAAGTAATACTAAAAAAATACTCCAACCGAACATTGCACAGCCTACAGACATTGGCATTCATCGTTAATAAACAAAAAATAAAGCAATAGTTTATTTAGAGCTATAATAATCTATGAATATTCAGTGCTCCATTCCATTGTTCTTATTTCGTTTTTCATTTTTTATTTGCATCTTATTAAGATACGCCGTCGAACCCAATTCTCGCGGATTCCAATAATACTTTCTTAACACACTTTTCCTTTTCTCTGATTTCCTTCTATTTCGACCTATATTGAAGTGGTAGCGTCCGGTTTTTCCAAAAAGAGTCAACCATCGCCTATAGACACCAAAGATGTTAATGGCGCGTTGCTATCTTGTGGCGAGATCTAATGCCAAGTGCATAAGTATACCGGCTACCTTACCCTCCAAACCGGAACACGACAGTGACAAGCACTGACGCTAATATATTCTAATATATATTAACTAATTAAATCGTATTTAGAAAACGGTCACTTGAAATTACAGCTAGGGCATTACGCTGCATCTAAACGCCTTACTCTGGGCTGCCCACAGGGATCAGTACTTTTGCCATATCTATGGAACTTAGGATTTGACGATTTATTTTCACTAACCTTGCCTGAAGGATGCTCACTTATAGGTTATGCAGACGACGTTTCTTTAATAATACAAGCAAACACACGAGTACAGATAGAGTCACTGGCTTATATTAGTCTTAATTTAATATCCAACTGGGGATTCAGAAATCATTTAAAATTTGCGCCTCATAAAACGTTCTACTTAATACTAATAGTATGGGAGCCCACGACACTAAACCTGGTCCCATAAGACTACCGGATGGTATATACATAGTTAGATTCGTCGTTAATTGGAGAATACGAAATGGCTATGCTGCAATGCGAAAAACCTGGTGGCGCTATTAAAAAAAAAAGAAAAAAAGAATGAAAAAAAAATCGATTTCTGGTATGATAAGACTACCGAATTTCGTTTGTTCCTCGACATAGGGGAGGGGAAGGACTCTACGAAAATGCGGTGCTGCATGTCCCCATGACTGGCCTTATCAGTGGCAGCAGCATTATAAGTGACGCGTTGTATCTAGTACCATCGGACTACCGAACGAACCAAAGCTAATCTGAAAGATCATCAATTTCTGTGTAAGAAAAACCACTGCTGCATCTTCGAAAGAGTGGATAAGGTGGTTGCTGCAGCGATTGAATGTCGCCCACTGCGCAGATTAAATCGGCGTTTATGCTCGATTTTGAAGGCAATTACCCGGTTTCTTTCGTCTAGTACTGATGGAATACCCATGCCACGATCAGGTACAAATAATTTGACTGGTCATTGACTGTTTAAACAAATGAAATTACATATTTTATGGGAAATTGTTGAATTTTTCAATCGTTTTCACTAGGATGTTTTCATTTTATGTCCTACTTAGGGATTTATAGGGTTTTGAAGTCAATCAAAGCTCGTCGTATAAAATTAAATAATGTCGTATAAAATTAAAGAGAAAGGAGCCCGTAACATATTTAGGTATAGATTTAGAGAAAAACTATACTTTTATAAATCATATTAATATTAACTATATCAGGGAAAAAGCTAAACGGAATTACTTGTCCTTTGCCGGCATATCTACCTCAACGTGAGGGTTAACCTTTAACACTTTAAAGATAATTTATAACGCAACTTATTTAGGTTGTATTACTTATGCATGTTCAGCATGGGCTGATAAAGTTACAAGCGGCGCGACCCGGCGTAAATTAACTTCAAAATCAGCGTTTGGCTTTAATATTTCTGTGTAAAGCATATCGCACTGTAAGCTCTGAAGCTTTACCCGTTTTATCAGGTGTATTTCCATTAGATTTAGAAATTCAGCGTCGGACCTCAATGTACTATAATTCTAAGAACTTTACTAGCCCAGAATTTATCAATCCACAAGCTCAAACAAAAATACGTCGCCTCTTTAATCCCGTGATGGATGTTACTAATGAATTAATAAATGAATGGCAGTCGCGTTGGTGCTGCTCACTTAAAGGACGGCATTTATATAACTTTTTTCCCCCGCGTCCGAGAACGATTAAGTAAAACGTGGATATAATAGATCATTGTGTTGCACAGTTCCTTACTAGTCATAGTAATTTTAAAGCTAAATTATTCTCGTTCAAATTAGTTCCTTCTCCATTTTGCGAATGTTCCACCATAAACTGTAAATATGAACAAACTCATATTCTTTGAAAGTGTAATCACTGGCAAAATGAACGTAGCCAAGTGCTTGATAGTATACGATGTATATCCGGGGTAATCTACTATTCCGACCTTATAGCAACACGTGGGAATTTCCATGCCTTCAAGCGATTTTGTCATACGTACTACTGGAAGCAGAATTAAGTAGGCGATGTTCGTAGGTCCTCAAATACCTAAATTACCGTGGTGCAATAGCAAACAGGCTTAACCTGATTGTAAACGTCTCATTTCTTATCAGTATTTTGCTTTATTTTTACGCTGTCTCCTGTTGTAAAGGGAGGGAAACTACTCCTCCTATACTCTTCTGATTAAATTCGATGCGGATTCCAAGACAGCTTAGCTTTTCCCGAGGGCACCCTGAACTCGCAACACAGAGGTTATCAGGAAGGTTGCCGCTGTTGATTCTGGTTTACAGAAGTTACAGTGGTGGGAACGAGAGGTGGGCCCATTGCCCATAAAATAAATAAAAAAGCACTGACGCTATTGCGGCAGAAATAGTTAAGGCGGTGGAACCAGACCCGGGCGAGACAATGCAGAACTCTACCACTTAAGTAGCCACGATGGTAGTGGCTCGTATAGACAATCGGTCGCCTTTTACGACCGGCCTGGCAGAGCGGCAGTAGGCTTATTCTTCAAATGGGCCCGGGACCAACACGGGGAAAACATATACATTTTAGATCACTTTTTTCTTTACATATTAGTTGTAGTGCTTTCGGTTTTCTTAATGTGATCGCTCTTATTTTTTAACTACTTTAATAATGTCATTTCAGATAAGATAATCATTGGCTTACAATTCAAGATAGCCTTTTTTACTCGTTAACACATACTTATTTGAATATCTTTGTTTCAAGGAAAATACTAATGCAAAGATAAAACGCGCCGTCATAATATTTTGAGCTAACAATAACAGGAAACCTGTCTTGAATTTGTAATATGTTTAGACAATGAAAACTAATAATTTTCTGATTGTTTAACATGGATTCATACTGTGGTAGATTTTGTCCGTAGCTTTGTTCAAGTTTTTCCTCCATACGATTTTCTTCCATAAAGATTGAATTGTTAAAAGCTTTCATCGTTCAAGCCTACTTTGCAATAGCCATCTAGAATATATGTGTCCAATTTCTGCCCAATTCGTCGTGTTTTGATTCTTTAGTCAATATAGCTTATCTCTTATATATCTATATATATTGGGTTTAATTAGGCTATTGCATTTTACGATTTCCATCGTATATTTTTTCAGTATATGATTGATGATGTAGAATTGTTTGGTGTTTCCCTCCTAGATTACATTAGCAATGACAAGTTTCGTGGAATTAATACGTTACTCCTCGAATTACTTAGCTGAATTGACAGTGGAGAGTCCGTTTTGAAATTTTAAAGCTTCTAAAATGTTACAATTATCTGACGAGTAAAAATATACTTAGTCGAAAGAAGTTGTGCGTATTGTAAATCTCTTTCAATGCAAAGTATCGAAATATTATAAAAGAATATGCAACTCGTTCTATCTGAGTGTGTAAGATTGTATTTCTAGTTTTAATAAACGAGCAAAAGATTACAATGAGCTTGCTTTTTAATGTTATTGTTTCGGCTGTGACCTTCAAATAAATTAGCGCCACAATTGATGCTAACGATCTTTTATATGGTCAGGCAAACAGAAAAACAACGTGCCAGCTTACTACATTAGTCGTATAAACAAACACACAATTCGTATGTGTTCTTAAAAATGTTTAGCATAATTATCGTGGAAGACTTCTTGGAGATCGCGAGGTTAATGGAGACATGAAACTTTATGAGAACAGTTTCAAGAAAAAGAAATAAACGGAATCGATTAAGATTTGAATGTAGCTGTAATATATGTAGATATGCCTAATATTATTTTTATCGATATCATAAACGTATTTGATAACACGCATGTTTTAAAATGGATTGGAATGACTCGCGTGGAAGATGTTCGATAAACATTCATAGCCATCGATAGGCAGCACCTGCGATATCTCATAAGTTATAATAACAGATATTATTTAGTCGTACTTGTTTTTCTTGTATTACATCAAACAAATTTTTACGTCATACTCGTAAATTGTAGTAGATCACCACTTCTGTAACCAAGTGATCAAAAATCAACTATAATTAGTAATTATTATGTATTTCTTTCGCTGGAGCGCGATCCGGTAGTAGCAGCAAAACTAATTATTCGTTTATCATCGTCATTTGACTAATCGTTAGTTTTAGCTTTATGGATTTCTTTGCTATATAAATGGTAAACCTATCAAATTTCAGGTTTCTTCGTGCGAGCATTTTTCTTAAAAAATATTCTAAATCTTTTATTAGACGTAGTGCCTCTATAAGTATATTATATACAATATTAAATCTGTATGTAATTCATTTTTACATTTATTTTCCAAAAACAGGTCTAAGAAATTCCGAGCAAGAATCGGTCGCCCATATTAAAAAGATCGCTGTTAAAATATGATAGAAGTAAATTTTAATTTAACTTCAAATCTCCTTATCGCTAATCAAATATTTTAATTGTATCATCTGCTAGTGAACTGATAAGTTTTTGTGGGTCAAAGGTACTAAAGACACTTGTACTGGTTGACGATACGCACGAAGTTTTTATATTTTTTTACATCAGGTGCAAAAAAAGGATGTTAGATACTTAAGAGTTTGGCCGCTATGTGTGCGTGTGCGTGTGCGTTTTTGTTTGTGTGTGCGTGTGTGTGTGTGCGTGTGCGTGTCTGTGGGATCTCAGTTCTTAAGCGTGTGAACCGATTTGGATGCGGTTTTTTATTTGAAACCAGCTTATCAAGCGGTGGTTCTCAAATATTGTATCAAAATCGGTTCAGCCGTTTCGATTTTTATTTTCCTAACCCGTTTTGATTTTTACGGCATCTTCAGGGCCACGAGTTCCCTGAAGATGCCGTAAAAAGAGACTCCGGAATATAAATTAAATATAAAGTGTTTTGTAAACAAATGTAATAGTGATAGTGAAATCCTGCAAGAACATGAAAATATACCCTCCCAACAAAAAAAAAAACAGTAGCAGTCGTGGGACTGCCGATAGAAGTGAAAACGGAACTATTAAGTTGAGAGTAATTAAAACTAAATGCAAAACATAGCTATAGATATACTATTATCATTAGCATGTCGGTGACGCGAACCGAGGATTTTACCCTCTACCAAAACGCTCAACGCGCCTAAAGAAGTTTTCACTTCAAAAAAAAAGTGTAAAGGTATCCGGTAGACTCATGCATGTGGCATTATCATCTCGACACACGGATAGCAACGCACTATTTACATCTTTTGTGTCTATAGGCGATGGTTGTCTCTTTCCATCAGGAGAGCCACCTGCTTGTTTGCTATCTTATGATATAAAAAAAATAACCGAGTTCTGAAGTAACATACATAAACAACAGCTAAATTGAGAACCTCTTCCTCTGGGAATTCGGTTGGAAAAGGAATCACGTTTTATTTTGTGTAAAAAAGCAAACAAGAATAATCACGGTTTTATAAATAAAACAAATTTAATTCTAAAATAATTCAAGTTTTTTAGATTACAACACTTGTCCAAAAACATACATACATTCGAAAAGCATAAACCTTCCTCTAGTCCAGTCTCGTGTGCTTTTTTAAAAATTTCTAAGTAACAAATAGTTTAAAGGCAAACAACAAGATCACACATTTGCAAGCCGATAAATCGTGGTGAACAAGAATATCTCATAGAGTTCAGTAGACTTTGCCTACTACTCAAGAAAAATTTTACATGATATTTATTTTTAACAATGAACAAAAAAGTCCTGTTAACAAGAATATCCACTTTAAATATCAATTAAGATTTTATATCTCGCACCTTTGCAACACCGACAATTATTTATTGCCAACACCCAACAAATATTAAAAAAACATTTCGTAAATTAATTCTAATGGTTTCCAAAAATTGTTTCATGTATTCGTTCTAACGAACCGGATTAATATTTATACCAGGCAACTTCAATATTACGATTCTGGGAATTGAAACCGGTAACGCCGTTGTAGAGTTAGCGGGAGGTTGTATCTATAGTTTAAGATGCAATCGCGTGATTAGTAATAGTGTGTTTTTTGACAGAATATAATTTTTGTAGATTATAATAATTGGGATCTTCCTGGTGGTTGTGTGCCAGAATAATACACATCAACACGTCATCCTCAACCGTTTCATATCCAAATAAGAGTGACTATGTTCTTCTATAAGTTCATTGCTATACCAAAAAAGTAATTTTACTTACTATCCGTGATTAAGTTATGATAGTTGGAAAAACTTTTGAATAATTCGTAAGTTTAACGGAATAAACTGATTCTCTGAAAAAACTTAAAAATCAGGAATTTATCGAATTAATGAAGTAAGTTAATTTCGAAGATATTGAATTAAGATGGGACACGACTGTTAATTATGACACTATAACTGATACAGTGTGGAGTTAATCATTAAACATTTGTAGTTATTAAGAAAAGAAGCTGTTAAAGAATTGCACTTTAATGAATGGTTGAATAAATGACTGAATAAATAACAAACTGACAACTCCAAAGAATAAAGTTTAATATTTTTTCAAAAATAAAAACTACAGTCAGTATAAAATAAAGCGTGCGAATTGTGTACATTAATTTAAAACGTATTTAATCACATGGATGTAATAATAACGTGGTTATTCCTCGTACTATATGTACCGCATTTTTATGACCCGTATGTCTCAAGCTCTCAAGTATATTTAAAATTTACCACTCATAAATAATGTATTAATTCCCATTACGGCCTAGTCGTTATAAAAACTTAAACAATGCGCCCATATGAATATTTATTATTAACATTTCGCCCGAGTGGAATTCTTTAATTAATTTTGAAAAACACGGTATGTTGTTGAATTTTTATTAGTAGGTACTAGATATAGACTATTTTTTGTTTTATAGCAGAAACTCTTACATACAACTTTACGTTAGCAATCTCTTTAAATCGAAATTATGAAATACTAGCTGACCCGCGCAGCTTCGCCCGCGCGTAGATTAACATGTCGTCAAGATAGCTTTTCATACAACCCTTTAAGAATTGATTTTTGAAAAAAAAATAGCCTATATTTGACCCCGGCTCTTCAACTACTTCCATGCCAAATTTCATGAGAATTGGTCCAGCGGTTTAGCTGTGAAAGCGTAACAGACAGACAGACAGACTTTCTCATTTATAATATTAGTATGGATAACAGCTTTAAAATAATATGGCGGTGCTGTTTTTAGGGTTTCGTAACAAAAGGGTAAAACGAGACCCTATTACTAAGACTCCCCTGTCCGTCCGTCCGTCTGTCACCAAGCTGTATCTCAGGAACCGTGATAGACAGTTGAAATTTTCACAGTTGTAGATATTTCTGTTGCCGCTATAACAAAAAATACTAAAAACAATAAAATAAATATTTATCTTTTTGCATTTTTTTCTTGATCTTAATAACGAGACGCTTGAAATATACACAGAATATTAAGTTATATATTTACGTTAAAAATAAATAATTAAATCACAATAAAATAAATATTTAAGGGAAACTCCCATACAGCAAACGTATTTTTTTTGCTCTTTTTATAAAATATGTACGGAACCCTTCGTGCGTGTATCCGACTCTCAAGTGACCAGTTTTTTAAAAAAAGCACCAAAAACAAATAAAGCTCAGACAGGCAACGATCAAACTTTAATTCTTTTAAAGCTACCCCTTGTTCTCCCTTGGCTCCCTTGGCTCCCTTGGCTCCCTTCGAAAGACTGATAATTTGCATTCACCGTAAAAGCCAAACGATTGGGCTGTACGTGTCACTACCATCGTGACTACTAGGTGGTAGAGTTCCGCAACTCCACGCCCAGGTATACAACCGCCTTATTTGTTCATCCCGCAATAGCGTTAATGCTTATCAGTGTCGTGTTCCAGTTGTGAGGGTAAGGTAGCTGGTAGAATTATCCTTGTGGCATTGCTATCCCGCCATAAGGACAGTAACGCACCATTAACATCTTGTGTGTCTTTAGGCAATAGTTTCTCTTTCTATCAGGAAAGCCATTTGTTTTTTTGCTGTCTAATGATATAAAAAATACACTTCAGGTCACACCCTCAGTTACACCAGTTCCATTCAGGTTTCCGTATCTAATGCTATTTCGTGGACACTTTTTGAGTAAAAATCCCTATAAGATTGTGCTACTGGTCACACTTTTTGATCAAAACCCATCCGAAGCAAACACAAACAATATACTTATCCCGATTCAGATTAATGGATGAAGAGGAGCGTAGGCGGTAAACTTATGCATTTGTAGAGTTGCCAGGCCGTCAAACCTAAAAGCCAGACAGACCAGCCAGTTTGGCCGGACATTTGAGTGAAAAGAACGGACACCTTAAATTATTAAAGATTTTGTGTCTTTGTATTAATACGCCATTGACATTGTTTATAAAACCAGGCTACTTTCTCATAAATTAGCAACCATGGTTTTGTATTTAAAGTAAAACAAGTTTTTTTTAATAAAGCCGGACACCTTTTAATTTGGCCGGACATACATCCGAAAAGCCTAACCATGTCGGCTTTATCCGGTAGCCTTATGCATGGGGCATACAAACCCTCCACGCACCATTTGATGTTTGTGTTTGATGTCTATAGGCTATTTCGATTCCCAGGTCGGCCAAAAGTGTTATAGAGGTTTTTTCAAGGCTTTTCTCGAAAATCGCCCCAGACACTACACTACACAGTAACAATAGTCGCCTTGTGGTCTAATAGTCCGGCGTTGACGTTGACCACGTGAGGTCCCGGGTTCGATTCCCAGGTCGGGCAACTTAAAAAAAGTGTTTTTTTTTTCAGTTTTATGATAAAGACAAAGTTGCCCGGAATTGGAAAGTGCCCGGTTGGAAATAGGCTTGCCACCTATCACATTTGTGGGACCAAGTATCTTCGACTAATCGTGGGTGCACTTGTAATACCTCTGCCTACCCCTTCGGGGATACGGGCGTGAGGATACTTTTGTTTTCTCCAATATCCAAAATTTCAGTAGCAGCTCGGAGTCTGGCGGGTGGTGTATTACCACTCCCGTACTTCGGATGAGCACGTATAAGCTGTCGATCCCAGTTATCGCTAAAAATAATCGATAATCGTTGGTCGGTCGGTAAAAGCTCAGCACTCATTTCGCCAACCGCGAAACCGTTGCATCGCGGTGAAAATCTATAGACGTTCGGTTTACCCTGCCTACCCGAATTTAAATTATTAGTCCATTAAATTATTAGTGATCTCTATCTCAGCTTCATTGTGATTTTTTATCCACAATGAAGCTGAGATACCATAGTGGCTACTAGGTGGTAGAGTTTTGCATAGTCTCGACCGGGTCTGGTACCACCGCCTTACCTATTCCTGCCGCAATAGCGTCAGTGCTTGTCGCTGTCTTTTTCCTATTTGGAGGGTAAGGTAGCCGGTAAATTTATGCATGTGGCAATAGACCTCACCACAAGATAGTCACACGCCATTAACATCTTTGGTGTCTATAGGCGGTGGTTGACTCTTTCCATCAGGAGACTCATCTGCTTGTTTGCTATATTATGATATATATATATATATATATATATATATATATATATATATATATATATATATATATATATATATATATATATATATATATATATTATATAAACAATGAAGTTGAGATAACAGATTACTGGTTTGAGCGGTAAGAGTATTGAACCATAATCTGTCATTCATGTTGTCACGACTTCAGTGCTTGTCACTGTAAGACGTAAGTGCTCTGAAAGGTGGTATCTGATGTACTTGCGCGTATGTATAAGCCAACATTTGGTGACAGGTAAAACCCATTTCACGATAATTCACAGATTTTTGTTGAGTTAATATTTGAACTATGAAATAGAAGTTTGTAAACTTGTTATTTCGCCTCGCCGCATTGATTAGCATCACGTTTTATTTTTGTAAATGAATAGACGCAGATTTTTTTCAATATAGAAAGGTTTACTTAAGATGCGTTTCAAAAAGTTGGTCATCAAGTATTGTAGTTGAAATACAAGAATTTTCCTTGTGTTGTATCCGGGCTCCTTTGAAGAATAGACAAACTGCCTTTCTGCCGGACAGGTCGTAAAAGGCGACCGATTGGCTATGCGAGTCACTACCATCGTGGCTACTAGATGGTAGAGTTGTGTTTTGTCTCGCCCGGGTCTGGTACCACCGCCTCACCTATTCCTGTCGCAATAGCGTCAGCAATTGTCACTGTCGTGTTCCGATTTGGAGGGTAAAGTAGCCGGTAAACTTATGCATGTGCCATTAGACCTCGCCACAAGATAGCAACGCACCATTAACATCTTTGGTGTCTATAGGCGATGGTTGACTCTTTCCATCACTATACTCATCTGCTTGTTTGCTATCTTATGATATAAAAAACAAGAGTTTAATTATTTGACGTCCAGGTTTTGAAAAAATGCATTAAATTTTTTTGCGTTTTATCAAAGATGAATGTAGTGTATGCAGTAGGTATATTATGGGTTATCCCAATTAGCTGGTAGAGTTCTGCATTGTCTCGCCCTGGTCTGGTACCACCGCCTTACCTATTCCTTCCGTAATAGCGTCAGTGCTTGTCGCTGTCGTGTTCCGGTTTGGAGGGTAAGGTAGCCGGTAAACTTATGCATGTGGCATTAGACCTCGCCACAAGATAGCAACACACCATTAACATCTTTGGTGTCTATAGCAGATGGTTGACTCTTTCCATCAGGAAACCCATCTGCTTGTTTGCTATCTTATAATCTTTTTTTATATCACAGGATGGCAAACCAACAGATGACTTTCTTGATGGAAAAAGACAACTGTCGCTTATAGTTACTAACGATGTTAATGTTGTGTTGTTATTCGTGGGGCGGAAACGAAAGGGCGGTGGTAAAACAGCCCCGGCGAGAAAGATATCTTGCAAAATTCAACCGCCTAAGTATTCACAATGTCAGTGACACGTTTGGACATCGTACGCCTTTTACAAATTCCCTGCTAGAATGACAGATGATCTATTCGTGAAAAGAGGCCTCGCCCAACACGGGGAAAGAAATAGAAGAGTCAGAAAAATAAAATAGAAGAATTCTAATTCTTTAGAAAAAAGAAAGAAAATTCGTTTATTCTTTTTTGAAAAAATGGCGTTATCCTGTAAGAACGTTAGAAAAATAAAATAAACCGCAATCTAAGTCCTTTTTAATAACATCCTAGAAGTTGGCATGTTCATAAATTGTACGCGTATTAGAAGCATAAGTTAAATGGCGGCAATAAAATGTTGTTACACGACTCCATAGAACAATAAGTCAATTTGCGCGCACGTAAATCTAATTACTAGGGATGGGCCGAAATTCGTTTTACATTCGGTTTAACCGAATTTCGGCAGCTTGAACCGAACTTCGACATTCGGCCGAAATTCGGTTTAAATGCCGAACATTCGGCACTAGAAAAAAGTATCTTCTTGCACTATTTTGCTTGAAATCTACGCTAATGTTATAAAGAGGAAAGATTTGTATTCTATATTTTTATATATTGCATCATCTAAACTCAAAACTACTAAACCGATTTGAAAAAATATTTCACTATCAGAAAGATATGAAATCATCCCCGAGTAACATCTAACAATCTGTAAAACGGTTGACCCAGCAGGCCATCCCTGAAACATCCCGCTAGATTTTTTCTATATCTTGGCATATCACAGATTTTTTCCGAGTTCAAAAATCTTAAATTTGTTACAAATATTCGTTAGTACATAGAAGTCGTTGTAAATGACAGTAATTTCAAAATTTTTGAAATGCTATATATTTTAAAAGCGATGATTGATTTTGGTCTTTCGAATGGCATTCAACGCAATTTTTGACCTCTAAATTATTTTATAGCTACGTAATCTACAGTCTCAGAAATGTCGAAGCAATATCAAAAAAAAAAAAATTTATTCGAATTTTCGATATTACTAAATCCCAAAAAAATCGACCGATTTTGATGCAATTTGTTTATTTGACGCAATTTATAGAAAAAAAAGCTGATTAGACTTTTAAATCAATCGGTATATTAGTCTGAAAGTCATTTTAAAAATGCTAAGTTTGCTGTAAACAACAAAATATTAATATTTGAAAAGCCGTAACTTTTGAAAACTTGATTTAATTTTGATTTTAGAAACTGTACTTGAAAAAATTTCGAATTTATGTCTAAAAAACACTTCCAAATTTTTTCGTCAACGATAACTTCCGAGCGGATTAACCGATCATGATACAATTTATGAATTAGACGCAGTTTTTTAAGAAAAAGACCTGATATTTTTTTATACTCAATCGATACATTAATCTGGAAGTTATATTAAAAAATATGTTTCGTCAATTTTTTTGCGATTTTTTAAAAATTTCTCATAATATTCTAATCCGAATTGGATAAAATTTTTGGAAGTCTAAGTTGAGCAGAAACTACTTCAATGCCATTAACCGCATTTCCGTTCCGTTCAAAAGTTATGAAATGTTTACATACACATATATATAATAATACACTCTCTCTCTCACACACACATTCATACATACAGACATACTGACGTCATCACGAAAATAGTCAGAAAATGTTCCATATGTAGCGGGAAGTTAAAAATCTAAGGTTTGATATAGATGAAGATGCATATATTTTAAAACATGATGATTTAGATCTTTTAAATTGCATTCAACGTAATTTTTACCTTTAAATGGATTTATTAGCTTCAAAATCGGGAGGTTAAAAAATGTCGAAAAAAAGGGAAAAATATAGGTAAGTCAGTTGACCCTGCAGGCTATCCTTGAAACTTCCCGCTAAATTCAGGTATTTTAGGCTCAAAGGAACAAAAGCTATATCTAAGCATTTTTTTTTCAAGGTTCAAAATTCTGACTTTTGACTTCTGACTTCTGAAAATTACAGCAATTTAATTTTTAAAAAGCTGTATATTATGAAATCGATGATCGATTTTCATCCTTCAAATGGCATTCAACGAAATTTTTGAGCTCTAAAACGTTTTTGAGCTACATACGTACTACAATATCAAAATTTGTTTTCAAAAATGTTCGTTATAATAAATCCTAATAAACCGATTTTGACCCAATTGACGGTATTTGACGCAATTTTTAAAGAGAAAAGTTGATTAGATTTTTTAAGTGAATCGGTGTATAAGCCTAAGAGTTATTTTAAAAATATTAAGTAAGTTTTCTGTAAACAGAAAAATTTTATTATTCAAAAGTTATAACTTTTGAAAACTTGATTCGATTTTGATTCTTGAAACTACATTTGACGTAATTGTTTCAAGTACCACAAGGTAGAAGGTTTGACCTACAAACAAGTTTTGGTCAAAAAGTCTCTTATTTTATATAAATAATACACTTTTTTTTAAATTTTCGTCAACGATAATCCCCAAACGGATAAACCGGTTTTGATACAATTTACGATATTTGACGCAGATTTTCAGAAAGAAATGCTGGTTAGATTTTTAAATCAAGCCGTGTATTATCCGGAAAGTTATTTTAAAAATATTAAGAAGTTTTCTGTAAACAACAAAATATTAATATTAAAAAATTTGTAACTTTTGAAAACTCGATTTGAAACTAAATTTGACGTAGTTTTTTAAGCACTAAACTATTGTGGAAGGTCAAAAAAAAATTAGAGAAATTACTAAGTTATGTCAAAAAACACTTTTCTAAAGTTTTTCGTCAACGATAGCTCTTGAGCGGAAAAACCGATTTTGATGCAATTAATGCACTGAACGCAGTTTTTGTAGGAATAGAACTGATAAGATTCTGTACCTAATCTATACATTTACGTACTTAGATTATAAAAAGTTATTTATTTATGTATGTTATTTATGTACAAAGTTGTGAGATGTTTACAGATACACATATATACAGACATGCTGACCTCATTGTGAAAATAGTCGGGAAAGATTTCTAGGACCTCAAAACGTGGAGATCTGGTGAAAACTCGATTTTCAAAAATCGGGGCAAAATCAGTAACTTCCTTATCTATATACCTACATAGCAGAAAGTTAAAAATAAAAATCCATGCCTAAATTGGAACAATGTAACTCAATGTATCAAAATTTTGTTGTTACGTCATTAATTCACGTATCTATACTAATATTATAAAATTGTAGTTTGTTTGTTTGGTTGGTTGTACGCGGTAACCTCGAAAACTGCTGAACCGATTTGAATAATTCTTTTTGCCTTGGATAGCCTGTTTATCGAGGAAGGTTATAGGCTATATAACATCTTGCTACGACTAGTAAGAGCGGAGTAAACAAAGTCCGCGCGGACGAAGTCGCGGGCAACAGCTAGTCCATACTAAAATTATAAATGGGAAAGTGTATCTGTTTGTTTGTCTGCCTTTCACGGCAAAACGGAGCGACGAATTGACGTGTTTTTTTAGGTGGAGATAGTTGAAGGGATGGAGAATGACATAGGTTACTTTTTTCTCTTACTTTACACGAGCGAAGCCGCGGACAATATAATAGCTAGTAGTAAATAGTAAAATAGGTAAATAGCTAGTATAAAATAATTAAATTTTAAGCAAATTCGTAAAAAAGTCACGACGTGTCGCTTTTAAGAAAGCTCCCCAAAATCTAACCGAAGTTCGGCCGAAATTCGGCCGAATTTCTTATTTTCACCGAATGTTCGGCCGAAGTTCGAATTCGGTTCAAACCACATTCGGCCCATCACTACTAATTACACATCGCGGAATGCTTCATTAGCGGCGGCTCGATATTAGAATTGAGATTGGCCTATTATTTACAGTTCCATTTTTTGTGAATCAGTGTTTTATGAAGTGAAAACGTCTCTAGTCTCGTTGGGCGATTTTAGTAGGGAAAAAATTAAGGGTTAACGTGACCTGTGACGTAAGCCAAATTCATACTGTCACGAGACGTATTGTATGTAAGGGTTACGCGCGGCAATTCTCGAGGCGAGAATTCTTGAAATTTGTCTTTAATCGAGAGAGAAAGCTTAACGCATCGAGAACACGAAAAATACTGTTCTATTTCTGAAACCCTTAGTTTTAGTTGGCATTCTATGCTCAATAACTTAAAAAATTGCATTAAAAGTTAATTATGATTCGTTTATTTAAAAAAACTATCAAGTTATTAATATAATTGTTTATTGATATAGCAGGTATTTTTAGTTTAAGTTGGTAGTAAAATGTTTTTTTTTATATATATCATCTAGTAAAGTTTATTTAATTTATTGTTTGTTGTTAATTTATTAATTAATAAGTGTCATTTATGGTTTATCCTATCCTATCTAGTTTTTAATATAGTCAAAATTAAAAAAATAACACGATTTTATAAAAAATTCAAAATCTTCCGGAATACTCGAAAAATTTAAGGTTTTGAACCTCCGACAATTTTAGTGTTTCAAGAAATACATTAACCCTGTGTGCGACAACAGTAACTTTACTACGTCGTTCGGTATCTTAAGATACTAGAGGTAAAATATATATTGTCGTCGTGTGTGATGGTTCATACGATTTGTATGGTGAGCGATTTCTGAAATTTACTTTAAGATATATTAAGGCATCTTAAGATCAAATATTATAGTATCTTAGCCATGTGTGATGAGCTTAAGAAATATAAGATTTTTGAATAAAAACAATACATCTTGTTGAAATAAAATATCCCATCAAAGACCAGCTTAGACCAACGACCAACAACCAAAGAACCAATAAACTTCAACTTCGGTAATACAACATTCTCGATCAATATTATAAACTGAAGTTCGTTATTTGTTCGCTGTTTGTTTTGTTAACTTACGAAGTTTATATACTTCATCGTAGTTACATGAGATGCACTATCAATAGAGTTGTAAGATAGAACGATAATATCTAAAACTAACTGTTCCGCCGACTTTGTTTGCGTGACCCATATTACGTTCTTTAACGTCGTGTAAAAAAGTACTCTATGTTACTGAGTGATAATATAGCTTTATATTGCTAAAAGTAGTTTTAATATTCGTGGCATCTCTAATTAATATCATCACCCCAGATAATTTGCAAAGCAGGCAGAGTGAAACCAATATTAATCGTGCTACGATGCATGATGAAATGGGTTGTGATTCCCATCTCCTCAATGACCAATTTTTACGATTATCGTTTGCTATTTGCAATAACCGCGGCTAACAGCTTTACGTGCTTTTTCAACTTACGGGATTGTTAAAACACAACCAGCAGTCTCTAGGATATAGATTGAAAAAAAAAACTAATAATACTTTGTCCTATCTTGGAATAAATGTCATGACCAGAGTCGAATAAACTTGTCAATGGTTAAACCAGAGGGTCCACCTATTCTTTAAAATCAACTCGTCTGAAAGGATTATTTTCCAAGTGTTGGTCTGAACATCCCTGGAAGAATAGACTGATTTGCCATTCTGCCATGCTTGGCAAATGGCAAATCGGAAAAAAGTAATTTTCTCTTACTCGGATATACAATCAATTATGTAAAATTGTTCAAAGAATTACGAGAGACAACAATTACAATTTTGACGACAATTTAAACTTTACAAACACTTAACGCTAATAAGATTTCTGCATTTATGTTTTATACAAAACACATAATTATTGTATGTTTTTAGACTCACAAGTTTTGTAAGTTTTCGTAAATTAAAATGTTATCTATAAAGTGTACTTAACTCTCCAAACCGGAACATGATAGCGACAAGCAAACGTTATTTTGGTAGACAGGCAAGCGTAACTGAAACCTAGCTAATGCAGTGAATTTAAAATTCAATTTGTAGTTGAGAAGCACTTAAAAATTGGCGAGCTATTATGTTTCATTATCCAGGAAGACCACTCTCTTGTTGAAGTCTTAATTAGGTCAGATTCCTCATTTTTCATCGCCTTGTGTTGTTAGAACAATTAATTACTTTAAATTTTAATATTGTGCTATAAATTACTCATACTGTAGCAATGTTTAACTAATTAATTAATGTCGCGTGACAAATTACACGAATAAACTAACCTTAAAGTATTTTATTTGCTTATGATATGGGTGTTAATCAATGATACCAGTACCTAAAAATATAAAAATACTGACATGTATTTAATTGACACCAAAACCCAGAAATACCAACATTTATGCTCACCACGAAAATGTTTATTTATACTTGTCGGGAATCGAACCCCAGCCCCATCGATTGCGTAGTCAAGGTCGCTTACTACTCGATCTCTCGCTGCCTTGTGTAAATCCGAAGAGAACTCTATCACATCGTGAAACAATACAGTTATCGAGTTGAATTATATTTAAAACTAGCTGAGCCCGCGACTTCGGCCGCGTGGAAAAATTTCGAAAAAAAAGTAGCCTAAGTTACTCCCTATCACATCGGTTATCTGTCAGTGAATGTCCCGTCAAAATCGGTCTAGCCGTTCCAGAGATTAGCTGGAACAAACAGACAGACAGATAGACAGACAGACAGTAAAAATGTTACTTTGGTATATGTATCGAGTATACATCCATATGCATTTAGTAAAAAGCGGTTATTTTAATATTACAAACAGACACTCCAATTTTATTTATTTGTATAGATGTCTCGTAGTCGTATATTATACTCATCGATTCACTCCATACACTATATTTTTTCTGTACACCTAATTGTATTTTTTATAAAAAGGCAAACGTACGACTAATCGTTTTTCATTCTGACAATTTCATATTGCATTTTCTCGTAAATTTTTGTAGTTACTAGTTGTGCCTACGACTTCGTCTGCGTGGAAAAAAATCTTAAAATCTTGGAGCTTTACCTGAATAGTTCAAGGTCCCGTGGGGTTTCCGGGATAAAAACTATCCTATGTCTTTTCTCGGGTCCCAAACTATTTTTGTACCAAATTTTAATCCAAACCAGTTCAGTGATTTAGGCGTGAAGAAGATACAGACAGACAAGAGTTACTTTCGCATTTATAATATTAGTATAGATATAATATTGTTACCTCTTTTTTTTAATTTAACAAATATGGAGTACATAATGTACATATCTAAACAGGAGGAATATTGCCTAAAAACAGAACATGATTTTACAAATAAGCTAACTGAACGAAGCTCGGTTGCTGTACTGTACACTTACCCCAGAACACGCAAATAGTACAATTAATCAAGAGTATCGCCTCTGTGGTCTAGTGGTCCAGCGTTGGCGTTGACCACATGAGGTCCCGGGTTCGATTCCCGGGTCGAGCACATTAAAAAAAAAAGTGTTTTTTCAGTTTTCTGAGAAACATAAAGTTGCCCGGGATTGGAAAGTGCCCGGTTGGCGATAGGCTTGCCACCTATCACATTTGTGGGACCAAGTATCTTCGGCTAATCGTGGGTGCACTTGTTGTACCTCTGCCTACCCCTTCGGGGATATGGGCGTGAAGATACTTTTAATCAAGAGTTATATTATTATTTTCGTATAAATTAATCTTTATTTACCACTAGGCGGTAGAGTTCCGTAAGGTTACGCCCGGGTCTGGTACTACCGCCTTACTTATTCCTGGCGCAATGATATCAGTGCTCGTCACTGTCGTGTTCCGGTTTCAAGGGCAAGGTAGAGGTTTCCGGCGACTGGGTTTGCATTAACTGGAACCTCGTTTCCAGTTGCCGGATTGATTTAATTTTAATATTTTTCTTTCAGCGACTCGGACCACACATAAATTAATTTAAAAATCTATTGTTCAATCTAAAACTAGTGAGACAAACGAAAAAATGTTTAACGTAAAGTAAAAAAAAACTCTTTGATTCATAAATAGCATTTATTTACATAATTTCAATAAAAGCACAATTTTTGTTATTTTGTATTATTAAACACGTAAATCATGCTAAAATATTTAACAATAAAAAAAATTAACAATAACTAAATAATTCGACTGTCCGGTTGGTCGAGTAGTTAGTTATTCAGACTACGCAATCGACGGGCTCAGGTTCGATTCCCGACAAGGACAAACATTTGTGTGATAAGCATAGATGTTTGTATTTCCGGGTTTGGGTGTTTATTATATATTTCGGAATCTATATTTAATATTAAATAAATATTTTTGAATTAAAAGGTTTTTCTTTCATTATTACTTTAAAAATACTTTTGTTTGAATGTACTGTATGAACTTGAATAATAGATGCTTTTACTAATTTATGTGTGGTCCGAGTCGCTGGAAGAAAAATATTAAAATTAAATCAATCCGACAACTGGGACCGCGGTTCCAGTTAATGCGGTCCCAGTCGCCGGAAACTTCGCAAGGTAGACAGTAAACTTATGTAAGTGACATCATGACACAATCCTGTTACATGGATATCAACGCACCATTAACATCTTTTGTGTTTTTAGGCGATGGTTGTCTCTTTCCGTCAGGAGAGCCATTTGATTGTTTGCTATTTATATATATAATATCTGGTTGCTCGGTTTTTCACATATTTTTGGAACCGATCTTTTCTTGGACCTTGAACCTTGATAAATCGATTCCGATCGAATCGATCGAATTTTTTTTTGTGTAATATAAGCAATTAAAACAGAAAATACCAGAATAATTGGTCACATCGACCGAAAGAGTTCCGCGAATAACTTCATAACCTTTAAGAGCAACGTTGAGAGTATCAGAATTATTCGAGGGTTATTTATAAACATTATATTGTAAACGCCAATGAGTTATTTCTGACGATGAATAATATTTCAATTTCGCCAAATAGGCCAAGTCGAAATTAGTGGCGTGCACATCATTACAACGTCATCATTTAAATGAAGATTGGCCGAGCGATCGAAGCGAAAGGGCAAAAGCTTTAGCCGAATGGTTTTGCGCTCACCTTGCTGAGTACAATATGATAGTAACTAGTCCAGCCTCTTTAGAAGAATAAATCATATCAGTTTCTACCACAGATCCTAATAGGCGCATGTGTAAGATTTTTGCAACGAGTCGTTTGGGTTTGGTACCATCGCTTTGGCTATTTCTGCTGAATTAGCGTACTTTTTTCAACTTTTCATCTACACGTGTCTTCTTTTCAACAATTAGACAATTAGAATGAATGAATCCAATTTACAATACACTATTACTACTGATTATATAATCAAAACATTGGTAATATATATATATATATATATATATATATATATATATATATATATATATATATATATATATATATATATATATATATATATATATATATATATATATATTAAATTACTTATTTCTGAACGATAGTCTCTGTTTGTAGTTTTGTGGTTTAAAATTGTTATATAATTTGAAACGTTATTTCAGAGTAAAAAAATCTTTTGTGTTATCGATTACTCATTTGCGTCAAAATGGAAGTAACGGTGTGAGACATGCTGGATGTTGGAAACACAGTGTAGGGTGAACGTCCGAGCCGATATTTAATAGATCAGTGATGAGGAAGGAAACATTCTGTAAGCGGTTTGTCCGTTTTCCCACGAAGAGCTATTTCTGTTTGGGCGTCTCAGCCAGCACGATCCGCGTTCTCGGAACTGACGCTAGAGAGTTGTACGCACGAAAGTTTTCTATTTTAGATTTCACTGTCAATGTCTACTAGATATCAATCCCGGTTTAATAGGCTTTTTTAAACATTGACAACTCTCTGTATAATTACTCGCAAAACCAAAAAAAGTTTGCGATTCTAACCCGTTTGTGCATATATGTGTGGACCACCGGTTTTTGCGTAACTTCTAAATTACTTAATCTTAATTGGATAGTTAAAATGCTTGGAGACTTTAGAAATCATCATCAATATTTTTGAACTTTCAGGTGGATTATTTTCAAAAAAAGTATCTTCACGCCCATATCCCCGAAGGGGTAGGCAGAGGTACAACAAGTGCACCCACGATTAGCCGAAGCTACTTGATCCCACAAATGTGATAGGTGGCAAGCCTATCGCCAACCGGGCACTTTCCAATTCCAGGCAACTTTGTGTTCCTCAGAAAACTGAAAAAAAAACCTTTTTTATGTGTCCGACCCGGGAATCGAACCTGGGACCTCATGTGGTCAACGCCAACGCTGGACCACTAGACCACAGAGGCGACTTCAAAAAATCTAGTTTTATTTAAAACGTACTTAATCAGTTTCAAAAAATATATATACTGTATTATGTAGATTTAATGTTACTATAAAGTTTAAAGTAGTATCTTCACGCCCGTGTCCCCGAAGTGGTAGGCAGAGGTACAACCAGTGCATCCACGATTAGCTAAAGGTATACTGGTTCCACAATGTAATAAGTGGCATGCCTATAGCTAACCGGGCGCCAATTCCCGGGCAACGTTGTTTATATCAGAAAACTGAATACATTTTTTGATTTGCCCGACCAGAGAATCGAATCCGGGACCTTATATGGTCAATACCGATACTAGACCACTAGACCACAGGGACGACATAATAATTATAAAATAGAATTCTTAATATAAGTTCAGCGTTATGAGTTAATATAGTAAACAACGCAGACGAATCTGTAGTATCAGCTAGTGCTAATTAAAATTTAACACTAAAATGAATATACATGGTTTCAATCTGGTGTTTACAACATGTGGCGCACGTAATTGACGCTGAAGCCTTTGACCTGCCGTAATCAATACTGCATCCACTAAGGACGGACGTAGCTTTGTTGTGTGAGCAGTAACCGCGTATAATTGGGACTGTACCGGGAAAGCTCTTCGTAATATAACGGCATAACGGATTGATTTATACCAAGCTGACATGTTCGTTTACAATCAAATAGTATCGAAATGCTTAAATTTAATCGAAAACTCTGCCCGATCGTCAAAGGATCGTCAAAGGCTTTGGTAGCTCAATAGATTCATGTGTGTAATTAATTAATTAATTTGTGTATAAGTAAAATTATTTTCCCCGACTGAAATAATTACTTAAATAATATTTTTAAATATTACTTACTACCTATTCCTGCCGCAATAGCATCAATACTTGTCAATGCTGTGTTTTGGTTTGGAGGGTGAGGTAGCCGGTAGACTTATGCATGTGGCACTACTCGCTATACGGATAGTATAGCATCATTAACATCTTTGGTGTCTATAGGTAAAGGTTCTCTCCTTCCATCAGGAGAGCTATCTGTTTGTTTGCTATTTTTTATAGAATAGGGGGCAAACGAGTAGTAGGTGCACCTGATGGTAAGTGATCACCACCGCCCATGAACATCCGCAACACCAGAGGTCTTGCAGATGCGTTGCTGGCCTTTTAAGAATGAGTAAGCTCTTTTATTGAAGGCGCCCATTTTACGGGCCCATTTTACCCAGGTCACGGAAAACATACTAGTTGTTTTCTGTGACCCATGCACATTACTTCCTTTTACTTGTTCGGTTAAAAAGTAGCTTAATTTACTCAGTGGTAATGTAGCATTGTATTGGTGGAACACCTCTACAATGAACGTGTTTTTTTGCTATGATGGTACGGAACCTTTCATGCGCGAGTCCGACTCCCAGTTGGCCTGTTTTTTTTATAATACTACTAACTTAAACTTATTAATTTTTAAAATAAATTGCACTAGTTGTAAAAATGTACATTTTAATGAGTTCTGCTGTCGGCACCTCGTACTGGCAAAAAGTGAGCAGGTTTACTTGGACATGTGCCAATAATGTGCCACTCAGAGCAGCTGCGAATTAGATGGAAACACTTTTATAACTCCGATCACATTCGACCGGTTAACTAGAAGTTAATGTGTGAAACCGGAGCCTACCAGGGATGCATTTTGATTTGTTCGAGCGTGTGAACGGTGTGTTAAATGTTGGTAATTGTTCCCGTGTCGATACGGGCTCTTTCTAAAAGAATACATCAATAATTCACTGGCGACATTTCATTAAGTGAGAGTAAAACTAGATATTAACTAAGCGGTAGATTTCTGCAGCGTCTCAATAAGTTACCACCGTTTTTCGCGTTCCTGCCGCAACAACATTGGTGCTTATCTTTGTCGTATTCTTTAAGAATAGCAAGAATAGCATCATCTACATCTTTGGTGTTTATCTATACATATAATAAAATCGTAGGAAAGTCAAAACTGTTCATTGATTATTTTTTTAAAAGAATACTTGGGGCGTGATCTTCAATCGATTTCAAAGCCAAAAATATAGTTTATAGAATTTTTGTTTGTTTGTCTGTATGTATGTCCGGGGAAACTCAAAAACTACTGCATGGATTTACTTCAAAATTTGCATGAGTATTACTAACAGGTCGGGTCAACATATAGGCTACATATTACCACGCTATCACCTACCGGGGAGGAGCAGTGCGGAGTAAACGAAGTCCGTGCAGACGAAGTCGCTGGCAACAGCTAGTACGCAATATTTTCCTATTTGACTTTGTTCAAGCGTGTAAAAATTGTGTACAATGATCATGTATGTCGGTAATTGTCTCCGTGTCGATTCGGACTCCTTCTGAAGAACATGTATTCTTCTTCTAGCTGCTTGACCGCCAGGCATTTCAGTTCTTTTTAAAGACGAGAGAAATCTTAACGTGTTTGTTAACTAGATGGCAGAGTTTTGCAACGTCTCGTGCAATTGGCTTTCCATTTTATTTATTCTTGCCGCAATAGCATAAGCGCTTTTCGCTGTCGCGTCCGGTGGACAATTTATGCATCCCCATACACGAGTCGAAACGCAAAATCTAGATCATTAGTTCGATACTTATCTCATTCCATCAAGCAGAAAAATCAATTTGTTTGCTATCTTTTGATATGAAAAATGTAGAAACAGTTATAGAATAGCGTGTGTTATCTATATAGGTATTAATGCATGAAAAAAAAACTTTGGACCCCTTTTTAAGTCAATTGCGCGAACGGTGGAGTATGAAATCTGGCACAGATAAAGTTTACACAGCGGAGGACCGCAGAAACCTAATATTTTAAAGTAAAATAAGTACATTAAATTGATCAAAACAAACATTACACACATTCAGGTTACATTCATGTGACATACACGTTACTACTACACGTACACACACGAATACTATTTTTTTTACAGCTAAAGTCAGTTGTCAAACTTCAAGGAGATTTTATTGTTTAGTTTATGGTCGAATTTCGGCCTCAGGCAGTCGCAAGTTTATAAAAATCGATGTACTACATATACTATGTCGATGTAAAATTGAAAAAGCCTAGGAGGCTTATAATTTTGTTATGTAAGCAGTGTACTCGTTATATTACTTAGAAAGATTATATCTAACGGTATTTCCCATGTTACGGTTTTTATTAATCTATCAATATTTACAATTTTACGATTTTTTCTTTGACATTAAGTGTAATCATATATAGGGTGGGTGATTTAGATATAGCCCAACGCAGTTCACGTTCAACTTGCTCAATTAATTGTTGTCCTCTCATTGCACTTGTTTATGTAAAAACTTCGGAAAACCGCTGCTTATAAACAATGAACTTCAATATCTATACGCGGATGTTCAGGCATAAACATTTTTTTTTAAATAATTAGACCCATTTTTTACATATTCGGTATCAGAATCGAGAGCTGAACAGTTAACCACAACCCCTCCCCCCCTCCCTTAGTGTAGTATGCAGTCTTTTATAAGTCAATCTGAATACACAGGAATATTCGCATTTATATCGTTGATATTACGACAACCATGTAACTGATAATTATTTACAAATACACCTCGTTGAAAGCAGCGTTTGACTTCAACTGGAATTCCTAGCAGAAAGCAGTTGCAAGTAAACAAAATAAATCCGAACGATCGTATCGAGAGTTTTCGTGGAATGCGTCTGATGTCCACGCCACTCGCTAGCCCTACTTGCTATGTAATAAATTTATCCGTTCAATCACCAACATAAATTTATCAGAGCTTCTCGGGAGCTTTCCTCTTGAATAGGGTTGTCGTGATTGATTTCTTTTTGCGATGCTTTTTATTGCTTTGTCTAGAGATGTTATTTCAGGAGTGCGCGCAGTGTTAACTATTTCTTATTTTTCAGTGTATAAATGTTTTATTTAGCAAAGAACCTAATACGTAAATAATGAATAGAAACAGAACATATCATATTTCATATTAATATTATGAATGCAAAAGTTTTTAAGAATGGATATTTGAACGGCTGAACCGAATTGGATGAAATTTGGCACATATATTGATGATAACCTGGATTAGCACATAGGACAAGTACTTTTTATTGCAGCAAAATAAAATAAGTTGATCCCGTGGGATTCACCAAAAACTTGTATGATGCAGCGGGCTACAGGTCGCATCTAGTATACAAATTAAACACAAAAAAAGAAACAAAAAAATTATTAAAAAACCATTGGTAGTAACATTAAAACATGTAAACAAGAGATCGTAAAATCATATAGCTGTATAATGCGTAAAAGAAATATCAAAAATTAAACCGACTTAAAAAATACTAAACCGATTTTAATGAAACATGGACTGTTCCCTAAGGTGAAATATACCTGATTTAAATCAAAGAGAATTATGTCATTAGGTATGGCTTTTAGTTCCCGAAAAATATGTGGACTAACATACACTTACGAAATTTAGTATACGTGCTTGGATGCCTATACCTTCATTACGACACCTTAGCCAATTCCAATATTATTGTTTATTACCTACTTACATATCAAACTGATAACCTCCAGTTTTTCGTCGGTTGAAATGGTATACCGCTCAATGATCATACAGGGTGACAAGACAACGCTACATATAATTTTCTAAGATAGGTTGATTGAACGGTTACGAAACCAAATATTTATTAAAGGTGTTTTTTTATATCATAAGATAACAAACAAGCAGATCGCTGTTCTGATGGAAAGAGACAGATCGCCTACAGTCACCAAAGATGTTTATGGTACGTTGCTATCCTTGTCGCGGGATCTTAATGCCACATAAATAAGTTTACCGGCTAATTGCTTACCCTTTTTCATGTTAGTTGGATAAGCAAACTGGCAGACGTGCCACCTGATGGTAAGTGGTCGACGTCGCCAATGAACATAAACTAGTTTACCTGAAACTGGCGCAGGTAACTCGTTTATGTGGTATCTATCCTGAGACATGAGGTGTTAAGTCTCGGTGCCAGTAATTACATTGCCTGTCTTGCCCTTCCCTCCGAAACACAGCAAAACTGTTTCACGGGAAAAACAAACAAAATGGTGATACCCAGGCAGCTGGAAGCACGGCACAGCTCATCCCTCCCACCGGTAACCGGTAACTTGTCGTGTTCCGGCGACAGTGACAAGTTTTGCAAGGGTCTGGTACTATCACCTTACCTATTCCTGACGCTATTGCGGCAAGAATAGATAATGCGATGGTGCCAGACCCGGACGAGGCAATGCAGAACTCTACCAGCTAGTAGCCACGACGTTAGTGCCTCACATAGCCAATCGTTTGCCTCGTCCGAACTGTCTGACAGAACAGTAGATGGGAGACCGGACCATTTAGGGAAAGTAGATCTGGATAAGTATCTGGGCGTCACCCGAGTTAAGTCTTTTTCCCATTCTAAAAAGTACCGAACGTGTCAAAAGTTTTTAAGTCAAAAATATATGACAACAGTTTATATGACATCCTGTATTAACATTATGGAGTATCGATATTTTGATATTAAAATATTGTGATGTTTGTAGCACACTAGCGCGGCAGGGGGCGAGGGGCCAGCGCCCGCCGCCCACCTGCCCACACCCAGTGCACAGTATTTCACGGCTCACGGCTAATATAATCAATACAATAAAAATGTTTGACAATATACATAAAATGCGTTTTATCCTGTTTTAGTGATGTGATAATTCAAAGGTTTTGTTCCATTTCGATGTTTTGATATATTTTTTTTATGGTAATGATGTTATGGTGATAATTTTTTTAAAACGATGAATGCATTAATCAATGAGAAATCTCTTGAAGGTTAAGCAGAGAAAACCGGATTAAAACTTGTACAAGATATTATGATATATAGCCTCTAATAAATAAGTAAATGATTACAATTTGTTAAGAAGTATCATCATCGTGTTCGGTTCCCTTGCGGGGTAGGCAGAGTAACCCGAACATCTATAGACTTCGGTTCACCACGATTCACCGGTTTGTTTGTTGGTGAGATAAAATCCCTAAGGCTGGATTTTACTGGCCTGATAACTATAATTGACTATTTCTAGCGATATTCGAAACCGATCCGATGCACGGAAATGGTAAGGCACAACCCGCTATACTCCAAACTGCTACTGAGATTTTGGATTTTCGAGAAGAACCTCGAAACAACCTCAATAAATATTTTGCCCGATCCGGGGATCGAACCCGGGACCTCATGATTTGAGCCATATAGGTCTAAACCACGAGGCTGTCTACAATGTATTAAATGATAATAATCAAGATTTATTCCATTATCTTTTTTATATGTAAAAAATCTTATTCATAAATTATACCACAGCAGATGCGCATATAACTGTACTGATAAAAAAATAAACATCACGTATGACACCAAACATAATGTTAATGATGCGTTACTATCCGTGTGGCGAGATTGCAAAGATATAAATTTACCGGTTACTTTTTCGAAATGAGACAGATACATGTACTACAACTATTACGGCAACCACGAAATAAAGAAAAGAACGGAATTGGCATTACAAACATTTGTATCAGGACCGCGATCGCCACACTCACACATAAAATAAGCATTATTGCATATAAACTACTAATGCAAACATTGTTTCATTGGTCGTTTTCATTTTAAGCAACAATAATCCGAAACACACAAACAGAACATTTAAAAATATACCAAACTGCGTTACAATAAATTTTATTTTGCTACAAAAAAAAAAGAGTATTTACGTCCTTTTGTAGTCTATTTAAAATAGACTCATCTATTTGTACAATAGTGAAACTTAAGATCGTAATAGTTTCGCTATTCTACAATAGATGGCAGCATTGATTTTTCCGTAGTTTTCAGTTGATCATATTTGAGTAGAGAACTTTCTAGAACGATATACGTAATGACTGTCATTACGTATATCTTTCTAGAAAAATTAGGTCAACCTAAAATGAACTTTATATGTAAGGTGTACGGCTGATTTTAGCTTGACTTTCTATTATATCATTAGAGATTATATTAAATCAGGAATTTAATTAAAATAAAATGAAAATTGTACTTTCGAATGATATGAAATATCTCCATTTTTAATCATCTGTATTCTACTATCATTTCTGCATTCAAGGATGGCACAATACGGCATAATTCAGTGTATAATAGATTTTCGCACGACGACTATCTCCTAATGATATGGTAAGTATCACTAAGGCAATTTAGAGTAAAGGCGCATAATAGTGACGCACGCGGCACGCCCACTCTTTACTTCCCCTTGTTTTCTTTATTTCGTGACGGCAACAATAGGTAAGGCCGTTGTACCAAACCCGGGCGAGACATTGCAGAATTCTATTACCTAGGAATCACGATGGTTTTGCAAATGGTTCGCCATTTACGAACTCCTTGGCAGATGGTCTATTCTTCTAAGGGTGTTTGGTAACTTTATATCGTACCACATATATTTAAAAAAAAAAATTAAAATCACATGGCTTTTGATAAATCCGTGCGATGCTGAAGAGTCACTAATAGTTTATTTGTGGGACTTTCTCTCTTTATAACTTACTAGCTGACCTGCGCAACTTCACCCGTGAGTAGACTGAAAAGTCGTCGATATAGTTTTTTATACCCTTAGGAGTTGGATCTCCATGCCAAATTTCATCAAAATTGGTTCAGCGGTTTAACCATGAAAGCGGAACAGGCAGACAGACTATTGCATCCGATCCTCATCAACGCATTCTAATCATTCCTTTACATTAAAATACGGCGATGGATCCCCACACATCTCGTTAACCGACAAAGAGGTAAATCGTGGTAAACTATGCTCGTCCGGCTAGGCGACCAGCGCAATGATATATTCCATATTCATTTATCGATTCATTGTAATTCCACGTTGTAAGACATTTTCGATAAGTAGATAAACAGAAAATTTCTTACAATGTGGATCGAAGCATTTTCCGTTTCATTACGTTGAGATGTGTTCAGATAATAAGTTTAACGTCTCTTTACGTTTGACTCTAGAGTCGGGTCTTACGGCGATTACCCAACGATGTTAATCTTAAACATGCAGCTGCATCACACACATTTCCATCACTTGCTTCTGGGTGTAAAGTTTATCTGTGTCTTAGGTATTTTCATATTCTGTTCAGTATTCTAGTCGTAATTCTTAATATGCTACACTATTTCGTTGTAAAGTGCTTAAAAAGTGATCCAAAAGATTTACTTCACGAATTAACGTAAAGACGTGCGATCGCCCGCTGGTAAAAATTCGACTGTAAGATTGATCATAAACTTTATAATACCTTTTATACAGAACCTCCTGACTTTCACCATAAACAAAATAGTATATTATATGTGTGACTATTATGATGTATCTCAAATGCATGGTAGTGTGTGTAATGTTAATTTTTAACTTGCTGCATTTCTTCCCTAAATAAACTTTAACTGTGTCAAATTTTATACTCCCCCATTCGGATCATTTTCTTAGTCAGATTTGGTCAGAGGATACACAGTTTTATCTTCACGTATTAGTATATAGATAATATAAAATAATTAATCAATCACAACCCTATTATACTCTGGTATCAGGGACACCGAGTAACGGTTAGTCGATTTATTCGTTATCGTGACTAACCGACGTCACGTGGAATTAAAACACCACCATGTAATTGGCACTTCTGATCGATACAAAGGTCAAGTTTATTTTAACTTGCCATTTTCTGTTTGACTGCAGTTATAACAGTTTATCGATTATCGATGCTAGAGACGTCACTGTCTCTTTGTTTACAATTCAAGGGAGTTTGACTTTTGATTGTTAATTTTTATCACAGATCAATTAATATACGTAGTTAAAAGTCGTTTGTGACATGGGTTTGAATCCTTCAGCTATAAGAACCCAAGCGTGCCAGTTTTTGACAACCTACGTCAATAATGATATTCAGGCTTGGAAAACGACAAATTGTTTAAAAGTAGTCCTACGAAGAAGTAATAAAAGTACAAGCAAGGGATCTCTTAGGTGATCATCTCTTTCTATCACTAGAACTATCTGTTTATTACAATTATTGTTATTTTTTCTCACCTTTTAAACTTTCCCTAGATTTCAACAATTCAAAACCAAAATTAGCCAAATCGGTTCAGCCGATCTCGAGTTTTAGCGAAACTAACCCTTTAAACCAGCAATTCTTGTATATATATAATTGGAATCTCGGAATCGGCTCCAACGATTTTCATGAAAGTCACAAATTAGGGGTTTTTCGGGTCAAGGAATCGATTTATCAAGGTTCCAGGTCCAAGAAAAGCTCGGTTCCCAAGTGGATATGTGAAAAACCGAGCAAAGCTCGGTCAACTAGGTATTATAATTATTATTTGGGAAGCAATCTAATATAATGTTACCAATGTAAGCGGCCATCTTACATCACGTCTTATAAATAAATTAAGCGCATCCTAAAACTGATGCAAACACATTGTCGCCAGCATTCCTAAGCTCGTCCATCAGTTATCGATTTAATGGGACCTTAAATGGCGATATGAATCATTAGTTAATTAGCTTATTGCTGGTGCGATTTGCATACAGACATGCAGGCTTGTCCGACGACCTTCATATTGTTTGTGAACAAATTATTGATTCTTGGTATAGTTTTTGGAAAAAGTACCTGAGTTGTCGTTTTAATTATGTTTATCAAAGATTTTTTGTATAATTGGTGCTAGTAATAGTAAGGCCACATTATTGTCTTACGGCGAATATTCGCGTTGTCGCAGTGTCTAACCAACCATTTCGCTTAATCAGGAATCTTCGGCCTTCTGTCAGTTTTCTATGGCGAATGACTTCATCTCACTTTTGTATCGGTGCGCGTCGCAAGTTAAAGCGAAATAGAGTATTAGCAGCGTTTTTTTTAAAATGAAAAAGCATTTATTTACAGCGACAAAAATACAAGTTATTTTTTTTTTGTTTTAGCATTCATTCCGTGCTTGGGAAAACTTGAAAAACTTTAAAAACAACAAAAAAAATGCGTTTAGATTAACGCTCATTCTAGCAGATCGACTACGACATAGCTACGTAATAATGAAGAAGACAGAATGGCTTACGCAAACGATCTAATTTGTTTATTTAATTAGACCGTACCTACATGTTGCCAGTTTGACTTGAGCAGAAGTGAATAGTACGCGTATAACGTATATTTCTCGTAATACGGTTTATTTTGCCGTATGCAAAGTGATCCCCACTCCGTAGTCGAGCACTCAAGAACTTTGTCGCGACCTATGTACTAGAAAAAAAAAATATCTTCACGCCCGTATCCCCGAAGAGGTGGGCAGAGGCCAAGTATCTTTGGCTAATCGTGGGTGCACTTGTTATGCATCCACGATTAGCCAAAGATACTTGGTCCCACAATGTGATAGTGGGCAAGCCTATCGCCCACCGGGCACTCCGATTCCGCTATTGTTATTTGTTGCTTTTATAACGCTGATAAAAACGCTGTTTTTATCAGAACACTGAAAAACACATTTTTGAATTGCCAGACTCAGGAATCGATCCCGGGACCTCATGTGATCAACTCCGACACCGGACCACTAAACCACAGAGGTGATTACTATGTACTAGCTTACATAGTAGTCACCACACCTCTCAAAAAAAAAATCAAGTAACAGAAAAAAGTATTTTGGCTTCATTGAAATGGGAATGACTTAATTACTGTATCATTTCTCTAAATATTATATAATAAATAATTTCTCTGGCAATTTTTTTTCTTACTGCCGGATATCTGACAAATAAAATAAGGACTACACTGTCTTGTCGCTGGCCTTCAGACTTTTACTTTATATTGAATTTCATGTGGGAAAAAAACTTCGGAGATGTGATGATTAGCTTTTTATCAGGAAATCCAGTTGATATTTATTGATAATGTAAAAAGAACTTGCTCAATACTCATTCTTAAAAGGCCGGCAACGCAAAGGCAAGACCTCGTACAGACGACCCATGGGCGGCGGATCTCTTACCGTCAGGTGAACCTCCATCTTATTTGCCTTTGATTGATAAAAGCAAATGGAAGTAATGTTATAACAGTGGGGACTGCTTAAAACGGAGATAGTGTAGCCACTAGCCCCGGAAAGCGTCACCTTGCCAGTTTTTGTTTAATATTAAGTTAATTTTCTAATATGTATGCAATAATCGTAATGTTTGTTGCCAGGGATGAAGTACCAAAGGCCAGTGTACTACCGCCAGCGACTCCTGATGCGCATGCCAACCTCATGGAAGCAATCCGCGCAGCTGGAGGCGTTGGTCGTGCTAAGCTCCGGTCGGCCGCGGAACCCACACCATCCAAGGTTAGTTCATATCCCATAATCCATATTATGGACGTTTTTTATCTTATGATCCAGGATACAAACAAGATGATTGGACTAGTATTGAAAGATATTACCGCTGAAATAACGTCACACTAATATTCATGAAGAGGCAGGCAGAGGTGGCCGTTGGGCAACCACGATTAGGTGACAGTAATGAGTCGCATGATGTAATAGTAGTTTATCAACAAATTTAACCTATATTAATTTCATATGTTTTCCAGAAACAAATACTTTTAGACCAATTACTGGCCCGAGCATATATTCGAATCTAAGGCTGGACTAGTCCGCCTTTGGTATAGAGACATACCAAAGGCGGACTAGTCCACAGAGGCGACAATATTTTAATGAACATTGTACATATTGAATGACATAATAGTTAATTATCATAACTGAAATAAAAATATAATAAAAAGAAGATATTGCTTAAACACATAGTAAACCTCAACGAAATTAGTGTGATAATATTCAAAAAGTATGGTCACTGCACGATGTCCTAACACTTATATGTCGCGAGCTCAGTAAATCGCCGATTTTAGGGTTCCGAAGTAAACAAGGATCCCTTATAGTTTCACTATTTCCATCCGTCCGTCCGCAAGATTATAGCCCAGAGATCAATACTAGAAAGCTGTAATTTGGCATGAATATACATTTTAGTCACCTCAACAAAGTGGTAACATAAAATCTTGACAAAAAATGTTTTTGAAAAAAAAAATCGATTAAGTGACTCGTTTGTAAAATATTAAGCTTTTAAGTCCTAATTTTTGTTAGAGTCTCCATCCGCCCCTCTGCAGGCTAAACAGTTGGTTTTGAGGGTAGGAAAAAATTATGGTAATAGTAAATATAATTAAGTTAAAAGGAAAACGATCACAGCTGAGAAGGCTTTACAAGTTTTTGAGTAATAGTCGACCACCTTATAAAATGTACTTAGCGAAGTTTTTATAGGGGGTGAACCTGTGGTGCGGATATATATTTGTCGGTGACGTTGAATAGCTCAAATGTTCATAGCGTGAAACTATAAAAGCCCTCTCCTTAGTCCGCATAATTGTAATGAGCAACTTCGGAACCTCCCATTGCGCGTGGCCCAACACGCATTTTATAAATTTATTAAAAATGAACTTCTATTAAATGAACACCCGCTCACGGTACACGTAAGCGGGTGTCCGTACTGAACACTTTTATTGGAAAATTAGGTCAAAATTTATGTACGTACGTTTTATACATATTCGGTACCAGAACAGAGTACTGAACACCCTCATTCAGTAAGTATGTACAATATTTTACCAGTCAGTCCGTATTATACTTTTATACTTTATAACTTGACAGATGTGGCGATGAAAATCGTCACCCATATTCGACATGAAAGTCATGGAACAACATTGCTTGTTCAATATGCCTACGGCGGGGTGATCACGTAACTGGCAATGCGAAATTATCGTGATTGTTTAGTTATTGCAAGACACATAACAGCCTTGTACATTAGTGGTAGTCGTTGCCGCTTGATTAGTTTTGATGCTGTGACATTGCAAAAAGTGCATCTAGTGACCAGCAAGTAATTGGTGAAGTTTTTGATGATTTTTTCACTACGTTTAAGAGTCATCGCTGATCGCTGGCGAATTGCAAACGTTAGATGATACGCCTACCGCTCCTCGGTTCAGCCGTTCTCAAGTGACGTGTTTATCAATAGACATTATTTAATTTTCCACCGAATTCAAAGTTTCCGTATTTTTTAACGTCTATTACGTCAACCTCCGTCGTCACATTGTCTATCCAGTAAGACCACGGCGTGAGGTTGTTTATTTTCAGAATGTTGATATATATCTCTATAATTACAAGGCGACCTGCAGGCGCCACTTGTCCGTTCGCTGGCTCCGTGCCATTTAAACCTTGCTCAAACTTAATTGTGGCTGCGATACTAGGCGCGGTGCGATGTCTTCCGCCCATCTCCGGTTCTGTGAAACAAATGTCGATCATTCTACAATACAACGGTGTTGTGCGAGCTGCAATGAGAGAACACACGGCTGTAAATTATTCGTTAATTTTTTATGGTTTCGTAAAAAAAATTATTATTCGGAACAAAAATCATAATACAAACAGTTTTATCTTTCTCAACAGCTAAAGTTAAAAACTGTAGCGCAGTGATTGTGCCCCTCTATAAGTTAGAACAATTGCTCCTTATATCTGTGGTAACCGAAAGGCTTTAAACGTCATGTTGCTTAAAGAACCGCCTTAAAGATAATCTTTAAGGTGGCTTTTTGAGCAAGCTCAACCCTAGCCATTTGAGTTTGTGCAGCGGCACCCTTAAACTGAAATGCAGTATGAAATAGTCAAAGGACGACAAACATGCCTACTAATATGGCTTCTGTTGTCTTACTCTTGTGTGTCACAAGGCTCTTTTAGTAGAACGAAAATAGGCAGACACCTGAAATTTTACAGAATGCGTATCACTGTGACCTCTATCTAAAAAAATCCAAAAGGGGATGGATCCCTTTCGGTATCTAACTGACACATATAAGGAACCTCAGTTAATATTGCTTAATGATACAGAACCATACGTGGGCCAGTCCGAAAAAAATTTACATTTTTATTTATCGCTAGCTGCAGCGTGCAGCCCGCTGCATTGTACGAGTTTTTGACGTATCCCGCGGAATCACCTATATATATATATATATATATATATATATATATATATATATATATATATATATATATATATATATATATATATTCCAGGGATATTATCTACCTGTGTGCCAAATTTTATTCAAATCCGTTCAGTAGTTTTTGCGTGATTGAGTAACATCCATTCAAACATCCATCCAAACATCCAAACTTTCTCATTTATAATATTAGTATAGATAGGATAGGATACAAGCAGATGGCTCTCGTAACTGGGGGTGTCGTGACTTGTGATGAATCACTGGATTATCTTCTCACTGATTATGTTCCGTCATCTATTCCTTTCGACGACGTGAACGAAGTCTGCAACGATTATATTGAAGGAGGTGCATATTTGGTCAGTTCATTGCATTGGACTCCTTCCTTTAGGTCTCTTCCTCTCAATGTTCTCAGTAACAATAAGTTTTTGAAGTTTTTCCAGTTTAAGCATTCTACTGGAAAAATAATTTAAAAAAATAATCAGTATTATTTTATTTTTAATAACTAAGAACGCTAAGAACACATAAAAATATATAATTACAAGCCCTGGTAATGCGGTAATACAATAAACCCGTGGACTTTACCCAACCAAAATAGTAAAACTAGTATAAGTAGGTATATTAACAATAATAATTAAAATTCATTTTCACCAAGTGCCGACGATTTATAATATTGAACATGTATGTAATACTGAACATGTAACTCTTTAAACATTTGAAAAACTCCAAACTCATTTCTTTATTAAGATGCTGATTGACGGGCTGCCCTATACCGCGACCTTAAAGAACGCCGGTTTTACTCGCGGTTCTTTGGTGCTGATACACGGGCGAGCCTATGCCGCCGTTTTATTGGTCTAAAAGCGCTCGATACAACACTTAGTCCCGTAAGACCACCGGATGGTATGCACATAATTAGACGCGTCATTAATAGTGGAATCCAAAATGGCTATGCTGCAATGCAAAAAAATTGGCGGTCCTATTAAACTTACACTAATAATTTAAAAAAAAAAACATCCTATTTTCTGTATGATAAGGCTAACAAATTTTTATACATTCTGTTGAAAACGGCTAAAAATCGACTTTTCAGTCGGCTAAAAATCGTACGAAAAAAGGTATATTCATGCCCGTATCCACAAAGAGGTAGGCCGAGGTACAACAAGGACACCCACAAGTAGCCGAAGATACTTAGTGGTAGGTGGCAAGTCTATAGCCAACCAGTAAATATTGCCCGAATCGGGAACTGGGTATCGAACCTGTGACCTCATGTGGTCAACACCGACTCCGGACCCCTAGAACACTAGACAGAGGTGATTCGAACAATATACCACATAATATATGCGATTTCATTTATTTAAATGATGATCAGTAAAGTATTCGTACCTGACCGTGGCACGGATATTCAATCAGTACCAATCGAAAGAAACAGGATAATTGTTGACAAAACCGAATAGAAACGCTAATTTCAGCTGTGCAGTGGGCAACCTTCAATTGCTACAGCAACCACTTTCTCCACTGATTCGAAAATGCAGCAATGGATTTTCTTAAACAGAAATTGATGATCTTTGAGATAAACTTTGGTGGTGACCTAGGTTCGAGGCGTCATTGTTGCTGCTGTCCTGATAAGGTCAGTCATGGAGACATGCAGCACTGCATTTTCGAAAGCTCTTACCCCTGCCCTATGTCAAGGAATAAACGAAATTTGGTTGATTTATTGTACTAGAAATTGGATATATTTTATTTCCTTTTTTTAAATTTTTTAATAGCGCCGCCAGGTTTTTCCAATTGACATAGCTATTTCGTAGTTCCCCATTAATGATGTGTTTAATTATATATTTACCATCCGGTAGTCTTATGGGAATAGGTTTTATGTCGTAGCTTCTTTATTAAAGAACGATTTTAGCCGTAAAGAAAATAGTGTACCTATCGCATCCTATTGCCCATCCTGTCCTAATCTGCCGACCTATAGAGCCAGACACAACGGCAACCTGTTTAAAAAGTCCGTGATCAGAGCCTATCCTGCACTTTGATCCAGTTCAGGCAGAGGTCTAATTTATCAAGCAGGGCGTCCACATATCTGTGTGTACCAGGTATCCCTGGTAATAGTCCGGGTGAGAGGTCAACTGAATGTTCAACAGTGAAGGCATATGATCATCCATATCGGGAACTCGAGTAACCGAAGTTACCAATTGTGTTAAACTATACGCCAAGGTACATATAATCGTGAATAGGCCTTCCCGCATGATCAATGATCCGTGAACATAGCCATTCCGAAAGGTGGTGAGAAAAATGAGTGTGACATACCCACGGACGAACGGACAGACGGACGGACTTGACGAAATTATAAGGGTTCCGTTTTATGGTATTTGATTACGGAACCCTAATAAATGAGTACAACCAGATGGTGCATACTGTTAAGTGTTAAGTAATAATTAACTGTATTTCTGGACGCACCATTGATTGATTTGTCAACATAATAAATTATGCATTCTTGAAAATGCACTAGTTATTGCACTAGGTACTATGTTTAAATGTTGAGCGCTAAAATATCAATAAATGCACTAAATCTAGTGATAAAATATATAATCCACACTATCCATACTTAATATTATAAATGCGAAAGTAACTGTCTGTCTGTCAGACAGACTCTTTCACGGCCAAACCGCTAAACCGATTTGGATAACATTTAATACAAATATAGTTTGAGACACAAGAAAGGACATAGGATAGTTCTTATCCCGGAAATCCCACGGGAACGGGAACCATGCAGGTTTTTATTTTAGAATTTTTTCCACGCGAACGAAGTCGCGGGCACAGCTAGTATAAATATAAATAAAAATGAAAAATATTAATTAAAATCGGCTACACTCACGTTTTTTATCGGCGTAGGTTCCGACTAGTTTCGGACCTAAATGAGGTCCTTCCTCAGAGTGAGTTAGACGTTTTTACGCCTACCTAGAACCTACGCCGATTAAACGCAAGTGTAGCCGATTTTAATTAATAGTTAACAATGTCTCACGATGGTTTTAATAATTTTAAAAATGAAAAGATAAAGTACCTAGTTGTTTTTAGCGACGAGCCGATTAAAAAATAAAGCAAACATGACAAGCCACGAGCCAGGCTCGTCGACACATAAAACCGCGGTATTGCGATGATACACGGGCGAGCTAAAGTTCAAGAGGTTCACCCCTTCAACGAAGCTATGATGCCACAGAGAGACACACACATATCTGTTAAACTTATAACAACCCGTTTTGCATCGGGGATTAAAAATCTTTGTAATATTGGTGTAGAAAACGCATTAGACTCCTCAAATATTAGCATCGTCCGTCGGTCGGATTGCGTAAATCGAATAAGATGCGTACACTCGAACACTGTTTTATAAACATGTGACGTAAGTGTTTGCATATTTGTAGTGTGCTATGTAAATGTAACCTATGGATACTTTACCCATCGTAGAGATTACGCGTTTGCGAAATTGGTTTGAAAGATACTCTTTGGCACTTTTTTGTATTTTGTCTTAAACGTTGACTATTTTAAACACGAATTAAACTGGAATACGCCTTTCTAGGCAATTTCTTAAGTTTGTCAATGTAGCTTGCATTTATATCTAGAAGTATAGAGTAATATCACCGATGGAATAAAATCTAGGGTGAGGGTGGATTCTCAAATTTTGGCGCGATGTCCGATGATGGAATACGGGCGGCAGGAATTAACCCAAATAACTATTTGAAACACTCCCTATGATAAATACGATAGAAGACACAGAGTGCACCAACGTCTCTGCGCAATGCCGAAGAGTCAAGCCGTTTCGAAATAGCCTGGCCGTCAACGATTCGAACCGCTCTACGTTGAATGCGATCAAGAGGAAGAAGCTGGTACTGAGGAGCTCCGGCCTAGAGATGACAACAATGAGGCCGAATACGTGCCTTATAAAGTTGAAAGCGATGGGCCGGCATGGAGTACTGTCTCGCTCTGCTGAGCACACCGAGCTTTTTGGAGGCTAGTTTAGCCTTACCTTCCAAGTGACCGCGGAACTGAACGTAATTCGATATGTCGACTCTCAGAATCCCGACACTAGCTGAGGCTTTCAGGAGAGTATCCCCAAATCGAGGTGACACGACAAAGGGTGTCTTTCGCACTGCCTTAAATATTCATGCCGTAATAGCGTCAGTGCTTGTAACTGTTGTGTTCCGGTTCGAAGTAAACCTATGCATTTGGCATTCCATCCTTGCCTTACGTAGCAACGCAACGTCTCTTTTCATCAGGAGAGCTATCTGTTTTTTTATATAATAACAATAGAAAGGATGACAATGCCACATGCATAAGTCCTCTGGCTACGTTAACACTTACCCTCTAAAATGGAATACGACAATGACAAACACTGACGCTAGTGCGGCGGGAATAGGTATAATAAAACGGTGGTACCAGTTACCCGGGTAAGACGTTAAGGAACTCCACCACCTAGTAGTTACGATAGTAGTGATATGTATAGCCAACCGTTCGCTTTTTACGAACTGCCTGGCAGAAGGGCAATTGGTCTATTCTTCAAAGGGATGTTTATTTATAAAGTGGCTGGCATGTTTATTTATAAAGTGGCTGTGGCTGTGGTGACCATCGTGGTCTAGGGGTTAGTCTATTCGCCAGATTATGATGTCCCGGTTTCGATCGCCGGATTGGGCAAAAGCGTGATTGGGGTTTTTTCGAGTTTTTTCTCGAAAATCCAAATTTCATTAATTTCTTGTGTAAACACCTTTATTTTACAGAAAGTATAGATTCTAAAAGATATATTTCTTAAGAATTAGGCGAATATATGTGTTGTGTGCTTACCTTAGTTTAAGTTTTCTTAAAATCTGTTTATGTCAAAATTCGCTACACTTAAACCCGTTCTTAAGATCAAAGCATTGGAAATAGACCAGTTAAGAATCGATTATACACTAGAATCAGTTTAAGTCAGTGAGTGTTTTGTAAATTTACCGATGCCAGAATTATTACTTAGAGTAAGGGGGGATTGTCCCTGTTTCTCAAATTCAATCGTATTAGAATTATTTAGTGTAACATAAACGAGAAAATCATTAAAATAAGCTCAAAAATATTCCAGTAAAAAATATGTGTAGATTGGAAACGCAATATCTTGAAAAAAGAAAAAGTATTATTTAACCCATTTCCCTCTTTTTTCCAACTAAATCCAACGGCGGCAAAGGAGTTCTTGTTATAATTTTATGTAATTAATTCGCGGAACGCCGAACAACCGTATTATTAATCTTTATTTTTTGTAATTATAGCGAGTCCGGTGACGCGTCGTCGGTGCGGTTTTTTCTCTAAATCTATTTACAACAAATTCATCGTCCATATAATTACGATCAGACGGTCGTTTCAAGGAAGGAGATAATTGTACGCGGGCTACGCAGTTTCCGAGAACGCAAGACTAATAGATAACGTAACAATGATAGTGGTATCAGCGTTTCCTATTGCATTGTCTGTACATGTTCTTACGGTTTCACTAATTTATTCACTTGTAGAATGCAACCTCACTTTCATTGGCTTTGATTTTTATATTAAACGATGTGATTTAACGTTGGCAATATGCAGGGCGATATATTACGGACTAGTGATGGGCTGAGTATAAGCTTGACCGAGTAACCGACTATTAAATAACTCGCTTTTGTGTTAACGAATATATATTATTTTTTAAAAAGCTAGAATAATATTACATTTACAATTAGAATTAGAAAAATATTACATACATATATATATATATATATATATATATATATATATATATATATATATATATATATATATATATATATATATATATATATATATATATATATTAGGGTGAGCCAAAAAAACTAACCTATCGATTTTATGGGTTAAAATGAACCTATATATCGAAACACAAAATTCCCCTGCAAGGAGAGATTTTTAGCTTAATTTTGAAAGGTGTCGGTGAGCATTCAAAGTTTCCCCTTTAAATAACACGTAAAAAAATCTTTTTTCATTAAAAATAATGTAACTTTTGAACCACTTGAGATAAAACATTTTTGATGGCAGATTCTTGAAGGGCACTAAATTTCCTACAAAATCATACCTGGTTCCATTTTTTAAAGTCAAAAATTCATATATTTACTGGCCATGAAACTTAAACAAAAAATCAAAATAAGCAATTTTAAGCATTTATTGTCAGAATACGTTTTATTTAAGGAAATAAATTACTTTACAATTACATCGTTAGCAATATCCTAATTGTAATAAGTTAAATTTTATTAATAGCTAAATAAATGTTTTTAACATGCCTTATCTCATTTCAAACTAATTTATTTCCTTAAATGTAAAGATTTCTGACAATAGATGCCTAAAATTGCTTATTTTGATTTCATGTTTAATTTTCATGGCCATTAAATATATGAATTTTATACTTTAAAAAATGGAACCAGGTATAATTTTGTAGGAAATTTTCAAAAACTTTTTATCTCAAGTGGTTCAAAAGTTACATTATTTTTAATGAAAAAAGATTTTTTTACGTGTTATTTAAATGGGAAACTTTGAATGCTCACCGACACCTTTCAAAATTAAGCTAAAAATCTCTCCTTGCAGGGGATTTTTTTTTCGATATATAGGTTCATTTTAACCCATAAAATCGATAGGTTAGTTTTTTTGGCTATATATATATATATATATATATACAGGGTATAACAAAAATAAGCACTAACTTTCAAGGGTATACGTGTACATGAACTAAACAAACACCTGGTAAAATATTATACCAAAAGGCACACATTTTTTGTTTCATATAAATTTAGTAAAATAAGAAATTAAAGTTTATTTTCACACCCCTACCTTGAAGATGGAAGTGATGTGACGTCAGCAACACGTTGAATGAATAGCGTGACGCACACATAGACATGAAGAATACCGCGTACTTGTACTTACACACATTTAATAAGCAATAAAGCATATCACTTTCGTCACTGATTAATTATTATACATTAATCCAAATTCACTATTTACAGGCAATAATAAAACAACACTGTCTTCAAATTAATTTATAAGTAAGGTTCAAAATGACCACCACCCTTCTCAATGCAAAGAGCAGTTCTGCGTAACATTGATAACCTTACATTATGCAACATATGTGGGGTTATGGACCTAAATGCTGCATTAATTTTACCTTCCATCTCTTCACGTGTATGACATTCCACAGAGTAAACTTTATTTTTCACATAACCCCATAAAAAGTAGTCTAGGCACGTGAGATCTGGAGAACGAGGTGGCCAAGGCACCGGGCCACTTCGACCTATCCACTCTGCAAATCGATCGTTTAAATAATCACGCACAGGGCGTGCAAAGTGAGCGGGTGCTCCATCGTGCTGAAAAATTATATTACGGTATACATTCAGTGGAAGATTTTCCAGATGTTCTTCTAAATCCTCTCTCAGGTGTTGTAGGTACCTTTGAGCGTTAAGACCCTGAGGTAAAATAGTCGGCCCCAAAACATAGTCCCCAACGATGCCTGCCCAGACATTAATTCTCCACTGGTGCTGAAAGCTACTTTCACTCGAGGCATGCGGGTTATTATGTGCCCACACATGCTCGTTGTGCAAATTGAGCACACCATTTCTTGTGAAAGAAGCCTCATCTGTCCATAAAATATTAAAAGCAAATTCGGGATTTGCTTCAGCACGGTTCTGGTACCACCTACAAAAGTCCATTCTGGGCATATGGTCTGCAAGTCCTATCTCCTGAGTCCTTGAAAAATGGTAGGGATGTCGTCCATCATCCTGCAGAGTACGCCACACCACCATATGGTTTACCTACATTTAACATAGCACTGCATCGGCGTGTGCTGGTCCGAGGATTCTCGTCAAAATGATTTAAAATTCGAGTCTCAATAGCAGTACCTACTCTTGAATTAGGACGTCCAACGTTTCGTTCGCGGTGGAAGGAACCAGTACGCTGAAGTCGTAAACACATGTTACGGAATACTGAGTACGGAGGTAAATGACGTTGTTCTGCTGGTGGCCTTCCATCAATAAACCGTTGTCGGTAAATCTCCCTCGCTTCATTAATGCTACCATTCCTAGCAGCACCAACACATAGCATCATTTCGTAAAATTCACTATTAGTGTAAAGGTGACGGTCATTATTATTTCTACGTGGCATTTTTAAAATCGCGATTTCCAATCAATGGGTATTAAGTAAGATTCATAAAAAATCGGCAATAATAGCAATAGTTACGCTCTCCAAAGACAAACGGCAACTGAATAAAAAAATAAAAATTCCTTTACAATTATCTAGGTACTTTTCCGAACTAATTAGGGTTCAGTGAAACAAATTTAAAAATAATCTTCTTCATCTTAGAGTTTATTCCGGTTATTCTCCACGCTTGCGCTAGGAACGAGTTTGAGTTTGCCGTAGCGACTGTCGTCTAACCTCCGAACCTCTCTGGAGGAAGCCGGTGCCAGGACCTCTTTCATTGTACAGCAGTCAGGTTGTCTTGGGTCCCGAAGGTGGTGGTGGGACCCCTTGCACCATAAATAAAAAAAAATCATTTCCCGTGTTAGTTTGAGTGCCTTAAGAAGAATTACCCTCCATTCTACCAGGCGAACTGAGAATCGAACCCAGTACCTTACGAAGAAACGCCTAAACCGGCATCACTCTTATCATAAAAGTGACAAAAATGTTGACTAAAACTATACGGAACTACATATTAGTATGATTTTACATAAAAACAAAATGGCAGAAAAAAGGGAGTGTCTTGTCTCTTTCCGAAAGTGGTCTTTTCGCCAATCAAAGCGTTTCGTTGCACTTTGTATAAGCCGCAAAACACGTGTAAGTTCTAAAGGCCTGTACAAACGACCGGCGGCGGCTTTAAAGTTAACTTAATACTTTTTCATTTCCAGTATGATAAACAATATTTTGATGAAAAAGATTAATTTTTCTGAATGAATGAACAGGTTGATATGTAATCCCGGCAATCGCTAAAATTAGCAATAGTTTTCGTTGGTTTCGCTTGCGTGGTTTATTTTTGACATTCACAAAAAACTCTAACCACGCGTGCGAAGCCGCGAGCAACGGCTAGTATTTTATAAAATCTTTGATCTAAAATGTAATCAAAAAAACGTAGTCAAAAATTATCTTTTTCCTGAAATAACTACTACTTAGAAAGGTCTTGCCAATTTCTCCCGTGAAACAGCTTTGCTGTGTTTCGGAGAGAAGGGCAAGACAGGCACTGTAATTACTGGCACCGAGACTTAACATCTTATGTCTCAGGATCTTAACATCTTATGTCTCTAACACATGAATGGAATACCTGGGCTAGTTCCAGCCCAGGTATACCATTTTTGTTCATTAGCGACGTCGACCACTTACCATCAGGTGGCACGTCTGCTAGTTTGCCTATCTCAATAACATAAAAAAAGGTAAGAAGAGGCGCACCTAAAACAAACTTTAGGTAGGTACTAAGTTCCATCAGCCATGTAGTGATAGTGACAAACGAGCCTATCAACTCACCGGGAACATTCCGATTCTTGACATTTTTTTAGCAGTGCTAGCCATGTCAAATTTCATATGTAACGAAAATTAATTTGCGCAATTAAAATTCCCGCGGAAAATATTCAGTAGTGTGTGTGAGCAAGGCCTTAAGTCGGCCGCGTTGAGACGCCTAGCGCGATGTCGGTAATACTTCAAATCAAAGAACTTCTAGGCTAATCAATGCGTAGGTTTATTTGTCAAAAATGCTTATAAAAGGTTGTGTTGTGTCTTAATTCTTAATGATAATGCATATTTATTTTGCGAAGTGTCGTGTTATCAACGAGAAAGTTTTACTAAGTTTTTAGAATTGTGTGTAAAAAAAGTGATAATAGCTATGATTTACCTGCTCAAAAACTAATTACCTATTTAGACACCTTGTTATGTGAAGTTAGAAGCAAACAGGGTAGGTACTAGAGGTAAGTATTATGCCATTAAAACAGTTTGTAAGTTGAAACCATGCCAGATAATACATTGTAAAATGCCTATGAATCACGGAATAGATTTAGGTACCTACACTGAAAACACATGTGAATAGTTGACTTTGAAGGTGGATATTGTGTGATGCAAAGACCTACAAAAAATATTTTTTTGTAAGTCTTTGGTGTGATGAAGTAATTTATGTAATGTGTTTTCATAACAAAAAGATACCTTAATTAGTTATATTGGATTATTTGCCACGATTGTTTTAGAATGTATGTACCAAACTAATAGTTTCACTCAGAGTTAGAAATAATAATCCAGGTCACAATAAATTTTAGGTACACAGCTGATATAATTTTGTTGCCAGGCGGGAGATTTTCCTGCATGAAATGCCTAATAGCCGCAGGTTTGCCTTACGTAAACTAGGTATGAGACTACTAGGTAGGTATTTACGATTAATAAAATTTTATGAGATTTTTTTTATTGAATATGAGTATAGTAATTAATAATTATTTTAATATGATCGTAATATGCTATCGAGTGACACCAATAGTCGGACAGTGTTTTTTTTAACATAATGTAATAATTATGGCTATCAAAACCCAGTTAAGTTACCTATGAATCAAATTGTCCAGCCTGGTAATCAAACTAAGGACCCTCATGGGTTTATTCCAACATCAGTCCTGGTAGAAAAAAATATAAAAAACTCTTTAAATAATATCTACATTATTTACTCTGTCAAGTAATTAGTACTTTGTTGTGCGTCTAGCAGTTCATTGACATCTATCATATGATTGTGACCTTTCATAGCTGCGTAAACCGTGCGCGTACGTTACTGCGTGCTATACTTCAGGGCTGCCACAGATCATTTTGAAAAAAAACTTTGACATTCATTTTCTCAGAAATTTCATAGTTTTTATTTATTAAAAATGTATAATTAAAGAGCTAACCACACATCCTGAACGCTCCTTCAGTATTAGTGCTTATTTTTGTTATACCCTGTATATATATATATATATATATATATATATATATATATATATATATATATATATATATATATATATATATATGTATATATATATATATATATATATATATATATATATATATATATATATATATATATATATATATATATATATATATAGAGAGAGAGAGAGAGAGAGAGAGAGACAAAATTGGTAAAAAAAAGTTATTTTGGTATGTGTACCATGTAATGAAATAATGAAAATGAAAAATGTATACAAAATGTAATAATAATAATGTATATAAAGTCACAGACTCGTAGTACAGAGTCCGGTAGTAGTTACGAAATTTTTGACGCATCTGTACAGTCTAAAGAACAATACAAAATTACCCTGTTCATATCTCATTTACACATGTCCGTGTTAAAGTTATGTAACTCACGCATCCCATAAGTTAACTAGAAATCCAATGATAACGACTCCACTGGAAGCCGTGTCTTATCACAAAGGCACAAGCTGGAAGTCCTCTTGATAAGTGTTTCGTGATATTTATTTTAACACTAGCTGCACCCCGCAGGGCCGATGTGTGATTAAACATTTTTCATTTTTATCAATAACTAGCAAAAAGCAGAGCTTTGTAAGGGCTCGCAAAGTTATACTATCTAGTAGGTAATATTGTTAGAAAAGTATTTTTATGAGAATTACATCTTATAATGTATGGACTTTATTTATAATTATCTAACCTAAAACACTCAGCGTATTTTCACCTAAACATTACATTCGCATCAAAGGCCCGCGTCGTCAGGCTTTGGACTAGGAATACTTAGTTTTTGTTTGTTGGTATTTTAAAGGAAAAATATGTATTAAAAATGAAGGTTGATCTTATAAAAAACACATTTTTGACATTTTGCTGAAATAATTGTTATTTTTTCTAAAATCAGGAAGTTCCTGGTTTTACGTCGATTTACGAAATCAAAATCAAAAAATGTTTTATTTAAATAAACCTTCAAAATTTTTGGACTACGCAGGCACGAAGAATTGACGGTAGACACTCAGTGAATACATTTTTCGAATTTTTCTGTCAGAGAAACCCTAGGAGTTCGATTCCAGAGTCAGGCAAATGAAAAAATGTGTTTTTTCAGTTTTCTGATAAAACAACTTTGCCCGGCATTGGAAAAGTGCCCTACTGGCGATAGGCTGGGCACCTATCACCTTGTGGGACTTAAGTATCTTCAGCTAACCGTGGATGCACACGTTGTACTTCTGCCTACCTCTTCGGGAATACGGGCGTAAATATACCTTTTTGTAGCTTTTTACCCTTGCCCTCGGGCTAAGATTGGGAATTGATCTCAATACAATATAAATCAATTAATCTATCTGTACTGTTTCTCAATAAGCATATCGTGAAACTCTCTAACGCTCTATTTACTCTGTTCCCAGCAAACATCCCTGCTCTGAACCTAAATTCTCCTTGTGCCTCCCATAATATTACTTCGAACTTCCCTTGCATTCTCCTTTCAATGATTTTATCATACACATTCGATGCCAAACTGATCAAACTGATGGCCCTATAGCTATTGCAGTTTATACTTGAACCTCGCCTTTATACGAGGGCACGATAACCGCGTGCCGCCAGTCAAATATGAAGAAACAATTCATGAAGTAGGTAGTCTCTTAATAAGTTCAAAAATTCTAATAGAAAATATATCTTCTATCAATTTTAACTCGTTAATTTAATAAGAGATGGCGTTAGTAGTAATAAGATTCTGATACAAATTGTACCTTCTATTTTTTTTTATAAATTGGTATTTTTATGGTAGATAACAAATCTACACATGAATATAAACTACCACGTTGAAGCTCAAACCTAAAAATGCGATATTTTTTCAGTAAAATGTACCACAAAAGTGCTTAAAAAGTGGCCTAGTGTAGGGCTCGCTTCGCTCGCCCTGATAACGAATTTTTCTGAAATAAGTTTTAAACGACATTTGGATATATATCAGAGGTTTGGGTTAAATATATTTCTATACTATTAGTCGTCGGCACTTGGCACAAATATTTTTCAATATTTATATATTACTAACGATCACCCTCTAATCGAAATTTAACCATAATCTAAACAATATAATCTTTTAAGTTTGACAGCAAATTTTAATATATATATATATATATATATATATATATATATATACATATATATATATATATATATATATATATATATATATATATATATATATAAAATATAAAGAGAAAGAAAAATAATAGTAGTTAAAAAAGCAGAACAACGTTTGCCGGGTCAGCTAGTAAATATAAAATATATAAATAATAGTGTAGGTATATGTGTAATGTGTATATTATGATGTACATATTATGTCAAATGAATGGTGTGTGCGTATTGTTTATTTTTAGTAAATATATGTGTTTCTAATCTATCTATAATTACTAAGTGAACGGAAAAGATTTATTCTGTAGACAAAAATTTCCAAAGTGATAATATTGGAACCAAAATTTTTACAGTAGATTGCACTTACAAATCATTAATCTTTCATGTCGTTTCTGCAACGAGTGCGATGGTGGAATTTTAATTCGTAAATAATTAGGTAGTTTTCCATATTGTAAGCAAACGAAGTCAAAGAAAAATCAAATGGTGTGTCTAAGCAAATTAATTACTATTTTATTTAACTTCCCGCTACGTTAGTAGTATAAGGAAGTTATTGATTATGCCCTGGTTTTCAAAAATCATGTTTTCTCCAGATCTCCACGTTTAGAGGCCCTAGGAACCTTTTTCACTATACTAAATTTCATCCAAATCAATTCAGTGGTTAAAGCGTGAAGAAGATACAGACAGAGTTATTTTCGCATTTATAATATTAATATGGATGTGTATGTGTGTGTAAGTGGTAATGTAACATCTCATAATTTTGAAAAGCATGACCGATCGAAGCCTAGTTGGATAGCCTTCAATTGGGTACCCACCTAACTAAGACGGTCTGAAAATGGGAACCAATTCGGCCCAGGACGTTGTAAAAAAAATTGAAAAAAACCTAAAAAAATGTAGGAAATACTGTTTTTTATAATAACTTCCAAATTAATGTACCGATAGTTAAGATGGTAAAAAAATGGTATTTCATTTTTTGCCAATATTTCATAAACTATTAATATTTAAGGAATTTAAAAGAAAAGATTCGGAAAGAGGAGGAAATTTCCAAGGAAAAACTCTTAGATCTCAGAAACCTATCTTCATTATTTATAATTGTAATTTAACGCTGAAAATGGGTCTCCGCACAACCTTTTAAGGTTTCGCGCACGGCCTCAAAATCGAGTACGACACATAAATTAATTTATTTAAAGTATTGAATATTCTTTTTTAAATTTGAAAAAATTATGATGTGTTGTGAACAATATAAATAATTTATTTCCGTTAGAAATTTTACTTAAAATTAATTTTTCAATAAGTTAAACGATTGTTAACTAACAAATTTTCTCGTACTTCCGTCTTAATTGTAAATGAAAAAAAAATGGGTAAATAATTATCGTCAAAATTTTTCGCTTCGTGGAGCCTTTCTTATATACATACTTAACAATATCACGCTATAAAAGTTAAAAAAATATTCGTACTTTGCTTATAATAATTATTGTACTTTAACAATTTTTCAGTTTTTGTTTACTTAGTTCAGAGTAAGTATATCTATTTTAGACACTTTTCAACTTGTCGCGCAGACTAGTTGTTGAAAAATAGCATACGTTACCAGAATATGAATTGTAAACACGGTGTAAAATCCCATTGTAATCATTTCAGTCCATTTAACCCATATGATATACACTTATAATTAAATATAATTAGACTCAATTTTCCGCAACAATAACTTTATCAAAATGTTTATCCATGGAGTTGTTATTGTAAACTTTTGTATATAAATGCTGTGTTTAATACGGAAATCTAATTAGATTAGTTAATTTGAAAACAATTCCTACAAATATCAACAACTAGGAAATGTTAGTAAAACACCATTTGTTATTAAAGTGAAATGAAAAATATTTATTTGCATAAATATAATGTAGCATGTTATGCTGTGCAAATATTTAAAATTATTTTTAATCTAATTATTTAAAATCTTATAAGTCGGTTTGTTAAGAATTACTTAACAATTTTTATTATTATTTATACAGACTGACCGGTGAGTTAACTTCGATACCTCTTGAGAGTACTCGGTACTCGATTCTCGTTAAAATGAATTGATAAAATTAGGGGTTTAATTTTTGGCCAATATTACTCTAACAATAAGTGAAATGTGGATATTATACTCTCTAGTACGCGCTGGTCAACATCAAGGACACGCCGCCGCCACCCCCCGCTATTCTGTGATAATAGCGCGTTATCACAGAATAGCGGAGGGATAATAGTACGTGCGTACGCGCGGTGTCCAAATATGGTGCAGGTAAATAAAGGATTATTGATGTACTGTTTACTAAGTTTACTAAGAAGTATCTTAGTAAACTTAGTAAATAGTAAAAAAAGTTTTAATATTTATTTTTCCTCATCATATATGATAGTCAACTATCATGTCCTTAAATATTGAAGGTAACTCACTAGTCAGTCTGTATATTAATACGTGAAGGAAAAACCTTTTGAAAAAATTCAAAAGTTGCTACTAGGTGGTAGAGTTCTGCATTGTCTCGCCCGGGTCTGGTACCACCGCCTTGCCTATTCCTGCCGCAATAGCGTCAGTGCTTGTCGCTGTCGTGTTCCAGTTTGGAGGGTGAGGTAGCCGGTAAACTTATGCATGTGGCATTAGACCTCGCCACAAGACAGCAACGCACCATTAACATCTTTGGTGTCTATAGGCGATGGTTGACGCTTTCCATCAGGAGACCCATCTGCTTGTTTGCTATCTTATAAAAAAAAACCTATTTTCTAAATACCTACTGTTATTGCGGCAGGAATAATATGTATATAGAAAGAATAGGTAGCTACAATTTATTACTATTATCGCCTCTGTGATCTAGTGGTTCGGTGTCGCTGTTGACCACATGAGGTCCCAGGTTCGATCCCTGGGTCGGGCAATTCAAAAAAGTGTTTCAGTTTTCTGATAAAAACAATATTGCCCAGAATTAAATAAGTGCCCGGTTGACGATAGGCTTGCCACCTATCACATCGTGGGACTAATGGCTAATTGCACCAGCCTTTTCTTAGCTAAGGACAGTCTTTAGTGACGTGTTGTCACATTGTTTTCATTTAAGACAAAAAAGTGTTATCATACTGAATAGGAATTTCCTAATCAAAGACAATGTTGGTGCAATTGGCCATAAGTATCTTCGGCTCGTCGTGGATGCACATGATTGTACCTCTGGCTACTTCTTCGGGGATACGGACGTGAAGACACCATTAATATTTATGAAAAAAACTGTTAAAAACAATAATCTAATGTTTATATCGCTAATTTGAAAAAAAATACTAAAATATCAACAGTTATTTAGCCAAAAGCCAGTTGAAGCTTTGTTAAACACGAAAATCTTTATTTTTTTTTACATATCGATAATTTGAAAACATGAATTCAAATGACCATGACTAACCGATGATGGTTAGTTCTAAATGTTTGGGAAATACTATTTGTTATTATTTATTGAAGCTTTGTTAAATACGGGATTCTAATTTACATATCACTGTTATGAAAACAGTTAATTCAAATATTTGAATTATTAATAGTATGTATTTCCAAACATTTTCTTAGTTACTGTTGATATAACAATAGGTAACTAAGAAAATGTTTGGAAATACATACTATTAATAAAAGCTTTGTTATATTGCAATGGTGCAATGTGACAAAAGTACATTTTGATTTATTAAATGATTCGTCGCAGTTAAAGCATCAATATGATCTTACTTTCATCCTCTATTTCAGTCCTTTAGGGATTGATATTTGGAAAAAGTAATCTGTCTATATTTGACAAGAGGTCTTAAACTATCTTCTTGCCGAATTGCATTATAATCAGTTTGTAGATCCAAAATGCATGCAACCACATCAAGTTAAACGTGATTCCCTTACTGCGACGATTGTGTAGAGTTACTTAAAGAAACCTCGGTTTGAAAACTAAGGCTTGTTTTTAAGTTTAAATTAGGTACCGTTATGTAGGTACATATGTGTTTTAGGTTTTTACTTCATGTTGATAAACGCTACCAATCCACTTTTAAAAAGGAGGAAGTTCTTAATTCGACTGTATTTTTTTTCAATGTTTGTCACTCGGTGTTTATTGACCGATTTGATTTTTTTCTGAAATGATAATTTCAATGATGAATTAGACGATTTTATGGATTCGCGGCGCAAAATGCTAATGTTTAAGGCAAAATTATGACATTTTAATCTTCTTTACATTGTACAAAACCAAGTCGCTTCCACTGTATGTTCGCTTACATATTTTAAATTACGCAACAGATTTTAATGAGGTCTTCATTAACAGACAGGGTGATTCAAGAAGAAGATTTATATTATATACTTACTAAACATGCATAATATAATAGAAAAAAGCCGAGAATTTTAAAGATTTGTTGTAAAAACCTACTTTTGTGCGCTTACGTTACACCCGTGCGAAGCCGGGACGAGTCGCAAAGATTTGAATGTACAATCAGTTTAAAAATTCAAATTACAGTTTTAAGATTTCATTTCTGTTGACAGTCCTCATGACTGCTTCCCATTTTTGTGAGGTTATACTTCCCATTTTTTCTCATATAAAGTGATGTACGATTCATAAAAATTAGCAATCGCTTTCTGATCGAAATTCTGGTTTATTTTTATAAATTTAATGTGTTTCTAATGCATTTATATTAATGTAGGTCGCCTCTGTGGTCTAGTGGTCCAGTGTTGACGTTGACCACATGAGATCCCGGGTTCAATTCCCAGGTCGGGCACATAAAAAAAAGTGTTTTTTCAATTTTCTGAGAAACACAAAGTTGCCCGGGATTGGAAAGTGCCCGGTTGGCGATAGGCGTGCCACCTATCACATTGTGGGACCAAGTATCTTCGGCTAATCGTGGGTGCACTTGTTGTACCTCTGCCTACCCCTTCGGGGATATGGGCGTGAAGATACTTTACTTTTATATTAATGTCATTAATGCGAAAGTTATATGTATGGATATTTGTTACTCAATCACGCAAAAACCGCTGAACCGATTTGGATGAAAGTTGGCACACATGTAGATACACCATGCACATAGTACATAGGATACTTTTTATCCCGGAAAAATGAGTTGTTCCCGAGGGATTCACACTGTTATAACTATACTATGACTGCAGTGTGCAGCTACTATGGTACAAACATATTAGCTTTCTGCACTCCTTCACAGTGTAAACATTAACTGTGCCTTTCACCATCTACCTTCCTTCCAGGAAAAAGTTTTTGCTTCAAGTATTTAAAATATAGATAATTGTATATTGCTTCTTAGATCAACTATACTAAATTTGATTTAAGATTTGCTTATATTGTTGGCTCGAAATAATTTAAAGTTGAGGGTAAAATCAGTTTCTCTAGAAAATACGGTAACAACATTAAAAGGTTAAGAACCTCTGACGTAGGAGGTATATAATTATATCTACTTTAACCTGGTAAATTAAACCAGTGCTCATGCAATAAACGCTGCTAATAATTAAATATTAAATGAAAGAAACCATATCTTCGATCGTTATTCATCGTCCATGCGAATGTGCTTACCAGTTACAATTACAGGGTAGAGTCCTTTGATCCAGCATTAAAAACTGTAATTTATTGCATAGCAATCTTTCATGTAACTGTCGTTCCGTCACATAATTTCTAGGTGACGTAATTCTCCTATTAAACGTAATCATGGGGGCTATAATTCTTATCAGATAGCTTGTGTATGCGACTGGCCACCTTCACATAAAAAATACAATGGCAAAGGCACGTGAAAACAATTGAAGGGGACCGGTTTGTAAGATGCCATCTATGTGAGTTGCACTATAGTTGCGTTCGCGTTTCGTTGAAATATTCATGTTTTTTTTTCTTAGCTTTGTAACGTGATCGTGAACTTGTGGTATTGTGATGCAAGTGCCCGGTGACGTCTACGGTTTTGAAGGTCTTTGGTATTGTGTGTTTGTTCAATAAGTCTCGTTTCTGGTAAATCTTAATAGGGTAAATGCGGAAGCATGTTTTTTTTTAACCGATCAGTATGAAATTTTGCATACACATTTTCAATGTGTATGCAAAGGTACCCGCACCGTTTATCCAAAAAAAGTACTGTCTCAGTAGTAAAATAACAATTTTTAAAATAAACAGAGCCACGGGCGAAAAGTAGTCATAATCTGTGCCCCTATTCATGTAACAAAACTTGAACCGAATCGAGGAGTTCAGATAAGAATCTGTTGTCTGAACTGCGATTCAGAATCACGTGAGTTGCGATACACAAACGCAGCTCAACTGCAAATAAATTACCTAAATACAATAATAAGTTTTAGCCACCTAAACGCTTCGATTCCATCGAAGTATTATTATCTACTAGCGACCTGCCCGCGGTTTCACCTGCGTAGCTTTTGTTCCCGTGGGAATATCGGAAAGGTTTATATACTAAAACCTACCTCAAGAATCAATCTATCTATTTAAAAAAACCCATCAAAATCCGTTGCGTAATTTTAAAGATTTTAGCATACATAGGACATAGGGACAGACAGAGAAAGCGACTTTATTTTATACTATGTAGTGATACACGTAACTAAACCTAAACTTCGATCCGTACGGTTTATTTCGTCCGAGCAATATGCGTTTTTTACATTGAGTGACGTGTCACATTCAAAAGAAAAAAAATATGAATCTCAAATTTTGCATTTCCAACAAAAAATCCGCCCACAATCAAAAAACTAAAAATGATTTTTGATTGTGGGCGGATTTTACGATAAACTGTCCCTTTCACGTCGTATTTTCTTTCTGACGAATCTTCTCAGTGTGTGGTCGCGTTTCCAATCCGTAAGTAGTTTTAAAATTTGTTACTCTTCAAAAGGTCACGGGAAGATAAAACAAAGTTCTTATTTCTTGAATGAAGCTTCTCTTTATCTTTTCTGCACTTCTCCATATTATACTCCTTATCTTTTTAAGTGCGCCAAATCTCAGATTCCTTTGTGAGGTCATTTCCTTAAAGTGATTTAAAGTTATCGTTCGTTTAATACATAGTAGTGTATAATGCAAAGTATGTAAATAAATATTCCGTTAATTAAAACAAACAGGTTTTAAATTAAAAAGCAAATCGATCAGCTTACTATTGAAATGAATTGACGACTTCTGGTAAACGCTACATTTCTCATGAATCTCACTGCTTTTGTCGCGACTCGCGCGCTTCCCGGGAATATGTGTTTGTAATTTGTATGAATGTTTCTTTCGAACACACGACGACATTGTTTTTGTAGATTATTCTCTGAAAGTTTTTAAATTAACCGTTGAGATGTTAAGGGATGCTTAAATACCCACAATCTACAGGTATTTGATTGATAAAATCGATAGTATTTGATGGCCTCTGTGGTGTAGTGTCGCTGTTGCCCACATGAGGTTCCGTTTATGTTTTATGGGTCGGGAAATTCAAAAATATGTTTTTCAGTTTTCTGATGGAAACAACGTTGCCCAGGATTGGATAAGTGTCCGGTTGACGATAGGCTTGCCACCTATCACAATTGTGAGAATAAGTGTCTTCGACTAATCTTGGGTGCACTGCCTACGACGTACCTCTACCTACCTCGTCGTAATCTTATAAAGAAAAAAACGTCGTAATATTATAAAGAAAAAACTTTGTAAGTTTCTGTGTAAGAAGTAATCTCTGGAATTACTGCCCGAATTTAAAATACAAATAAGAAAACCACAATATTTTTAAGTAACATAGGCTACATTTTATCCCACTTTTTCCCGCGGGGAAAAGACCTACGCGCTTATCGAGGATATAGGATATCGAGGATAACATACGAATTGATCTAACCCCATGTTAAGCATAAATACTAAATAGCTTGCTTGTGATATCGATAATAATACAAAGAAATATGTTAAATAAACACCGACACCCAGAAATACAAAAATGTGTTCATCACAAAAATTCTTGTCCCTATGGCTTGCTACAACGGCTGTACGGTTTACTTGGTAGGATTATTTAATAATAATAATAATAATAATATTTATTTGCAAGAAATAGGGTTACAAAGTTGTTATGTATAATTTAGTTTCCTACCTATTCCGCTACACATTAGCATGCAAAGGAGTAAAGCCATTATGGGCTATTTAGCGAACAGCACTCTATGAAAAAGTAATATTTGCCAAAAATTGTTATATATATTTTTTGTAAATATTGTCTTAAATATGGAGTGACCACATGTTATATTAAAAATCATTATTTTAAAGGACATAAACTGATATTCATCAAAATGGTAATGAGTATAGACTACCATTCTATTTGCCAATGTTGCTAGCCAAACTTTTAGTTCATAAATCAAAATCGATTTATCAATCAGAAATCGATTTTCATGACGTCTTATAATTTTGTCCTATATCTTAGGTTTTAACTAATATTCCACTTAGACTGTACTGTTAATATTATTTCTAATCAAGATTTTTATAATATTCGTTTGTTGGAGAGGTATTTCTGAATTTGAACGACATTAACCGGTTGCAACATATTAAACGTTTTTGCAATAACGCAAAAAAGTTATTTTCTACTTAATGCTTCTAGCTGCTGTCAACTACAAGTAAATTAGTATGTTACTTATTTACTAGTATCTAACAATAGCTAGTAGCTGTTACATACAAATAAGTAAAATATTAATTTTAAAGCAATTAAATTAATCTTTTATTAATAAAAAATAAATAAAAGTAGCTGGAAACTGTGAGTAGAAACTGGATTAAAATGTATAGACAGCACATACCATTTTACCTATAATATACAGTATGTAACATTTGAAAAAAAAAAACATATTGCTTAATTAAAAAAACATTCATTCGAAATTAGTATAACATAAATACTGAAACACTGCAATTATAATAGTTATCATTAAATAAACGTCTTTTATACCGTTACTTATTATATATTACTTAAATATCAACATGAAGTATGTAACTATTATAAAATATTTTTTCTCGATTACTGGAATCGAGTTTGATTTTTTTTTACAATGACAACATTTTTAATTGTTGACGGCTATCAAATGTCAATTTTTAAATTGTTATATTTTCACTAAGATACATGCGCATGTGAATGTTTTTACTGTTTTCGGTGTCCTTTTTATTACTAGATTTTCCTGGTGATTTTTCATAATGCCTTTTTTTGACGAGTCCCGTATGCCCGAGACACTGCACCCGTTGTGACTTACGAAAACTAATGACTACTTAGATGGATACGATTTTACACAAATCAGTGTATTGCATCAATTGTGAATCTAACATTACTCAAGGAAGAAATTATTTTAATACTTAAGTACTTGTGTTAATTGTCATCTATTATAATAGAGATGGGTATTTTACTATCAACGTTTAAAAAATGTTACTTACAAAGTGATTTATGTGTATAAAGTTCAATATTCTAATAAATAGTAATAAAAAAGTGTAATGTTGTACACAAAAATATGTATACAAATATTATCGCAATAGTTCAAGCTACCTAAAATAACTAAAACCAATTCCTGGTTTTACTGTCCGTATTTAGCCCAAAGGTCTATACAACGTGGTTTATGTCCTTTAGTTTCCTACCTATTCCGCTACACATTAGATTTTAGCTGCAATGAAATTTTTCTTTGTAAGATAAAGTGTGCAATCAGACGGTTATTAATAAAATATGGATTGTTGTCGTTCTTTTATATTATATTTTTTCCATTATTCATTTTTTAATTTCCCGCTACGTATGTAGCTAAGGAAGTTACTGATTTTGCTCCGATTTTCGAAAATCGAGTTTTCACCAGATCTCCTCGTTTTAAGGTCCGAGGAACCTTTTCCGACTATTTTCACGATGACATCAGTATGTTTGTATGTATGTGTGTATGTAAACATCTCATAACTAGAACGGCTTGACCGATCGAAACGCGGTTGGTGGCATTCGATTCGATTCTACTTAACTTAGACTTCCTGAATATTTGAACCAAATCGGCCCAGGAAATTTTGAGAAATTTTGAAAAGTCACCAAAAAAATAGTGTCGAAACAGTATTTTTTTTTATAACGTCCAGATTAATGTACCAATTGAGTACCGACAAAAACTAATCAGCTCTATTCCTCAAAAAACTACGCCTAATGCATAAGTTGCATCAAAATCGGTTTATCCATTTGGGAGAAATCCTTCACGAAAAATTTTGAATTTTCGACATAACTTCGAAATTTTTAACCACTAATTTTTTGGTATTCTACGATATTTTTGTACTAAAAAACGACGTCGAATGCAGTTTCTAAAATCAAAATCAAATTTAATTTTCAAAAGTTACAGCTTTTCAAATATCAAAATTACGTTGTTTTTAGCAAACTTACATAATAATTTTGAAATAACTTTCAGGCTAATACACCGATGACTTAAAAATTTTGTCATCTTTTTTCCTTTAATAGCTTCGTCAAATACCTTTAATTAGATCAAAATCGGTTAATTGGTTTGGGATTTATCAATGGCAATCAATTTTTCAATTCTTCGATTATTTAGCTAAAGCAATATTTTAGATCTCAAAAATTGAGTTGAATGCCATTCGAAAGATTAAAATATACAGATTTTCAAAAATCGATATACTGCCATTTTAATAAAATAAATGTTTGAACTGAAAAATTATATACTTATAGTTTATACTCTTTTGAGCTCAAAATACCTTATTTTAGCGGGAAGTTTCAGGGATGGCCTGTAGGAACAACCGTTTACACATTTTTTTCGACGTTTTACTCGAAAATCAAAATCTCCATAGCAGCTGGGATTCTGGTGGTGAGGTGTTTACATCCCTGTACCTCGGATGAGAACGTAAAGGTGTCGGTTTGGGTTATCACAAGAAACAAGCGATAGTTTTAATGAAATCGGGACCATGGGACGAAATGTGTCACTACCTCGCCAACTGACAAACTGTCAATCTTGCAATTTATATTTTTCGCTCTTTTTCACACTACCTACCCTGCAAATGATACAAAGCATGATGATATTTTTAATTTGTTTTTACAAACTTAAACAAGACAATATAATGTACAATTCTTCAATAGTCACCATATCTGTATGTCATACAACCTGTGTATTACACACAGATGTGGTACCTAACTGGTGGATTGTACATACTGTATGAGTATCCACGGACATCCAATAAAAATGTTTAGTGCGGACACCCACACACGGCGTGTTCATCCTTTAGAACAGCCATTACCGAACTCGCGACTAGACTCCTTAGTGCAACGTGCGGTGACCATACTTTTTGAATACAACTACACTAATTTCATTGAGACTTACTGTGTGGTTAAGCAATATTCATTTTATTATATTTTATTGTTTACTTATGAAAATTACCTATCGTATCTTACAATATGTACAATTTTTTACCAGTTAATCTGTATACTGTAATTGTGCCAAATGTCATACATACTCTATCGCTCGCGTAGTTTTCATATAAAGGGGTGCAAAGTTTTCGTTTGCATTTAGCTATGAGCAGACAAAAGTCATACAAAAGAATGACTATTATAAAACACCTGTATTTACAAAAGCGATCGATTATGTGCAGATCCGAAAACTACATTGTTTGTATTGAACTCGTTTGCGTACAAGATTTGGGTGCGTGGCGAATGGCCATTGTTCCATTGGCCATTGAAAGCGAGCCCGGCTCAGCGCATACACCGGCTGTCACAATGCGGCCTGTAGCCATCATGGGATACTTGCATCGTGACTAATTAACCGTGACGAGGATTACTTTTTGTTAAATCACCGCGATTTATTGCTGGATATTAGTATCGTTCCTTTTTATTGTAACTACTGTGTGCCTGTTAGGCATATTCGCGGACCACCAATCCGCGAATATTTCTAACACGTTCCGAGGAACTGTTTGGATTAATTCCTGCCGCCGAATTTCACCATCGGACATAGCGACAAAATTCAAAGTTCCATCCCTACCATCTCCATGTCTGGAAATCCACAACCGTGCGATCGTCGAGGCACTTTTTGCCCTGCACTACACCTATGTGCTATATAGGCAGAAATATTTCCAAACGGATACGACTTAGGGACCTTCAAGAAAAGAGCTTACTCATTTTTAAAAGGCCGGCAACGCAACTTCAAGAGACCTCTGGTCGTGTGGTTGTCTATGGGCGGCGGTAATGACTTACCATAAGGTGAGCCTCCTGTTCGTTTGCCCCCTCTTCTATAAAAAAAACGCCTCCCTCGCTATAACGCGGATTTCTCTCAGTTCAGGTGCGCAAAAAATTCTGATCGATTTTACAGCTATCAATAACACGGTAACGTCATCGTTAGTTTCAATTGTGAACATTAAACCTCGATTGCTCCGTTCATAAACAGTCATAATAGGTCTAGGCAGGTTCAGGTAACAAAGGGGGCTCACAGGAGTCAGCCCTTGGCGTTTTTGTTGGGCCCAAACTTAAACTTTAGCCCGCCCGCTCGCAAAATTCCATTGTCACTGTTACAGCTCACGGTATAAAAACATTTCAAAACTTAATTAAGTCAATGGTTTATGGAGCTTACATTATATTGTCTCAAGGACGGATCTGTTGCCTCTTAATACACCCACGAGGCTAACTGCAATTTCTGTAAGAACTAACAATCTACGTCTTCTAACAATCTTCTTCAATGATTCCGAAAATAAATAGCAAACTTAAGTTTTCTTTATAATAAATTGTATAATTAAATTGATAGAGATCTGCCTTAGAGCGCGCGTCACGCTAAAACTACTAGATAAATTATTGCGATCGTTTTTTTAGTTTTACTTCTTAGACACTTGATCCATAGCTAATAAAAATACCACGATATATTCATCTATATACATATAATAAAATCGTAGGAAAGTCAAAACTGTACATTGAATATTTTTTTAAAAGAATACTTGGGGCGTGATCTACAATCGATATCGAAGCCAAAAATATAGTTTTTAGGATTTTTGTCTGTTTGTCTGCTTATCTGTTTGTCTATATGTCCGGGGTAAACTCAAAAAGTACTGCATGGATGTACTTCAAATTTTGCATGAATATTACTAACAGGTCGGGTCAACATATAGGCTACTTATTATCACGCTATCACCTACGGAGGAGGTGCTGTGCGGAGTAAACGAAGTCCACGCGGACGAAGTCGTGGGCAACAGCTAGTTTAATATATTGTTATTAAAGCAAAGCAACATATTTTATATCAAACCAGGAGGTGGCTGTCTTCGAGAAAGAGACATTTATCGTTTATAGATGCCAACGATGTTAATGGTGCGTTCTATGCGTGTGGCGGGATGGTAATGCCACATATGTTTATGGGCTGCTCCTCCTCCGAACTAGAACGTGACAGTGTCAAGCACTGATGCTGTTGCAGCAGATATAATTAAGACGGTGGTAGTAAAACGTTGCATAACTCTATCTAGCAGTCACATTGTTAGTGACACATTGGGCCATCATTCACCTTTTAAGAAGGGCCTGGAGGAATGATAGATAATCTATTTTTTTGAGGCGCTACGATTTTTATAAGCGTTACTCGTTTAAAGTTGTTAACACCGACGCCCCCGCGAATATTCCGGTAACAAGCTATTACTGAGTTTTTCGTGTTGTGTTTTTCAGCATTTAGAGGTCATGATTCGCCTTGTCAATTTTTTCCACAATTTTTCTATTGATATTTACATAGATATGACATATTTAACTTTATATAAACGAATAATACGGTTTTAATCTAATTTATACTCTCCATCGACGAAAAACATACCAAACTTTTGTAAGCAAGTGTATTTTGCCTCGATATGAAGACAGCTTAAAAAATTTGCTTTCTTTTGAGATACAAAACTATTTGAAAACTAAATATTTAAAAAATACTACTTTATTTTTCCTGAACAATTTGTATTTTTCTATTACCGGAATATTCGCGGGGAGCGTCGACACAATAATATATAGACGAAATCGCGGGTAGCAAAGGTAGGATACCTTACCGTAGCAATGTTCTGATACAAATGTTTTAACTTAATCTACCAAATAGGTTATAAACATTTACATTTAGCAATTCAAATAATCTTGTTGGAGTGGTACGCATTTCGGGAATGATCATAAAGAATTCGCATTTTGCACTACGTAGAATGCCTTTTGGTTATTTTTTCCGGCTGACTTGTTCTCGGTAAACGGTCGTCGAAATGCCATTACTTTAAAAAGGAAGAGCAGGTTCGCTTCCAAATGTTTATTGCTTGAATTATTCAATTGAGCTTCATTTTGTGGCAATGTTAGAAAGGGACAGTGAATTAGAGTTTTGTGTGTGAGAGAGGAAATTGGCAGTAAAATGACCTTTGAAGTAGTGATTCTTCTCTGATTGCTGATGGGAAGTCTATATCCTTCATCCCGGCGGTGAAAATTATGATGAAAGAATATTGTTATTAAATGCCTCTATTGCATTACAACACCATAATATTAACATTTACAGTACAATAATAATATTTTTGAAACGGCTTTTGACGAAGTTTTTTAAGTACTGAAATATTGTAGTAATTCAAAAATTAGTAAAAGATTTAGAAATTTAATCGAAAAAAACACTTTTTTCAAACTATAAAATCTTGATAAAAGTGTTTTTTTTTTTAATGTTTAGTCAACGATAACTTCCAAACGGATTAACCGATTTTCCCTTACTGTTGGCCGAATCGGTTCAGATTTTTAGGAAATCTAAGGCAAAACCCAACAGAATGCCATTAACCGCGTTTCGATCGGTTAAGCCGTTCAAAAGTTATGAGATGTTTACAGACACACATACATAGCGATTTACTGATGTAATCGTGAAAATGACCTAAAAACGTAACTAGGACCTCAAAACAGTAGAGATTTAGTGTAAGCTCGCTTTTGGAAAATCGGGGCAAAATCAGAAATTTCCTTACCTACGTAGCGGGAAGTTAAAAATAACAACCGATATTTGTTTATGTGTAGGTATTAATAATGATTAATCTCATTGTTATTTATGATGATCATCATGATTATTTACGTTTTATTGTCTCTTTCTATCAGAAAAGCCATCTAATTGATTGTTATCATATATTATAAAAATTACAACCTAACTGATATTCGTGGAACCGATAATAACAATGATTATTGGCAAAGTTATTAATAATTATCATAGATTTCACCAGGATTCAAGATAGCCATCTGTTAGTTGGCTATCCTGTTATAAAAAAATAACTTATCTGATATTCCTAGAACTGTTTACATTAACTACGATAATGGTCAGTTATTAATAATTATCATCATAATAATTAACGTTCTTTTAGTCTCTCTCACTCTCTATCAGAATAGCCTTCTATTTGTTCACTTATGCTACGAGTATGATATAAAAATAACAACTGATATTCATGGAACTGTTTATATTAATAATGATTATAGTCACAGTTATTAATAATTATCATCATAATTATTTACGTGCCATTGGCCAATGGCCTTCCTTTCGACGTAATTTATTCAGAAATAATATCGTATCTCATCAGTCGCGCGGGATGTTTCCGAGTATCGGCGATTCTGACAATTCAGTAATTGTTTGTGTGACCCCAACATTGATAACACTAGTGCCGTTCGACCTCGAACTTTGCTATCTGCAGCGTGCAGATAATTGTTAATGAATACAGAGTGCTAAGTGTGAGTTTTTCTTTTCGCATTCGATCGTGAGCGCGTTTGGAGTTTACTAGGAATTTGTATGTGATTTGTACAGCGCCACCTAGTGGTAAACGTGAGAAACCAGTTTACTACTAGGTGACGCTGTACAAATCACATACAAATTCCTAGTAAACTCAAAACGCGCTCACGATCGAATGCGAAAAGAAAAACTCACACTCAGCACTCTGTTAATTTTACGCAAACTACATATGCTATGTTTATAGTAAATGGTGTTTATAAATTCGAACAAATAAAAAAGAGATAAAGGTTTATTTACACCCGTCGTTTGAATAATTATTTATTTATTCACTTTATGTTTTCTTTAATAATGCCTGTTTTTAGGGTTCCGAAGGAAACTAGGAACCCTTATAGTTTCGCTATGTCCGGCCGTCCGTCCGTCCGTCCGTCCGCACTATAGCTCAGAGATACTTATTTACTAGAAAGCTGTAATTTGGCACGTATATACATATTAGTCACGTCAACAAAGTGGTAACATAAAATCTTGAAAAATATTTTTTTAGGGTAGCTCACCTACTTGTAAAGTGGGGATGTTAATTTTTTTTATCACGTACCCCATTCCATTGTGTGGGGTGTCGTTGGATAGGTTTTTAAAAATATTGTAGGTTTGTGAAAACAAGTTTTCCATTAAGGGATTCGTTTGTAAAATATTAAGTTTTTAAGTGCTAATTTTTGTTAGTCAAGTGTCGTTGTCGTCCCCCGTCGTCCTCTCGCTCTGCAAGCTGAACGGTTGGTTTTGAGAGTAGGAAAAAAATCATGTTAGTAGTAAATATATATAATGAAGTTAAAAGGAAAATCACGGCTTAAAAGGCTTTACAAGTTTTTAAATAATTGTCGACCAACTTATAAAATGTACTTAATGAAGTTTTTATAGGCCGTAAACCTGTAGTGCGGTTTGTTAGTTGACGTTGAATAGCTGAAATGTTCATAGTATGAAACTATAAAAGCCCTCTTCTTAGTTCGCATTATTGTGATGGGCAACTTAGGAACCCTACATTGCGCGTGGCCTACACGCACTTTACCAATTTATTGTATTAATGTTGTAAACTAGTTGCAACCACCAAACCCAATACATAAATAAATTAACTGTCAAAAATTTACTAAATATGAACTGTTTGGCCATACAGTTAATTCTTTTTTATATAATTAAGAAGTTAGAATACTCATCTGTGAAATATTCAGAAATCTCATAAAATACTGAGAAATGTTAAAAAAACAGTAGCAGTCGTGGGCCTGCCGATAGAAGTGAAAACGGAACTATTAAGTTGAGAGTAATTAAAACTATATGCAAAACATAGCTATAGATATACTATTATCATTAGCATGTCGGTGACGCGAACCGAGGATTTTACCCTCTACCAAAACGCTCAACGCGCCTAAAGAAGTTTTCACTTCAAAAATTCATTAATAAAATAACAGCTGATGTTTATTTAGCAAAGCTATTATAACAGGTTATTAAAAATATGTGTATGACATCATAAAACACTTTACGTACCTACCGTATTTTGTATTTTTTATAATACCGTTAAGGAATACCGTAAAGTTTGGGTTTACGGTTACCTCCTTGGTAATCGGTTAAATATATACTCGGATTGGAAGTCGGTTAAAAATATACAGGATGATGTATCACTGCAAATTTGTATCAATGTTTCATCGAATTGTATCCAGTTTTTTGTATTTAAGTTTCTTTAACAGGAAAAGGATAAACATTTGATTGATTCCCCAATAAATTGAGGACTTTATTATTAAATGTGAATCTGAACGTTAATCCTGGCAGAAGTTGCCGAAAAGCAATTTTATTACGAAACGTAAGACTCCATGGAATGTACATAAACGATATTTTATTTGATTTGAGTTATTAATGTCATTTAATATGTTTTATATTAAGGACAGGTTTAAACCTCTCTCCATTAAAATGCTACGCAGATTTGTCTTTTTGATATCAAGTTTTTAATGAAGCCTTATGGCTTAATTATTAATATTTAAGTATGCTTACTGGCTGTGCCCGCGACTTCGTCCGCGTGGAAAAATTTCTAAAAGTTCCGGGGTTGTAACCACTTAGTTCCCGTTCCCGTGGGATTTCCGGGATAAAAAGTATCCTATGTCCTTTCTCGGATCTCAAACTATGTATTTAGTATTGTATTGATTGATTTCATCAAGTATTGATTTCATCAAGTATTGATTTCATCAAGTATTGATTTCATCAAGTATTGATTTCATCAAGTATTGATTTCATCCAAATCGGTTCAGTGGTTTAGGCGTAAAGAAGAGACAGACAGACAGACAGAGTTACTTTCGCGTTTATAATATTATATATATGGATTTTATCTACTATAAAGTTAGTCTAAAATCCATAAAAATATACCGATACTGGCGAAACCAAACCTTCCATTGGACATTATTATAGATCAATAAAAAGCTCTATTTCAGTGATTATAAACTCTAGCCTAGGCAGAATAAAATAAACGTTAAAATTCAGGACTTTCACAATCCACCGGTATTGATGATTGATCTATTTCTCTCGTTCAATATAATTGTTAGTACAGTGTGCTATGTTTTTAATTACAATCATTTTTTGAACCTAAGATCTTTTTAAATCTCTCTTCTTTGTTACTTGAGAGCTCAAAGAGCCATACTAAAAGTTTCCTTACATCTACCCTATAGACATCCTACTGAAGCAGTATACAAACAAGCTAAGGTACTTAGTGTCCGTAAATTATTTATTTATAATGTAATTAAGAGGTATCACGCATCAGTTACATCAATAAGTAGACAAACAGAAAAGAGAAGAATAAATTGTCCAATTAGCAAAACAAACACTGCGTTTGCACAAAAATACTATGATTATTTAGCTCCTATATTATATAATGCTGTAGATAAATTCATGCCTATTCGGGAAAAAAATGGTTACGAATTAAAAATAGCTGTGTTAGATTGGCTAAGTAGATATGACTACAATAATTGCGAAAAACTAATAGTTGGTACAAAATGCTAAATACCAATAAAACTTACACATAAATTACACACACATAAACACACACACACACGCACTCGCACACGCGTTCTCGTGCACACGCACATAGACAGACACACACACACACCCACACACACACACGCCCGCATACACATAGACACACACTTATGTACGAACACACTTGAAAATGTATACATTTTCTGTAACAGTAATTAGAAGGGGGGCACTGGCTTCTACATAACAGTATCAACTAGTGTAGAGGTCAGCGGTCAACCTAAAATAAGTAAATGTTGGAACAATAAAGATTATTATTATTATTATTACTTACTTTTAAGTCAACGACTAAACTAAGACGAAGTTACATTTTTAAGTAGCTGTTCCCGCGACTTTGTTTGCGTGACGCAATGTCATTGCTTCTGTTTGTACAGTCTGGTACAAAGGTAACCTACGGCATTTCTCATGAATACAGATATCATCACAAAAAGATTAGCGCATTGAAACAAACAAGAAACTCTTTAGTTTTAATTATAAGTAGTATATAGCATAGACAGATTTTAAGACTTCGATAGATTCTTTTTTATCACGATAATCGGGTGTTTAAGTAAACTGGGATTGTTAGATTTTGATTTTTTTTTTTTTGACAGAACACAAAGGCTGCTATCGGTGGTGATCTTATGGCGGACTTGCACGCGAAGCTGACGATGCGTCGCCGTGGCATATCCGGCGCGGAGCGATCCGGCGGATCTGTATTACACACTCTAGCCAGCATCATCCCGGAGCCAGAGCAAACCTCGCCTCCACCATCCTCGGGGGACGATGACTGGGAGTGAACTAAGGTTCTTGACGACAAATTATTCGTGTAACTTACCTCCAAAATTGTTTTAACTCGATTATTTGTTTTAAACTAAATAATCACATACAAACTATCTGAAAACAAATGTTACTGTTAATAAACTAATTTTAGCATAATTGTTAGAATAGCGCTCATTCTGTCGCATCGACTAATGTCAGGATCCTATAATCAACGATCAGTCATACGTAGCACTAACCGTAGCAACCAATTTAATAATATCGAAGCGTTCCGCAGTTGTTTGAGCACTTGGTTATTTGGCATTTATAAGAACAGTTTTAGCTTACGCCTCGTATAAAATGATACTACTCGTAGCTGAAAAGAGTCGATTTACAGATATGGAACCGGGGATAAGTCATATCACAGCTTAATAATTAACGAGTCCAAATGAGCACTGTTTTACGCACACGATCAAATTTGTTTATTAATAAGACTAAAAAATGTTAACTAAATGACAAAACCACAAAAGAAATGTTTAGTTAAAGGAAGTCAGCATCCCTTCATGTATAAGAAACCAAGCGTGTCAGTTATCAACTTGTCAGTTTTAAAGGAAATCCTATTTCCTTTTATCTAAAACGCCAAATGTATATATTGGCGTCATTTACTATATCTGTAGTCAGAGCGCACCAACTTAACTGCTAACTTGAACAACAACACCAAACAACAACAACAAATTAAATTGAACTAATTGAATTCGACTTTATTATTTTATGCATACAAATGTAATTGGCAAAGCAAAATAAAATGGTACTTTTTAAAGCGCGGCCTCACGAATTTACGAACATAACCGTCCCCAAATACTTGAATGAGGTGAATCAAAAAGTTCTTAGAATCGCTATAAAAATACGACAAAATATAAATATAATTATTTTATTTTTCAACGTAATCTCCTTCTAAGTCAATACACTTAGAATACCGCTTTTCTAACTTTCTAATTCCTTCTCACGATCACGATCACGATCTTGGCTCTCAAAAAACTCGTCAACGACAGCTATAACGGCGTCGTCATCCTCAAATTTAGTGCCACGGATATGTTCCTTTAATTTAAGGAATAGGTGAAAATCACTAGGGGCTAAGTCCGGAGAATATGGCGGGTGTTCAATAATTTTAAAGCCAACATTGCGGATTGCTTTCAGCGCGACTTCCGACCGATGAGCAGAAGCGTTAACGTTAAAAAACAAGACGCCCAATGACAGTTTCCCTCGACGTTTTTCTTTAACTGCGTCGCGCAATTTTGGGATCAAACTAGCATGGTACTGTCCGGTAATTGTTTGTCCTTTTGGTAGGTAATCAATAAAAATGATTCCTTCACTATCCCAGAACACACAGGCCATAACCTTGCCAGCGGTAGCAGCCATTCGAAATTTTTTTTATGGGCGGTAAGGATTGTCGTTTCCAAGACATTATTTGATTTTTTTGTTTCAGGGTCCAAACGGTGGACCCATGTTTCATCCATAGTGATATCACGACGGCAAAATTGGTCCGGATCTGACTGTAACATTTCGAGATTACGTCTTGAAATTTCTAACCGACGCTTTTTATTTTCGCCGGTTAATATTCGTGAACCACGCATGTTACACACTGTATCAGATCCGAATCCGAGAAAATATCAATCTAGAGAACTGGCATCGAAAATATTGCTTTTTACAGTTTTCCCAATCCGAATCTGTGAAAAAAATAATTTAGAAAAAATAGGTAACCCGTATCCACGCAATTACGTTTATACGCAGAGTAGCAAACCGTCTCCATTGTGTCCTTTCAATTAACATCTACTTTTGGCATTGCTATTACGTTTACAGCATTTTCCAAATTTCCATCTATAACTTTGGTCCATCAATTTTTAACTCCGAAGTCGAGATTCGTTAATGGCGGAAAGTAATCGGATGACGTCACTAAGATATAACGGATTAAAAATAGTTTTGTGACTACTTCGGAACATAATTTCACGGATTCGGATGTGATGCAGTACGAAACCGCTCTGCGTCGGAATCACATACAAATAATATATGTATCTTCCTGAAGGTGTAAATTACTGCTATGTTTTGCTTGTTGACTTTAATTAAAAAATTCAAATGAAATTTGTTTAAATATTTATTATCGCTTATCCGCGACGTCGCTTGCTTTATTTTTATATTGCTTGGGAACAGTACATTTTCACTAAATGAAAGGTACTGTCGCCGCCGCCTTGGGGGTTTAACTGCTTGGCTGGAGTGGCTCTCCTGGTACCGGTACTGGATGTATTTTAGTTTACGAGGAACTTTTTAAATAATCAATTCATTGATTCTTGCAATACTTTCATTTATTTCGGACTCATGTCCAGTTCGAATTACAATCACATTCTGTTATATGTCACTACTACAATTCCATTTGTACCAAAATAACTTAATTTAAAATGAGACAAGTGGCCAGTTCTATTACAATTGTAACACAAAGAAGGTGTTACAGTACCTTATTTTCGTTTTCTCTAGCTCTAGCAACGTTTAGTATAAAATGTTATGATTATCGGTTAAGAAGAAAAAATGTGAAAGAGTAATAAACAAACAAACATACTTTCCACTTCACAATTAGTTAGGGCGCGATTTCATTCAATTTCCTTTTTGAAAATCTAGGAATTGACTTCCAATACCTTGTATCTCTGCAACCCTGAATCATATTTTAACTAAAATATTGAACGATACGAAAGTCCTGTCCAGTGAAATATCATAAATTTCGGGGATCAATTGGCAAAGACATCGTATAAATTACACATAGAACATTCAGAAATCTTATTTAGAAGTCGATTAAAAGTCCCGGCTTTAGGGAGACGGTCGCAGGTTCAATCCCTACGTGTCGATATTTTTCTTTGTTGTTTTTAAAGATTTTCCAGTTTTCCCAAACACGGGGTGAATGCTATAACACAAAAATAATTAAAAATACGAAAGATTTAGGCGTGAGGAAGAGACAGACAGACAGACAGACAGAGTTATTTTCGCATTTATAATATTAGTATGGATTCCTACTATTAAATAACAGTTTCTAAATATCTTACTGTTATTCTTTTTTATAATCCAAACAATTCCACAGTGTGCTTTCCTTGGTGCGACAGGAGCTGGTGACCGCTATTAAAATTCACTAATGTGAAATCATTTTAACTGATGCATCAAAAACCAGTTTTGTGCTCGATCGATATAGTTTCTCGGAAATTCACTTATGTTGCAAATATTACAATATATAAAAAGTGACAGGTCGATAAAAATACGCAATCAATGGCAATCGGCCAATAACTTATTGTCGCGATGGTTTAGTGGTTATAAACTAGCCACAAAACCTAAATAGACCTTAATTTGATTTCTGTGGGATTTTATAATCAAAATTATTTTCCCGAATGTATTTACAAACAGCAACGCCAACGTCAATCAGAGATGTTATTGACATCTGACGTCTAAACGGTGGCGCGGCGGCGACAAATTCTTGCTATCAGAAGAATTGTTTTCGATAATTATTAAATGCGAAGTGGGTTTTAGTGTTTATTAAATATATAATTACATAAAAATAATAGTAAAAAAAGTATCTTTACGCATGCATCCCCGAAGATATAGGCAGAGGTGCAACTAGTACATCCAAAATTAACCGAAAACACTCCCACCATGTAATAGGTGGCAACCCTATCGCCTACCGGGCACTTATCCCGGGCAACGTTGTTTTTATCAGAAATCTGACGAAAAAATCACATATTTAAATTGCCCGACCCGAGAATCGAACCCGGGACCTCATGTGGTCAACGCCGACACCAGACCACTAGACCACAGAGATAATTATAACTTACATCATTATTATTTATTAGTAATAGTTTGATTATTATTTATTAGTAATAGCACTTTAAAAAAAAGTGTTTTTTCAGTTTTCTGAGAAACACAAAGTTGCCCGGGATTGGAAAGTGCCCGGTTGGCGATAGGCTTTCCACCTATCACATTAGTGGGACCAAGTATCTTCGGCTAATCGTGGGTGCACTTGTTGTACCTCTGCCTACCCCTTCCGGGATATGGGCGTGAAGATACTTTTAATAGTTTGATTCAATTTTTTGAGAAATCGCAAGAACTGCTTTTTGAAGTTGATTTTTTTAACGTTCCTTTGGAAAAAAGATAATACGTAGTAAAAGTTTTCCCGGTGTTGGTCCCGGGCTCCATTGAAGAATAGGCCAACTGCCGTTCTGCCAGGCAGGTCTTAAGCTATACGAGCTACTAACATCGTGGCTACTAGGTGGTAGAGTTCCGCATTGTCTCGTCCGGGTCTGGTACCACCGCCTTACCTATTCCTGCCGCAATGGCGTCAGTGCTTGTCATTGTCGTGTTCCGGTTTGGAGGGTAAGGTAGCCGGTAAACTTATGCATGTGGCATTAGACCTCGCCACAAGATAGCAACGCACCATTGGCATCTTTGGTGTCTATAGGCGATGGTTGACTCTTTCCGTCAGAAGACCTTCACCTCAGCTTGTTTGCTATCTTATGTCATAAAAAAAAACATAAAAATAAATAAATTTACAAATGAGTGAGCGACTGTTAATAAAATAAACAACAACAAGAATTAACCTAATTTTGTTTATTTAGAAATTATTTATCATATTTACTTACAATTTATCTACAAAGCGAAATCGAAAAGAAACCCTTGGTTCCGGGAGGTTATTACGATAATCGCGTTTCTCACTAGCGACCGTCTGCTTTCGTTTCTGGGAAGGTGGGCCGCAAACTATCAACTGGTTCGGGTGATTAGCATTTCCAGAATTGTACGAGAAAAAAATTCTTAATCTTGTCTCTTGAGACGCTCGGGCAAGGGCAACGTCACTAAATACACCAGGTTTTTTATCACTAACAGTGATGATTCTCTTGTATTTTAACTTTTTACTTGTAAAACATGTGCGTGGTGCTTGAAATATTTTAGAGCTTTATATATTTAAGGCTGATATTATTATATATTTCTTATATGACTATTGTATGGCCTCTTTACTGTTTTTTAAACAATTACTGCGAATATATTTGTCTATTGAGGTACTAATTGTTGATAGAGTTAATTAGATTTGGATTTTAAAAATTGCTTTCTATGAATTTATTTTATAAAATATATGTAAATTTATACATAATGGCTTCTTTGTAAAAATATGGATTAAATTTAAACTTGATATTTAACTTTTATCTTATGAATTATGACGATTGGTTGCGCTCGAAAAATGTTAAATTTGATAAAATTGTTACAAAAATTATTTATCATGTTCTTATTAAAGTATATTTTATTGTACATCTATTATTAAATAATCATCTAATGTAAGATTTAAAAATGTTGGAAAACTTAGAATTTTAAATGTGTTTTGAGAATTTATGAAGCTTGTCATTGAATATGTTATACAGGTCTCAGTGGCGGTATTTTTAAATCTGTAAATTTCCGTAAACTTAGTTAAGGACGTGAATAAAAATTTAAAACATCTTTAGTCGTATGGCGGGAATTCTTTAGTCATTTTCGTCACATTTGTATGCCAGGTGGTGACGACAACAGTTAGTTCCGACGAACGTAGTTGTAAACTTGTACGTGGATTAAATTTAGGCTAATCCAAGGATCTTGGATCGTTATTTTTATGCGGATTCAAGATTAAGACGCCATCTTAACTAACCATTGCTTTATACGATCTAATTAATATATTATAACACTGTTGTTTGTATTTTAACTAGGGTTTTACACTCAGTTATATAAACTTGGTTAATGTTTTATAGATGTTTAAAACTTATATTTTTTAAATGCGATTTATCATGGTTAGCTTTGTTCATAGTCAGAACTTATTATTGGTGTATGCGACCGATAAAACTGCTAATGTTATCATTTCAGCATTAAATGAACATGTATACATATTATGTATACACGTACACGTTTGCCTGGTATTCCGCTCCGTAGAACAGCTTTTTGGCGAGATTGTCTTCGAATGTGTACGATTTAGGGACAAGAAAAGGGCTGCTCTTTCTTAATAAAAAGCAGGCCTTTTCTTATAACTAAACTCTTTAAGAGTTTACACGTTCTTAAAAGGCTGATAAAGCTCTCTGGGACCATATATGTACATCAGTGGTGATAATTGCGACAATAGAGTATTCAACTAGTTTTCCCACTTTTCTGTCAAAAATATTATACACTGATGATTGAATGTACCCACATTCAATCATCAAGGTCACATTAAAAAGTGTCGATCACATTATTCAAAGTTGTGTTTGTTAATACAAAACATTATCGTTTCACATGTCATAGCATTTGTCTAAGGTCTGGTTCGTAGCTAAAGCTAGAGTTTGTAAAAAAATATTTATGTAAAAACATATTTGTCAGTCACGTTGATTTTTAAACCGTGTGAAAGAAGCCAATTCTTGCCTTTACGCTGAATAATATATATTGCTAATAAACGTGTATTAACGAGAAAATCCCTTTGAGTATCATGTAATCGAAATCGTAAAAAGGGTTGTCACCGAGTTCAGTTACGTAAGAATATCTTTATATCGATAAATTGTAATTACAGAAACACGGTAAATCTGGGTTTCTTTGTTGTTACAACTGCTGTTTAAGTTTGTGCAAATATTAATTATATTTAATATTTGCATAAATTTGTTCAAGGCAAGTTATTGCAAAGAACCATCGTCTTACTTATTCATACCGCCAGCAGGGGCCAGTCACTATGGTATTGTGATACCTGCAAAACTTGCAAATTTTTTACGTCATTAGTGCGTGACTAACAAATGACACTTTTGATGTCAATAGGCAATAGATATTTTTTACAAACGGGACGAGCATACCCTTGTTTACTGTCACTAATATATAAATTTTTAAAAAAATAGCTAAATTATGTCCATACGACTTCCCCAAAGTTTAATGGTGAAGTGGCAGCCCTAGTGATTTATTCATATATATGCTTAATAGCTTAAACTTGGTGGAGACTCGTATTACAATATGACCAACACGATAATTAGCTTTTGCCGTGAGAGACTGGCTTTTATTACTTTCCTATAAATGTACGACATTATTATAGGCTGTGTACTCATTGGTAGACATATTATTATGTCTATGTTAATTGTTGTGTGTAAATGCAATTAATTAAATAACTTAATTATTTAACACTTGTAGGAAAAAATAAAGTGATATAATATGCAGTTTGATATGTGGTTTTAATGCTAGTTAGTAACGTTTTTATAACGTGAAACTTTTCAAGTTACAAAAACGTCGTTAGGGTTTTTATAACATAAACAGTTGGTTATTAGTAATAATTAATTTTCTTAAGGTAAGGCCAGTCGAGGCAAGTGCGCCATATTTTTCACTGAGACGAATTCAACGCTCAATAAATTATTTAAATGTTGACTTAAAAGCATAAATTTATTAAAATGACAATATTTGGTGTTTTAAAACTATAATAAACATCCATTCAATATACTCTATCAATATTTTTACGATATTTTATAAGAAATTGTAAAACATGGATATAGACGCACTTGACAGACAAACGCACATATAAAAAAACATCTAAAGTATTACGTTACAAGAAAAATATTTGTTTTACTCTATAGATAATTGCCAACTAAACGCATTAATCTTGTTTCTTTTTTAGCTATCTACTTCTATAGGCAACTACTGCTCCTATACCAAATTTGGAGCAAGTGCGCCATAGACTAGTTTCAGGGCTGCTAAAGTATCTTCACGCCCGTATCCCCGAAAGGGTAGGCAGAGGTACAACAAGTGCACCCACGATTAGCCGAAGATACTTGGTCCCACTATGTGATAGGTGGCAAGCCTATCGCCAACCGGGCACTTTCCAATCCCGGGCAATGTTGTTTTTATCAGAAAACTGAAAAAACACATTTCTGAATTGCCCGACCCAGGATTCGAACCCGGGACCTCTGTGGTGGTGGACACCGGACCACTACACCACAGAGGCTGCTAAACTTTTTTATTTGTTTGTTTGTGACGCTTTCACGCCTTAACTACTCATCATCATAAAGTTTTATATGTACATTATAATTTTTATATCGATATCGAAACATATATTTATAATACACATTGTCGAGGGTACGGAAAAGGACATAGAGAGTCTTAGGCTTAAATAGGCCAATTGATAGTCTAATATTAATAGTTTGTCAATTAGCAGTACTATTTGGTATATTTTAAAAGCCTCTTAACAGCAATATAGGTAATTTAACGAATGTATACTTTTAAACTTTCGCGGATTTATTCATCTTTTTTATTCAACAACGCGATTAGTTGATGGATTATTTTCCCGATATTTTGGTGCTGTCGCAAGCACCATGATCACGGGAGAACTGAAGAGTTGCAAGTAGTCGAACCACTATAAGCAAACGAATAAGAAAGAGGGTAGACAGGCTTGTCTGCTCATAAAGGTTCAACTTCACTCTATTAACTAAATCATACGAGTTCTGACTTGGGGCAAATGCGCCATACTACTCACAACATAGGCGCACTTGCCTCACTTCATTTTTTGTCGATAAGACTTTAAATTCTACAAAAAAACATTAATTTTACTATTTAGGAATAAATAAAAAAACAGATATAAAGAAAAACGTCTAAACGTTGTATTCACCTTGTGCATTTGCCGCGATACATCAAATATTTAAAGATTTAAACCGATCACTAATACGAGGTCATCTCTGGTGACAGGTCTAAATGACACTAAGACGTTGGATATTTTAAGTTTAGCTGAATAGAGCCATCTGTGATTGTGAAGGTACACTATGTTTTAGTTTGATCCATAAGATGTCGTTAATGGAATAATATCGATAGTTTTCGATATTTTTATGGGGTGCGCCTTACGCTGTCGGCGCACTTGTCCCGACTGACTATATACATCATAAAAAATGAATAGGTGTACCTTAAAAAAATCAATCGTAATAATATTCGACGTTAAATAATTTACGTTAACTTTTTTGTGAAGTAAATTTATATTCACTGATGTATTCAAATCAAAAGTTTTGTAATTTAATGGTATTAGTCTTTAATAAAAGATTTTGAAACTTATTTTAATGTTCTATTTTTAATAGAGCCTTTGAATTAATCACAAAAGTATTTTTTTGTGTGTGTTTTTATCGGAATTCATGTTTACTGATGCGTACACAGCAAAATTGTTGTACGGTACCTATTTGACGTAATGCCATTATATACTGTATTTACGTTAAGTTTAAAATGTAATCTGTTGCCAGTTTGTATGGAAATCAATCTGAATAGCTATTAGACGTAAGATATTAATTACTACTATGTTGATATTATTTGTTAAAGGTTTGTAAATAGTAATATTATGTATAGCAATATTGTATAGTTACACTATATATTTAAGAGTATTTAGGATTACTTGCCTTATTTTAGAATAAGTTTTGACTGATTGATTTATACGCCCTAATTGTAGCTTTTCTTTATGCATTTTTTTAGTCAATGCAAATATTTTATCGTCACTTAGAGTCATTGATATAAAAAACCCAAGATGCACAGTCCCGAACAAAACTGACACAATTTCATTTAAGTAGTTATAGATATGGTAAAAAATATGTCTTTGCATATCCAACCTTAAACACAAGATTTATAATTGTTTGTACAAAGCAACGTACAAAAACAACTGTCAGTGTCGCGACCGACGCGATTCTATTTGAAATTGTGCGCTCATTTTTGCAGGACGTTTTTGAGACTAATTGTGTATCTTGGGTTTTTTATATCAATGCTTAGGGTACAAGATTTTATAGTCACCTTTTATAGATGGATTAATAACAGTCACTAAGTATATCATTTTATGTTAATTTTGTTGTGGGCCTGCTAAAATTAATACACCGATAATACGAATTAGAACTTGTTTTCCTAAATTCTAATAATTGAATTACTTATCGTGAATTTATTTTAAAGTTGTATTATTTTATGTTAGCCATTAGGAGTATTGTGTATTATTATCATAAAGTGTATCATTCACTTCTTTCGACGCGTATTCGCCTAAAAAGGCTCGACGAGTCCATCCCTCAATATTCAAAGTATAAAATGTATTATCGTCGCGTGCTACATCCTTATCGCGCCACCACACATTTTATTGAAGTATTAACATTCCTAAACAATAATAACTACAGATAAAGAATGACAGACATGATTTTTTCATTGAGTTACTGTGACTTTTTGTCAGGCTCAAATAAATATATTTGTACGTAACATGAAGTATTAGGTATAGGTGGAGCTAGCACTCTTATTAATCAATTGAAACAAATATTTACGTTATATCTCTGTCTCTGAGGTCTCCCCATCTCTTTTTATACAGCTGTGTTAGAAAGAGAGGGTGGGACTTCAGAAGATGACAGCAGTATTTAAAGTTGTGTTTCAAGTAGGTATAAGAAGTGCTGCCTTCAGATATAACACAGCCTTGTGGTATGTTATAAGGTTGTGCTTAATTTGACAAGTGCAACATTGATTATAAAATGAATATTGTTAACATCACAAAAAATACTTTTAATGACACCGACTAATGTTACCGTAACTGTTCTTCGTGAAGTCCATTACAGTAGGGATGATACAGTAATGCAACTGACGAATTATTCTTGAAATATTGTATAACTACGAACAAAATATGTAGCATTTATCACATGAATAAACACGAAATACTGCTTGTCAATTAAGATCAAGATGAATAGAGATTCCAATTAAAATGATATATGTCATTGCAATTCACGTGACACTTATTATCATGTTCAATCTTGCGACAATGTTTAAGCTAATAATTGGTCAGAAGGTACGGTTTCACGGGTACCATCTGTAACGCTTAATGGTGGAACGCTCAGACCAACAAAAAAATAGAACTAGCCAAGCGCTCGTAGGTATATTTTGTTGGTCTAAGGGTGGAACGTATGCGTGCCGTTGTGAATGAGAGTACGGCTTGATGCAGTCAGTATATTTATTTGATACGCACTGTACAAATTCCTTCAAACATTTTACCGCACATCAAAACATGTGGCGGCTGTAATTAATCCGCCTATAGTGATTATTTTTTGTAAATATTGACAACGGAGTGTCCATTTTACGTCATATAACTGCTATATATACACGTCTATGTAAACATATGTACACGTCTGATGGATGTCATGATGTATAATTTTAAATCAATAAATGGGATTTTAAAACTACGTTAGTATTTTATTTTTTCAAATCCTTTACAGAGATATATCTCGTACTTTGAAAGGCCGCGTCTAGTAATCGTCAGAGTAAGGAGCGGCGGCGGCCCGGCTTAGTAGTCGCCATCGGCTGTGCCTATTACCTTCGAGAAAAACGAAGAAAATTAGTTATTTTGCAAATTCCCGCGAACTTTTACGCGTACCCTTATGATGCCACTGAAAGGGAAAACATAAAAGTGACGCAAGAAATCGAACAATCTCCTCGTTTTCTTCGTTTGAAAAATGGATTTCCGCAAAGTAACGCCTGAATCTATAAAATATCTTCTAGAAATATGCCATAATGTCTGACTACTGAAAATAGGCACTCGAATTTTTTACAAACTTTTTATATCGCAATGCTTAAACCAATGTCAACGTCAAAATGGCAAAAACATTTGGTGTTAAATTTCATAGATAGATACTAGAGTATAGCTGTTATGTACTCTAAGCATAGATTACACTTTATATATTGATACCGTTAAATTGATACTTTGAATTCGTTGATTTTATTTCTCTTTCTCACAAACAATTATTACTGTATTTTCATGCCTACGTTAAACATCTTAATAATAAATAAGTTTGAATCTAACTCTGAAAATCTGAAAACTTGAAACTCTGAAAATGATTCTGTTTAACGTATTATCACAGCCAATTACACAGTCGGCCAACGGACACGTCTAAACAGGACAATCGTGAGGGGTTTGCGGGAGAGAGAGCCCAAGCTGCCATACACTCGCTTGGGACACGTCAGGCAGGGTTAACACTTTTTAATTTAGTAGTTTGAAGTGTTTTGTTTTTGTTATTCTATAATGGTTTATATAATCAATATATTGTATTTATTGTGTAATTAGGTAGGATTATTTACATAATTTTTTTAACGTCTCACTACGTAGTACGTAGTGTACGTAGATAGGAAGTTACTGAACTTGCCCCGATTTTAGAAAATCTAGTTTTCACCGGATCTCCACGTTTCGAGGTCCTTGGAATCTTTTCCGACTATTTTCGCGATGACGTCAGTGTGTATGTATGTGTGTGTGTATATGTAAACAACTCATAACTTTTTAATGGCTGACTACATCTAATGCATTAATTGCATCGAAATCGGTTTATCAGTTTGGGAGATATCGTTGACGAAAAATTAAAAAAAAGTTTTTTTCGACATAGTGACGAAACTTTTCAACCAATCTTTTTTTGGTATTCTACGATATTTTAGTACTAAAAAAATTACGTCACATGGCATTTCAAGAATCAAAATCGATTCAAATTTACAAAAGTTACAGCTTTATAAATATTAAAATTACGTCATTTTTAGCAAATTTACTTTATATTTTTAAAATAATTTTCAGTCTTATTAGACTTAAAAATCTTATCAGATTTTCTCCTTTAAACACTGCGTCAAATACCGTTAATTGGATCAAAATCGGTCAATTTTTTTAGGATTTGTTAATGATGAAAATATTTGAAAAAAATGTGTTTGACATTGCTACAAAATTTTTCAACCTATCCATTATAAAGCAATATTTTTCATCTCAAAAATTGAGTTGAATGTCATTCGAAAGATCAAATTCAATCAGCGTTCCCAAAATATACAACTTTTCAAAAATCAATATACTGCTATTTTAACAAAATAGATGTTTGAACTGAAAAAATCCACGTTTATAGTTTTTACTCTTTTGAGCTTAAAATACCTTAATTCAGCGGGAAGTTTCAGGGTGGCCTATAGGGTCAACTGCTTACACATTTTTTCGAGATGCTTTTGATTAAACAGTACGTAGTCTTTGTATATTCCTTTAAATTGAATTAATAATATTATCCCAGCGATATAAGGTTAAATTATGCATATTATTGTTTATTATTACTAGATATTAATTTGTGTGTTCTTAGAATGGTGGTGCCGATTACGAATCTATACAAGTAGAATTGGGGTGTATGTTTGTAATATTAAAATAACAGACTTTTACTTAATGCATATGGATGTATATATAGTATATATACCAAAATAACATTTTTTTTTACAATTTTTGTCTGTCTGTTTGTTCCGGCCATTCTCTGAAATGGATGCACCGATTTTGACGGGACTTTCACTGGCAGATAGCTAATTTAATAAAGATTAATTGAGCTACATTGTTTTAAAAATCCCACGCAAACGAAGTGCGAACGCGAACGAAGGCACAGCTAGTATATGACAATATATTTGGAGGTTCAAGATGGCGGATGCAAATTTTTTAAATAAAATTAATAATTGACCACCTCGTTGGTCGAGTGGTGAGCGACTCTAACTACGCAATCGACGGACCTTGGGTTCGATCCCCGACGGGGATTTGTGTGATGAGCATAAATGTTTGTATTTCAGGATTTGGGTGTTTATTAAATATATTCTCGTATTTATATAATATGAATTTCTATGTAATTAGTATCGTTGACTAACACCCATAACATAATACAAGCAAATAATTTGTTTACTTTAGGGTTAGATCAGTAAGTGTAATTTGTCCCGTGTAAATTTATTTATTTAATATGGGTATCGTTTTCATGGTTTTCGGAGGTGACAATATGACAATATGTTTCGAGGTACAAGATAAAGGACGCCAATTTTTTTCATTATATTCCTTATATACATAAACATACTACGAACACACAAATTTATATATATTTTGACAACCCTGCAGCAATAACGAATACAAAAGCGGCATTTCGCTGCACTTCAAACGCGACGTCCCAATGTTCTTTTTTACATTGTGGTATTATTATATACATATTAATATATCTACTAAATAGAAAGGCTTTGTATGTTTTCGTTTCATAAACACGACCGATAGAATATCAAAAAGATTTTTTTCTTAGTCGTCGCTCTCTGCTATCTGTTCATTAGGTAGTTAACGCTCCTTTCCATCGGAGAACACGTAAAGCTGTCGGTACCGTCTATCGTAAGTAACACGCGACAGTTGTTAAAGTGATGTACCTACATTAGTCGCTTTTTTTTGTAAAATTTTCATTTAGATGGCGCGTGAGTTAAACAGCCTAAAGCTACACGTATTTAAATTAAATTCCTTTGCTAATAAATTAAAAGTCAAAACCTAAAACATTTTATTTCTTATTAAAAATAGACCCTTATTCTCTATAGAAAATAAGTGCGCGGTGCGAACGAATAATAGTGACTACTTAATAAATAGTAACGGGTCACCGACTGCTTTTCACATCGCTTGAAATTACATATTTCGAGTTTTACATAGCATTGCCCCAGAATAACGCCGGAGAGTTCTCGGTAACATAGCGTCGAGTATTTCGGAATCGGAAATAAGGATTCCTGGAAATCGCTGGCCTCAGCCCGTGCGCGTTGGAGGACGAACTTCGTGCAAGTCGTGGGTGTAATAAATGGTCTGTAGATTGTACCTATCGGTGTTAAGCGCTTTATAATTAAGAAAAACTTTTATTGCTGTATGATATGATTCGAGGAATTGTAGCGAATTATACACATTAAATAGGAGAGGATATTCTGTCGAAATAACGTCAAACATTACTTCAACGAAAATCTACCTACCTATGTAAAGTTTGGATGAGTTAAATAAAGTACGATATGTAATCAAATGTTTTGTTTTATATGGTTGAAAATGATTTTTTATGGGTTTCTATGTAAACTATTTTTTCGTAGGTAGTTAATAATTATTAAATAAATCAGTTACTATTATGTAATATATACCTACTATTGCATATAACCTAATCCTCTTATCAAGTCTAGCGGGCTCTTTTGGCTCAGTTAGACCCTGACCCTGAAGTCCCAACTAAACCGACTGTGTCGAGCATTGGCGTATCTATTTCTGAATTAATATTATAATTGCGAAAGGTTGGATGTTTGTATATGGATGGATGGATGTCTGTTAATCACGCGAAAACTACTAAAATTTGTTTCTTTTAGCAATTTGTAACTTTATAGTAACTGGACTGAAATATAAACTCGTAAAATAGAACTAATTCTTATAATTCGTAAGTTTAATAGGGTGAGCAGTGGATGCCGTAGCGTGCTTTGCCCTGTATCGAAACTAGTTGGTAGGCCCAAATGAAGAGTATAAATTTCTCACTATATAAACAAAAATGCTTGCATTAAATTAAATATTGATTATATGAAGTTATCACCTCATCCTCCTAATTTTCAAATTGAATATACGCTTTTCTTGCATTTTTTCGACAAAGGTGGAGACGATTTCAGTTTTTCTTTTCTGCCTCTACAGACAATAGTGACAAGTCTGTTAGCTGATCCTGTGCCATCAAAGACCTTTAATAATTTTTTTATCGCTTTTAATCTTAAAAGCTGTATAGGCACGTATGATAACTTTTTTAATATGTTTTTGCGGTATGCAAAAGATTAAGTGACATTGACAACATTTTACTAATTTTTGCTTAGGTACACATGTTCAGGTCCCCTGTTGATCATTGATCGTTGATGCAGCTGATACGGCGGTAGCTACGCCCCTGAGTTTTTTATTTTTTATTTTTAAGATCAAATATAATGTGTTAGCTACATAATCGATAGGTTGAAAAGTAGCTAAGTCATTACTAAAATTAAAAAAATTCAAAAGATTTAAAAAAAAAGTGTTTTTATGAAATGTCAAAAACGCTTTTTTCAAAAATTTCTTCATCGATAAAACCCAAATATTTGATCCAATTTACAATACTACAGACAACAGCTGAATAGATTTATAAATTAATCGGTAGGTATATTAGCACAGAATATTTAATAGATGCCAGATTTAATAGATAGCCTGAAAGTTATTTTAAAAAATTGCTTTTTTTGGTAACAACTTAACTTTGATATTTGAAACAGAATTAGACGCAGTTTTTTTAACGGGAAGTTAAAAATATCAGACAAACAAATAAATGCATTCGTTCAAAACTTATAGTACCTACGTGGTACCTACCTACCTAATAAGTAATAACTTAATACATCAATACCTATACACAACATGATCTTTGGTCGTATCAAATGGAGATGCCATACCTGCGACAAAAATGTGCATACCTACGCAACGAAACATGGCGGATTGCATACTCCGTGTGGTACTCCATCAGGAGAATATTATTGTTCTATGCTTTTGTATTTTACCATACACAGTATATACTTATCTATAGAACTATCCTTGAAGCTTATTGATATAGTAATAAAGTCCATTTTGACATTACTTAGTTAAAATGGGATTTTAGGGTTCCGTACTCAAAAGGTAAAATGGGACTCTGTTACAAAGACTTAGCTTCAGTAGCAGTAGATAATTGTGACGATACTATCGTACTATCGTTATTCAGTAGTAGTTGTAATAACAACTACTACTGAATTATATTAAAGTTATAAACGATTATATTTTAACTTGTTTAATAGGGTCCACAGAATTTATTTAAGGTTTACAACGTAAGTACATAGCGACAAAAAATGGCGGCTCGACACACTCGTGACGTCACGTAAAATGTTGTCTAAAGCAAAACTATTGCGTATAGAACTGGCCTGTTTTCACTGCATATGTTAGATAAAGACGCTATTATGTTTATTATTTCGTCTTATAAACTATTACATATGTAAGTATTTATGTGACATTGTAACATATCCATAGTTTCCTTAATCAGAGTATCAAAGTCAACTGTTGCCCATGTCATAAAAAAAGTCAATCATCAATTTTATTTCCATTACCAGCTGTCGCTTGTCAGCCCTGTCATGTGACACTTGTCAAATGTTAGCAGTCAAATTAAAAGTCAGCTAAAGAATGTCATTATTTATTTACAAAATACAAATAAATTAATAAGTTTAAAATCTGAAAATTAACATTGGAAATATTTTTAAATGGCACGATAATTTGTGTAGATGTGCTTGTGGATCCTTTTCCTAAAATTTAAAAAATATTTATTTCATAATATGCTCTAAACTCCTTCGGAAATGGCAACGGCGTTTCAGCAACAAATATTTGCTTTAGATGCAAGATTTAATGCCTACAGGGCTCCTGGAAATCCAAATTTCAGTAAGTTTCAGTTAGTCATAGCATGAAATTGAACAATAGTACATATTTTCATGGGTGTTTAATATTTTCAGAAACATTGTATATCCGTCGTCGGAGTCAACTTCTTAGAGAAAATGCCAAGTTTAAGGTATAATAAATACATTTTTGTTTCTACAAGTAACGTAATATCTTTAAATACTGAACGCATAATCTCTATTATACGTTTATTGCTTTAAATAATTTAATCCAAGGATTGATAATTACAGGATATAGAAACTATAAAAAAGTACATAAATATAAGAAGTCAGTTATTGCAAAAAAAATATGGGGTACAAGATAATATATCTATCAGCTCTTCCTCTTCAAGACCGAGATCAAGTAGTAAAGTAAGTTCATTTTCTTCCCCAGGTTTAATGTTAAGTCAGTTTGATTTTTCATAAAACATGTGGTGTGTATGATTGTGTTTGAGTACTTGTTTTTTATAAAACACTCTTCGGAATGTAGGCAAGGCTGTAGACGTTTTATCTTAAACATTTTAAACAACATTTTCATAAGGGCTTCAGTGTTAGAAGCTAGCAACAATAATATTAACACTTCTGCAACAGCAACATAGCATACTAATTTATTAATAATTAACTAATTTATTAATATGTATTATTGTTCATTTACAGGCAAGTTTGCCCATTGATGAAAGTATTACAATAAACCTTAAGAAAAAAAATGATATGACTATATCTGAAAATTATGCATTCACTGGTGTCCACCACATATTTGATCAGGTAAATTTGTCATATTCAGAATTAATAAGATAGAAAAAATTTACACAATTATGATCTATTTTGTTATCATAAATTTTCAATATGTTACAATGTATTTTTTTTTAATTTTTGTTTATCATTGTGCTTACAAAAAAATTATTTAGTATCCCTAAATGTTACTTCTGCTGTAAAGGGTCAGTTGTCATGTGCTTCCACACCCAATTATAATATTAAAAAATTGCAATAGGTCACTATTCTAAAATTGGATCCACATATTTTTCAGCATACAGATCAAGTAACAGTGGTCAAATTTGCAAACAATGATCGTTCTAAATTATGCTGTGCTTCATATGATGGTACAGTCTCAATCTGTGATGTCACTGCCAACCCTCCAAAGGTTATATGTATTCTTGAGGGTCACACCAAAGCAGTAACTGGTAAGGATATTATATAACAATGATATATAACATTTAATTTTCCTATTAAAGGATATAATCAATATCAAGAGTCTTCGCAAACAGTGTGTTGTATAAAAAGAGAACTGAATGTGGAGCTAGACAAATCTGCAAGGATCATGACACATGGCACTCGGTTCCCTCTGCCTAACCAGTGAGAGATTTAGCTTGAAGATATATATGTAGGGAAATCTTTTATTACAGCACCACTATTACAACTTTCATTTTATAAATGTGTCATTGCAGTAATCCTTGTGACTTAAGAGTTAGTTATACATTACACATAATAGACCAGGAGGTGATGACAAAATATTAGATGATTTGTACCAGTATGTTGGTTCTTCAGGGGTCTAATTACATTTTGACAAAAAGAAAATAATGGTCCAAGCACAGGTACTGGTGTCCCAATCGTGGTTGTTAATCAAACGTGTCTGATAAATTACGGGTGTTGAACGATTTGTTCCACAAAAATTCTTGTATTTTTCGATAGTTGATAAAAAAAGAAGTAAGCGGTAGAATGTAGAATTTTTGTGGAACAAATCATTGGACACTGGTAATTTATCCGACATTCGATTAACAGCCATGTAGTTGGGCCGCCGGTACCAACGCTATGACTATTATTTTCCTTTTTGTCATTACTTAATTACACCCCCGAAGACATGTGGACTGGTCGGCTTCTAACGAGCTGGTGACGTCGTGCAGTGTGGATGGGCTGCTGTGTATGTGTGTGTGTGCAGATGTAGACTGGTCGGCCTCTAATGAGCTGGTAATGTCATGTGGCGTGGACGGGCTGCTGTGTATGTGTATGTGTGTGTGTGTGTGCAGACGTAGACTGGTCGGCCTTTAACGAGCTGGTGGCGTCATGTGGCGCGGACGGGCTGCTGTGTGTGTATGTGTGTGTGTGTGTGTGTGTGTGCAGACGTGGACTGGTCGGCCTCTAACGAGCTGGTGGCGTCATGTGGCGCGGACGGGCTGCTGTGTGTGTGTGTGTATGTGTGCAGACGTGGACTGGTTGGCCTCTAACGAGCTGGTGGCGTCATGTGGCGCGGACGGGCTGCTGTGTGTGTATGTGTGTGTGTGTGTGTGTGTGCAGACGTGGACTGGTCGGCCTCTAACGAGCTGGTGGCGTCATGTGGCGCGGACGGGCTGCTGTGTGTGTATGTGTGTGTGTGTGTGTGCAGACGTGGACTGGTCGGCCTCTAACGAGCTGGTGGCGTCATGTGGCGCGGACGGGCTGCTGTGTGTGTGTGTGTGTGTGTGTGTGTGTGTGTGTGTGTGTGTGCAGACGTGGACTGGTCGGCCTCTAACGAGCTGGTGGCGTCATGTGGCGCGGACGGGCTGCTGTGTGTGTATGTGTGTGTGTGTGTGTGTGTGCAGACGTGGACTGGTCGGCCTCTAACGAGCTGGTGGCGTCATGTGGCGCGGACGGGCTGCTGTGTGTGTATGTGTGTGTGTGTGTGTGTGTGTAGACGTGGACTGGTCGGCCTCTAACGAGCTGGTGGCGTCATGTGGCGCGGACGGGCTGCTGTGTCTGTATGTGTGTGTGTGTGTGTGTGTGTGTGTGTGTGTAGACGTGGACTGGTCGGCCTCTAACGAGCTGGTGGCGTCATGTGGCGCGGACGGGCTGCTGTGTGTGTATGTGTGTGTGTGTGTGTGTGTGTGCAGACGTGGACTGGTCGGCCTCTAACGAGCTGGTGGCGTCATGTGGCGCGGACGGGCTGCTGTGTGTGTATGTGTGTGTGTGTGTGTAGACGTGGACTGGTCGGCCTCTAACGAGCTGGTGGCGTCATGTGGCGCGGACGGGCTGCTGTGTGTGTATGTGTGTGTGTGTGTGTGTGTGTGCAGACGTGGACTGGTCGGCCTCTAACGAGCTGGTGGCGTCATGTGGCGCGGACGGGCTGCTGTGTGTGTATGTGTGTGTGTGTGTGTGTGTGTAGACGTGGACTGGTCGGCCTCTAACGAGCTGGTGGCGTCATGTGGCGCGGACGGGCTGCTGTGTCTGTATGTGTGTGTGTGTGTGTGTGTGTGTGTAGACGTGGACTGGTCGGCCTCTAACGAGCTGGTGGCGTCATGTGGCGCGGACGGGCTGCTGTGTGTGTATGTGTGTGTGTGTGTGTGTGTGTGCAGACGTGGACTGGTCGGCCTCTAACGAGCTGGTGGCGTCATGTGGCGCGGACGGGCTGCTGTGTGTGTATGTGTGTGTGTGTGTGTGTAGACGTGGACTGGTCGGCCTCTAACGAGCTGGTGGCGTCATGTGGCGCGGACGGGCTGCTGTGTCTGTATGTGTGTGTGTGTGTGTGTGTGTGTGTGTGTGTGTGTGTGTGTGTGTAGACGTGGACTGGTCGGCCTCTAACGAGCTGGTGGCGTCATGTGGCGCGGACGGGCTGCTGTGTGTGTATGTGTGTGTGTGTGTGTGTGTGTGTGTGTGCAGACGTGGACTGGTCGGCCTCTAACGAGCTGGTGGCGTCATGTGGCGCGGACGGGCTGCTGTGTGTGTATGTGTGTGTGTGTGTGTGCAGACGTGGACTGGTCGGCCTCTAACGAGCTGGTGGCGTCATGTGGCGCGGACGGGCTGCTGTGTCTGTATGTGTGTGTGTGTGTGTGTGTGTGTGTGTAGACGTGGACTGGTCGGCCTCTAACGAGCTGGTGGCGTCATGTGGCGCGGACGGGCTGCTGTGTGTGTATGTGTGTGTGTGTGTGTGTGTGTGCAGACGTGGACTGGTCGGCCTCTAACGAGCTGGTGGCGTCATGTGGCGCGGACGGGCTGCTGTGTGTGTATGTGTGTGTGTGTGTGTGTGCAGACGTGGACTGGTCGGCCTCTAACGAGCTGGTGGCGTCATGTGGCGCGGACGGGCTGCTGTGTGTGTATGTGTGTGTGTGTGTGTGTGTGTGTGTGTGTGCAGACGTGGACTGGTCGGCCTCTAACGAGCTGGTGGCGTCATGTGGCGCGGACGGGCTGCTGTGTGTGTATGTGTGTGTGTGTGTGTGCAGACGTGGACTGGTCGGCCTCTAACGAGCTGGTGGCGTCATGTGGCGCGGACGGGCTGCTGTGTCTGTATGTGTGTGTGTGTGTGTGTGTGTGTGTGTGTAGACGTGGACTGGTCGGCCTCTAACGAGCTGGTGGCGTCATGTGGCGCGGACGGGCTGCTGTGTGTGTATGTGTGTGTGTGTGTGTGTGTGCAGACGTGGACTGGTCGGCCTCTAACGAGCTGGTGGCGTCATGTGGCGCGGACGGGCTGCTGTGTGTGTATGTGTGTGTGTGTGTGTGTAGACGTGGACTGGTCGGCCTCTAACGAGCTGGTGGCGTCATGTGGCGCGGACGGGCTGCTGTGTCTGTATGTGTGTGTGTGTGTGTGTGTGTGTGTGTGTGTGTGTGTGTAGACGTGGACTGGTCGGCCTCTAACGAGCTGGTGGCGTCATGTGGCGCGGACGGGCTGCTGTGTGTGTATGTGTGTGTGTGTGTGTGTGTGTGTGCAGACGTGGACTGGTCGGCCTCTAACGAGCTGGTGGCGTCATGTGGCGCGGACGGGCTGCTGTGTGTGTATGTGTGTGTGTGTGTGTGCAGACGTGGACTGGTCGGCCTCTAACGAGCTGGTGGCGTCATGTGGCGCGGACGGGCTGCTGTGTCTGTATGTGTGTGTGTGTGTGTGTGTGTGTGTAGACGTGGACTGGTCGGCCTCTAACGAGCTGGTGGCGTCATGTGGCGCGGACGGGCTGCTGTGTGTGTATGTGTGTGTGTGTGTGTGTGTGTGCAGACGTGGACTGGTCGGCCTCTAACGAGCTGGTGGCGTCATGTGGCGCGGACGGGCTGCTGTGTGTGTATGTGTGTGTGTGTGTGTGTGTGCAGACGTGGACTGGTCGGCCTCTAACGAGCTGGTGGCGTCATGTGGCGCGGACGGGCTGCTGTGTGTGTATGTGTGTGTGTGTGTGTGTGTGTGTGTGTGCAGACGTGGACTGGTCGGCCTCTAACGAGCTGGTGGCGTCATGTGGCGCGGACGGGCTGCTGTGTGTGTATGTGTGTGTGTGTGTGTGCAGACGTGGACTGGTCGGCCTCTAACGAGCTGGTGGCGTCATGTGGCGCGGACGGGCTGCTGTGTCTGTATGTGTGTGTGTGTGTGTGTGTGTGTGTAGACGTGGACTGGTCGGCCTCTAACGAGCTGGTGGCGTCATGTGGCGCGGACGGGCTGCTGTGTGTGTATGTGTGTGTGTGTGTGTGTGTGTGCAGACGTGGACTGGTCGGCCTCTAACGAGCTGGTGGCGTCATGTGGCGCGGACGGGCTGCTGTGTGTGTATGTGTGTGTGTGTGTGTGCAGACGTGGACTGGTCGGCCTCTAACGAGCTGGTGGCGTCATGTGGCGCGGACGGGCTGCTGTGCGTGTGGGAGCTGGCGGCGCGGCGGCGGCTGCGGCTGGCGGCGGACCCGCTGGCCGCGCCGCTGCTCGCCTGCGCCTTCCAGCCCGCCAACAACAACATGCTCATTGTATCCTTTACATTTGGCCTTAACACTTAATTCCCATTTGCATTATAATTTATAACTATGACACCTGATACTTGTTTAATCGAGCTTTGATCAATTTTTTTTTGTGATATTGACATTGTCTCAAAATAAAACCGATTTTAGAAACGTGATTGATTTATTGCCCCCGAAATCCCCTGCACATTAAATTTTAAGAGTTGCTTGTTTAAATGTATCTAGATAGATAGATAGATTTAAACCATTAGTTTTCCCTAAATTAATTTAAACCCAATAAATCATCAGCTATTAGGCTGAATTTATATTCACTGCTATCAGTGAAGGACGAAATAGGTAAAAAAAAGTTAAACACGTCTTATAGCCCAGTTTAATTCTCATGTAACGGCAATATAGTACCCGAAGCTTGTTTCACAAAATATCATAGACTATTTCGCTTTGTATAAAACTTAATTATAGAATACATTTTGTAAGATAAAATAAAAAATATTATAAAACTTATAAAAAATATATGTAATAAAAATATAAGTTGAAATGAAATACCTTTACACGTTTTACATTATATCACAGACATAACATAGAATACACTTTACAAGATAAATAAAAATATATTATAAAACCTATATCTCTTGATTTAACGATATTTAACACTAAGCTTTAACAATATCTCGATCAAAATAGATAAAGAGGTTACTACACCCTGGTGAAATGCTACAGCACTCGATCACAGAGTCAAGTTAAGGAGCTATTGCCTTTTCACCAAACTATACAAATTATTTAAAGACGGTTTTCTATCTGTTACTAAAACTTTCATCAATGCACCAAGATGAAATAATCAGTTCTGATGCTATTGTTTTTGATATGATTATATCCTGAACTAATAACATTATAGGCCGGTAACGCCAGAGGTGTCGTGGAAGTCCTCAACGTCTCAACTGGAATTTATCCCCGAGGTAAGTGTTGCTACATCAGTTATTGTAACTTTATTATAGCACAATAATGAGTCGCTGAACAATTCAATACAATATTAAAATGATTGATGAATCACAAAGGAAAAGTTTGGGATGCATTTTTATGGGATAAAATAGACCATGATAATATAAAAATGTGCTTGGAGTGGCAGTAGGCATACCTAATTTAATCAAATTCTGTCCGTATCCGCTTTAAAATGAAAAGTTTGACACACACACATACACGTCATGCATATTTACGGCGCCGCCGTCAATGGGCCCTCGAGCTTGAATTCCGACAGCGACAGACATTTATGTAATGAGAACACTCATATCAGAAACAAATAATTTACTTACTTTGAGTAAAAAAAATAGCACACACTCCTACAGTCATACTTCACACACAAACATTCATATATATACATATAATAAAATCGTAGGAAAGTCAAAACTGTATAATTGAATATTTTTTTAAAAGAATACTTGGGGCGTGATCTACAATCGATATCCAAGCCAAAAATATAGGTTTTCGAATTTTGTCTGTTTGTCTGTATGTATGTTCGGGGTAAACTCGAAAAGTACTGCATGGATTTACTTCAAATTTTGCATGAATATTACTAACAGGTCGGGTCAACATATAGGCTCCATATTATCACGCTATCAGCTAGCGGGGAGGTGCTGTGCGAAGTAAACGAAGTCCGCGCGGACGAAGTCGCTGGCAACAGCTAGTTTATAATATTTGTGAGAAGATATCAAACAAAAAGATGGTTCTCCAATGGTTAGAACGCACTATTACCTATACGCACAAAACATATTAGGCAATGCTATCCGTATGGCAAATACAGCTTAAGCCCTATTACAGTCACGAAGTTGGGACGAGTCAATGACAAGTACTGACATGGTGGCAGAATATTTACCTGTGTCGATCCAGGCCCGTTTAAAAGTATAAACTGTCTGACTTCCTGTTAAAGAGATGAGCGTATTCTGCGAAGTCCCGCATTCTGCGCTAAACAATACCGCTATATCGTTAGCGCTCGTCACTGTTCACAACACAACAAGGATGGAAAAGAAAAGAGACTCGGAGGAAGCCGTGTTTTAACAGGAACCAGGCAGGCCTTGCTTCCGCATATCATAACTTTCTCTACAAACACACTACAGATACAGAAACACTTGATAACGCCATAGGGCAGCGCCCGACCAGATGGATCATGATATGTCCTTGTTGCAGGTGGAAGCAGTATTTTAGGAGGCAAAGTTCAGGCCATCACGTGCGAGTCGAGCGGTAGTATGTTTTGGGCTGCTAACGATAAGGTACTTACATATTTTTTATAAAGTATATTTCCGCCCATATCCCCGAAGGGGTAGGCAGAGGTGCAACAAGTGCACCCACGATTAGCCGAAGATACTTGGTCCCACAAATGTGATAGGTGGCAAAGCCTATCGCCAACCGGGCACTTTCCAATCCCGGGCAACTTTGTGTTTCTTAGAAAAACTGAAAAAACACTTTTTACTTGCCCGACTCAGGAATCGAACCCGGGACCTCATGTGGTAAACGCCAACGCTGGACCACTAGACCACAGAGGCGACAATTTTATTTATATATTATACTAAGTGCAGATAGTAGTATTAATTTAATTTGTCAAAGTGATTTTTATTTTCATCTGTCATTAGAAAACTAATTTATGATAAACCACATGACAATTAACTATAGCATTGACACCAAGCGAAGAACACTAAAGCGCGCAATAGAATGTAAATGAATTTCATATCCCGACAACAAGCTCGATATTGGCCGAGATTTTCGGCGATTGCTGGCCTAGAATCGACACAGAGTTCTCGGTTAGTACCGTTGGCCAGAATGCCGAGACCGAGATCTTTGCCGAACCCCAAACGTTATTTCAAAAATGTTGTATCAGTTAAGTGTATATCATTTCCAACCTTTTGTGTAATAATGTTTTTTTTATATATAAAAGAGAGGTAAACGGACAGGAGGCTCACCTAATAGTTAGTGATCACCGCCTCCCATGGACAACTACTACATGGACTTCAGTTGCGTTGCCGGCCTTTTAAGAAAGAGTAACCTCTTATCTTGAAGGCCCCTGAGTTGTATCCTTTCGGAAAAACAAATAGTAATATGTTAATCGAAACCATATATTTTAAACCATATATATATTTTTAACCGACTTCAAAAAAGGAGGAGGTTCTCAATTCGGCCGGTATATTTTTTTTTTATGTATGTACACCGATTTCTCCGAGGTTTCTGGACCGATTTACGTGACTCTTCTTTTGTTTGATGCGAAATGGTTTCGAATTGGTCCCATAAAAATTTGATTCAGGTAGGCCCAGTAGTTTTTATTTTATAAGCATTTTTTTAGTAATTTTACCTATCCCGATGTCTGAATTCAAATCTCGCAAGTAAATTTGATCCACTTCCCGGTTACCGATTGAGCTGAAATGTTGTATACATATGTAAATTGGATGACAATGAAAACTTATTATGGCATAGAGCTGATCTGATGATGGAATCGGAAGGTGACTACAGGAACTCAGTAATTAAATGGTTAAAAATCGGTTAATGACACGATTCTATCGAGTTTGGGCTCGTCTGATTCATGTTGACGAGCACTTAGGTGCTTGGTGGTAACTAGGATTCTCCAGGGTCCGATGATGAAGCCAGAAGGTGGCCATAGGAGCTCAGTAATTAAATGACACAACTCTATCGAGTTTGGGCTCGTTTGATTTGTGTTGACGAGCACTATAGTGCTTGGTGGTAACTAGGATCATCGAAGGTCCGATGACGAAACCAGAAGCTGGCCATAGGAGCTTAGTAATTAAATGACACAACTCTATCGAGTTTGGGCTCGTTTGATTCATGTTGACGAGCACTATGGTGCTTGGTGGTAACTAGGGTCCTCCAAGGTCCGATGATGAAGCCAGAAGCTGGCCACAGGAGCTCAATAATTAAATGACACAACTCTATCGAGTTTGGGCTCGTTTGATTCGTGTTGACGAGCACTTTGGTGCTTGGTGGTAACTAGGATCCTCCAAGGTCTAATGATAAATCCAGAAGGTGACCATAGGAGCTCAATAATTAAATGACACAACTCTATCAAGTTTGGGCTTATTTGATTCGTGTTGACGAGCATTTTGGTGCGGTTGGTAACTAGTTATAAAATAAAAGGAAATACTCTTGACAAAAGTCTTCGTTCTACGTCTGTCAGTCGATCAGTTCAGAAGGTAAAGATATAACTTCCACGTTGTTCTAGTAGGCCTGTGAAGGAACTTTTCTTTTTTTTATGGTAGTCGAGCAACAGTAGCTGCTCCGGAAGGAAATTAAAATGTGCTGTGACTAATGACGTCTGTTGTTTTGGATATAATAATTCCTTACAGATTGTACATGCCACTTCAGCGTATTGACTTATGGTGGTTATAACATTACGCTCAGTCATTGAACGAAGTCCTTGTGACGTCTTACGTGCTGCCGCTAGCCGGTTCTCACGTTGCTGAGCAGCTTTCGTATCACTTCTAATCTATGAGCTCTCTGCTTGGTGGACTCCTTAGATAAACGCTCCTTAATGGAGACCAATTCTATGAGCCTTCTGCTCGTCAGACTCGTTCGATAGAGGCTTATTAATCAGATCAAGTCTATTAGCTCTCTGCTCAAAAAACCCATTCGCTAGACGCTCTTGGATCTTACCGAGTCTAGAATTATATTGTTCAAAAGTTTCTTGACGTAAACGTGATTTCATATATTATGCTTTTATGGTCAACAAACGTTTTTCACAATCTTTAATAGTCTCACAAGAACGTGACATTGTGTTACGAAGAGCATTTTTACGGAGACGACTACTTTTATTTTAGTAGGGGAGACCAAGATGCTAAATAGAAAGTTACTCGAGCGTCGTAGGGACCTATTGGATTTTGTAGACTAAATTATAGGAAAAATAAAAAGTCATATAATGTTTTTCGTTTCAATGATGGGGAAAAAATCTACAGATAAAAAAATGTTAAAAAAATCAGTGACATGGAAACACTGAAGCGCGTTAGATTAGGGTATGGTGGGTTAATTGCCGCTAAAATTTAGAAAATCTGACGATTCCAGTGTAGCGTAAGGTAGTGGGAGGGTTACAAATTTGCAAAGAAAACGTTGTCTTGACATTCTCGAGTGCGTCTGAATTTTCTTTTATTATGGAGGAAATGATGTAAGAATTACGAAAAAAATATAATCTGACAATTTCCACAAGCCGAAGTTATCTTTTGTTTTTTTTTCTGCCATAGTTTCTAGTAGTAGTAGTAGTAGTAGTAGTAGGTTTTTTTTCTGCCCTCTATAGAAAGGGCTTATATTTGTTGGAGACACTTAACAGTATGCGAGGTACCCCCTCATATGGTAATCTGCCGCGCTCGAATAAATACCAAAATCCCCTCTTGGGCTCCCCTACTATTTTATGCGTTCCCGTTTCTTGAGGTCTATACTCTATATTAGTTAAGGCGCGCAGCACCTGTTGTAGGTCTACTCAAAATAAGTTAACAATACAACAATACACTAAAAAGTATTAAATAAAAATAACTACGTTAAAAAAACCGACTTCAAAAACAAAAAAAGTCAAAAATAATAAATATTTAATATTAATTAAATACTACCTATTATTTATATGTGCAATTTACTAATAGGTTTGAAGTCGGTGCCAAGCTTTAAGCAAAAAATAATGTTTTAATTACTTAAATGAATACGAGCAAATTAATATAATGAAATTCCTACTTTAAAAATTAAGATACGCAAATAAACCTAATAAAGATAGTAGAGGAGACAGTGCGAGATCGTCCTTCACCGATCTGATAACCAGATAAACCGTATATTTTATCAAATATTATTTATAAACAAATATGCCTATAAGTACTTGCCTGTCCAAAAGTGCTCATGGCTATTTTTAATTAAATTAACTTAAATCTTTTTTTTTCATCAGTTTCATACTTTTGATAATCAAACGAAATTTATTTCACTAATAATTTTTAACACACAGAATATGCCCAGGTAGGCTTGCCCACTCATTTCTGTGTATGGCTACCTGGTAAGCAGGTGTGAACAAGTAAGTCAATATAGGTGACTCCATCGATCTGCTAACTTATCGAAAGTTATATCAAATTTTAGATTATTTTATTACAAAGTCAGTCACATATACTTGCCTCCAAAAAATTGTACTCAAAGTACTGTTGCCAAGCTAAAAACTTAGCATGAGTACTTTTGGATAGGCAAGTAATTATAGGCATATTTGTTTATAAATTATATTTGATAAAATATACGTCTCATCTGATTATCAGATCGGTGAAGGACGATCTCCCACCGGCTCTTAGACCAAGAGCAATTAAGTCTTAATATTACAAGCAGCTTCAATCAATACGAAGAATACTAAAAAAAATAATTACGAAAATGTATTCAACAGAATTCCTAAACTAAATGGTCTAAATGGTCATGTGAATTAATGTAGAATTATCAATTAAGCTAAAAGGCATCAAAATTTTTAATTTCAAATTGACACCATATAATAGTAGAAAATGTTGGTAGCCTAATTAATTTTTAATAACTTGTAACATCCATATTCTTGCAAATAACTATTTTCTTTCTTTCTTTCAAAAATTTTATGTACTTATTCAAGACTTTCGTCAACGATGTCTGCCCGCGCGTGTCGGCCGGTGTAAGTATTAAATTGGCTTGGCACCGACTTCAAACCTATTAGTAAATAGCACATATAAATAATAAGTAGTATTTAATTAATATTAAATATTTATTATTTTTGACTTTTTAGTTTTTGAAGTCGGTTTTTTTAACGTAGTTATTTTTACAGAATATAATGTGCACACGAATGAGTGTGAAATGTAGTATTGTTTGAGTCCATAGCGAATGCGCTTCTCTCGGTAATATTTATAATATCCTGTTTTATCAGAAAAGTATGTTTATTTAGATATGAATCACAAAATCGATCATCTTTAAAAAATCCTTAAAATACACACACACTTCTGCTCGCCTTGTTGGTCTAGTGATTATTTTCTTCTGTAGAGATCCTGGCGTCCTGGTTTTGACCCTCGGTCTTCTAGAGAAGAAAAAAAATTCTAGTAACAGCCTCGTCAGCGCTGCTTTTCTTCCTTATCCGGCTCAAAGGCCTATCGGGAACATTCTTTATTTACTCATTTAAAATTACAATTTGAAACATAATGTTATACATTATCTGACACTATCATAAGCTGTATTCAGACGCGCCCCTTTCTTTCGTAAATAACATTACTTATTACTATTCAATGCGGCACGTTTACGAGAGTCAAACTGAAAGTTCTTAGAAAATCAAAAGCTGAGCAAATTAGCAAGTCATTAATTTTATTTATTTGTTTATTTAAAACTTTATGCACAGTTAAATACATAGGTGGACTATATGCTACATGGCATTCTCTACCAGTCAACCCAAATTGATTGGAAGACTCCACATTTGAAGGGGTGCATGAGTAGAGTTTTCATTAAATGAACAACCGCTGACGTTATATTAATCTATACAAATAAATAAAATTGGTGTGTCTGTTTGTAATATTAAAATAACCGCTTTTTAAGGTTTTTCAGTTTGACCCTCGTAAACACTTTATACACTATTCACTTTCGCCGTTCGTAACAAGCCTGGAGTCTTCCGGAAGTCAATGAATTCTCTCTTACTTTGTATGCTAACGTTATAACAAGAATAATGCGTTATTTTGAAATTAGTAAAGCAGCGATTGGGATCGTCATCCTTTTTTCAGTCAACAGTTTATCCGCTGTACTGTTGGAATTGTTTAACCGCGTAGTGGTCCGCTCTGCATACGAGGAAAAGTTACCTTTTTCCCAAATAACTATTTAATAAAAAATAATTTGTAATATTTTTAATCACTGACAAAAATGCCCGAACATGATTTCTTGATTTTTTTTTTTTTTTTTTTTTATAGAAGAGGGGGCAAACGGACAGGAAGCTCACCTGATGGTAAGTGATTACCGCCGCCCATAGACAACCACACTACCAGAGGTCTTGTAATTGCGTTGCCGGCCTTTTAAGAATGAGTAAGCTCTTTTCTTGAAGGTCCCTAAGTCGTATCCATTTGGAAAAAATTCTGCCGATAGCTGGTTCCACAAAGGAGTGGTGCGGGGCAAAAAATGCCTCGAGAATCGCACGGTTGTGGATTTCCAGACATCGAGATGGTAAGGATGGAACTTCGAATTTTGTCGCGATGTCCGATGGTGAAATTCGGCAGCAGGAATTAATCCAAACAGTTCCTCGGAACATTCCCCATGGTAGAGCCGATAAAAGATGCAGAGTGATGCCACATCTCTACGTAACGCCAAAGAATCAAGCCGATTTGAAAGAGTCTCGTCCTCGACGATTCGAGCCGCCCTACGTTGAATTCGATCAAAAGGAAGGAGCTGGTACTGAGGAGCTCCCGCCCATAAATGAGAGCAGTACTCCATATGAGGCCGGATTTGCGCCTTATAAAGTAATAAGCGATGGGCCGGTGTGAAGTACTGCCTGGCCCTACTGAGAACTCCCAGCTTTTTAGAGGCTAATTAAGCCTTGCCTTCCAAGTGACCGCGGAACTGAACGTCACTCGTAATGTCGACTCCAAGTATTCCAATACTGGCTGTGGCTTTCAGGGAAGTATTTTCAAAACGAGGTGATACGACAAAGGGTGATTTTTTAGCGGTAAACGCGCAAACTTGTGTCTTAATGGGGTTGAATTGGACCAAATTTAATCGACCCCACTCCGAAGCAACAGAAAGTTGTGCTTCAATTTCTGACACTAGTTTGTTCCGGCACTTGTTGACGTGTTCCCGAGAAATTCCGCTGCGGCCAGAGTACAAAGCATCGCCCGTACTGTCATCCGCATAACAATGAATGCTGCTCGATCGCAACATGTCATTAATGTGCAGAAGAAACAGCGTAGGCGATAGCACACAACCTTGAGGAACACCAGCATTGACGAGTTTAAGGTCAGAGCATGCACCATCAACAACGACCCTTATACTCCGATCCGTCAGAAAACTGGTGATCCATTTGCACAATTTCTCAGGAAGCCCATAGGATGGAAGCTTGGAAAGAAGTGCCCTGTGCCATACCCGATCTAAGGCCTTCGCTATGTCCAAACTAACTGCCAATGCCTCTTCTTTATTCTCGACTGCCTCCGCCCATCGATGTGTTAAGTAAACCAGAAGATCACCAGCTGAGCGTCCGCGACGGAAACCGTACTGGCGGTCACTAATCAGCTGGTGCTCCTCAAGATACCTCAGAAGCTGGTAGTTAATAATGGACTCCATTATTTTGGAGAATAAGGAGGTTATTGCTATAGGCCGATAGTTGGACGGGACCGATTGATCGCCTTTTTTAGGGATTGGGTGCACTAAGGCGGTCTTCCAAGTTATGGGCACGACGCCTTTTGAGTAGGAGAGTCGGAACAAATGCGTTAAAACCGGTGCCAACTCTGGAGCACATATCTTTAGCACGATTGGAGAGATGCCATCAGGCCCACTCGACTTATGGACGTCCAAGGAAAAGAGTGCCTTACGCACTGTAGTTTGCAAGAACTTTACCTCCGGCATGGAAGTATCACACCGCGGGATAGTAGGTGGTGTATTTCCTTGGTCGTCTATAGTCGAGTTGGCTGCAAAAAATGAGCCTAAGAGATCAGCTTTCTCTTTTGCAGAATGGGCTAGAGAGCCATCATCTTTGTGCAAAGGTGGAAAAGAGGGCATACAGAAATTAACTTGAACAGCTTTGGCTAGAGACCAGAACGCACGAGTTCCCGAAGGAAGGCGAACTAGCTTCCCGCCAATTCTGCCAATGTGCTCGGATTTTGCTTTAGCGATGGTTCTTTTAAAAGACCTAGAGGCATAATTGTACTCCTTTCTGAGTGTGCTGGTATTTACATCCTGAGATGCCGATGCCGCAGCCCAGGCATGGTAGGATTCATGCTTTCGGCGTGAAGCCGTTTTGCATTGGTGACCAAACCATGGCTTAGACTTGCCACCAACGGGTACAGCAGAAAACGGAATGTAAAGTTCCATTCCCTGCAGCACCACATCAGCGACGCAGTCAGCAACGACATCTGGATCTTCCAGTGAGGAGCACACACGCCTCCATGGGTAAGATGCAAAAAAAGACCGCATCCCGTCCCAATCTGCTGACCTATAGTGCCAAACGCGACGGCAGCCTGAAGAACGAGGCCGTGATAAGCGCGTAATCGGCACTTTGCTCCGTACTAGGCAGTGGTCCGATGAACCAAGTGGAGCGTCTACAGAAACCTGATAACTGTCTGGGTGTGAGGTCAGCAGAAAGTCTAACAAGGAAGGAAGATGGTGGTCCACATCTGGAACACGCGTAGGCGAGGTAACCAGCTGTGTCATACCATACGCTAAAGCAAAATCGTGAACAGATCTCCCCGCATGATCGGTAGTACGTGAACCGAGCCATTCGGCATGGTGGGCGTTAAAATCACCGATGATCACGATTTCTGCGGAGGGGATCTGCTGCAGCACGGAATCTGTTGCAATTTGGATGTGCTCTATGAGTCGGTCTGATTCGGCGTTTCCGCTGTGGGACCTGTACAGGCACGCATAGATGCGGGGATGGTCGTCGCAGTCTACACGTAGCCAGAGGATGGATAGGTCCTTGCCTTCAAGGCTGCTGAGACGTCGAGAACAGATATCCTCTCTGACGTAAGCACAAACTCCCGCCCGGGGTACAAATGAATGCTCAAATTTGTACCCAGGGTAGGAGAGATATGAGGTATCAGCCGGAGAAGATATCTGCGTCTCGGTTAAAAAGAACAAAGCCGGCTTGGCCGTCTCAAGGTGGTGGTGGACGGCATTTAAATTCGAGTGAAGACCCCTAATATTAATAAAGTCCACGTGGAGTGTGGTAGGGGATGCCTGAAGATTTTTGTTCCGTTTGCCCCGAGCAGCGAAGTGTGTGAGCGCGATTTTGCCCCCCCCAGAGTACGCAGGGCAGCCTGGGCATCCATGATTAGGTTGATGACAAATTCCTGAACATGGATGTCCAGAGGGGGATTCTCCACTGCTAACGCTAGTGGTACCCCCCTGGGGTAAACTACTACCTTTGAATCGCACTACCATAGTGTTAGGGGGAGGGGGGAAAGGGCCTCCGGGAACCTCACAGACCAAACGGAACGCAACAGCAAAGCTGTTCCTTTACGTTGGTTTTAAGTGAGGTAGTGGTATTGCCCCGGTCGTGCCGGCCCATTCAGCTAAGCATAGCACTACCACTTTTATTGACTGACTGCACCAGTAGAATAATTTCACAGAAGAAGATTATTCCACCAGCGGGCGATGGGGTCGTCACGTCCCGACGCCGGGAAAAATTATTTACGCCGGGAATTGATTAAAAGTTTTCAAATAAATAAACGGATTGAAGAACAAAATAGTTGCTGATCAAGGGACACTTAATATGCCTTAAAGCGCGTCTTCAAATTGAACCGTGCCATTTAGCGCGATTAGGCGATTACGGCTCTCATGAGATCCAATGACGTCAAGGTTTTCAAAAATATAGTTTTTGATATATTTTCTTGTTTACGACACATCTATACAAATCTATGATAACTTGAATTAAAGAATTACTGAGAATAATTTTCTAAATAAGGTATTTTTGTATTATTGTTACATTTTTACTTTTAAAAAGTTATTTTATACAATTTCTTAGAACATTTTTGCTAAATTTGCTGCAGCTTTTTTATGTATTTTTTCAAACTTTTGTGTTATTGTGTCATGAATTAGACTAAGTGGCAAAATCTTCTTGCCAGGTAGGTGCAAAATAAATAAATACATTAAATTTCATTAAAAAAATTACGATATCTATGCAGAATAGAGGTAAGGAGGACCGTCTTATATAGGAGTAAAATTGTAAAATTATTTAGCTTTGTACTTAAAATATAGTGTCAGGTACCGGGCAGAATTGTGTTGGCTATGGCTATGAACATATATGTTTTATCTACAACAGCTACGCGCCGTCTGGAGTGAAGTGTGCTGAGCAGAACTATTTAACAGCGCTGGTAGAATTATTTTAGATGGATACTTTTACTTCTTATGCACAAAGTTGGCGGTGGTGGTGGCCTTACCTTTACCCTTCATACGGGGTGTCCCAAAAGTCGACGTCAAGCCCAAATCTTCTGATAGGTAAGGCCATACCAGTTATCAGAAAAAATATAAAAATAATCTAAGAAATATATTTTTGAAATTATGGTAATTTTTTTTATTCGTGAAAGTGTACACAATGTGACAGTTTTTTCATTCCTGTTGCTAAACATTTGCTAGTAATTTTTTTTTAGGACGGTCAGCTTAAGTAGTGCGAATAATTTACTTTGAAAACGTGGTACGGTATGAAATGACATTTTCCTTCAAGCTGGAGTGGCCGGCACAGGGTTTAGGGTTACAGGTTGGAGAAGCACTATTCAGAATGACGTAAGAGAAAAAAAATTGGCAAAAATTAAATATTTGTAGCAACAGGAATGAAAAAAATGTCACATTGTGTAACTTTCTCAAATAAAAAATACCATAATTTCAAAAATACATGACTTAGATTTTTTTAATTTTTCTGATAACTGGTATGACCTTACCTATCAGAAGGTTTCGGCTTGACGTCGGCTTTTGGGACACCCTGTAAAAATACCTCATTAGTCATGTGACATTTAAAGTAGTTTTTCTATGTCAGGCAAAGATATAAAATTCTGTCTACCTCATGACATCATCATTCACAAAGTTTGTAAATCTGTAAACAAAATATTACTGCATATTTTGCGAAACTATTGGTTTTACGTTTAAGATAAAAATATAACACCAATTATAATTTACATACGTTAAGAAATAGTTGCAAATGCTTAATTATAATATGAGTTAATTTTTTCATCAATAATGTGTTGAAACTATGCACTAACATATCATACCAAAGAAAATTAAGTTTAGTGATTGCTACAATAAATCTAGTTTTTAGATAAAATTAACAAAAATTACAAGGGTTGCTTCGTTGGTATTTAATTTTATCAAGGTAAAATTGACCAATATCAATACATATAAGGTATGGTACTTGCAACCACACTCATTGTCCGCATCACAAGTGTATTCTGTCCGATGGTCCGATCGCGTAATGTACGGTGGCAGGGCGTGATAGTGAGCTACGTGATGTCGGGCACGGGCGCGCTGAGCAAGTTGCGGCGCTGCGTGGTGGGCGGCGGCGTGAGCAGCCTCAGCTGGAGCCCCTGGCTGGCGAGACACCCCGCGCTGCTCGTCAGCGCCGCCGACGACGCGCTCTACCTGTTCCGGTACCGCCCCTCACACACACATATCACTACACACCCACTGCCCCGGCTGGCGAGACACCCCGCGCTGCTCGTCAGCGCCGTCGACGACGCGCTCTACCTGTTCCGGTACCGCCCCTCACACACACATCACTACACACCCACTGCCCCGGCTGGCGAGACACCCCGCGCTGCTCGTCAGCGCCGCCGACGACGCGCTCTACCTGTTCCGGTACCGCCCCTCACACACACATATCACTACACACCCACTGCCCCGGCTGGCGAGACACCCCGCGCTGCTCGTCAGCGCCGTCGACGACGCGCTCTACCTGTTCCGGTACCGCCCCTCACACACACATCACTACACACCCACTGCCCCGGCTGGCGAGACACCCCGCGCTGCTCGTCAGCGCCGCCGACGACGCGCTCTACCTGTTCCGGTACCGCCCCTCACACACACACATCACTACACACCCACTGCCCCGGCTGGCGAGACACCCCGCGCTGCTCGTCAGCGCCGTCGACGACGCGCTCTACCTGTTCCGGTACCGCCCCTCACACACACATCACTACACACCCACTGCCCCGGCTGGCGAGACACCCCGCGCTGCTCGTCAGCGCCGCCGACGACGCGCTCTACCTGTTCCGGTACCGCCCCTCACACACACATATCACTACACACCCACTGTCCCGGCTGGCGAGACACCCCGCGCTGCTCGTCAGCGCCGTCGACGACGCGCTCTACCTGTTCCGGTACCGCCCCTCACACACACATCACTACACACCCACTGCCCCGGCTGGCGAGACACCCCGCGCTGCTCGTCAGCGCCGCCGACGACGCGCTCTACCTGTTCCGGTACCGCCCCTCACACACACACATCACTACACACCCACTGCCCCGGCTGGCGAGACACCCCGCGCTGCTCGTCAGCGCCGTCGACGACGCGCTCTACCTGTTCCGGTACCGCCCCTCACACACACATCACTACACACCCACTGCCCCGGCTGGCGAGACACCCCGCGCTGCTCGTCAGCGCCGTCGACGACGCGCTCTACCTGTTCCGGTACCGCCCCTCACACACACATCACTACACACCCACTGCCCCGGCTGGCGAGACACCCCGCGCTGCTCGTCAGCGCCGTCGACGACGCGCTCTACCTGTTCCGGTACCGCCCCTCACACACACATCACTACACACCCACTGCCCCGGCTGGCGAGACACCCCGCGCTGCTCGTCAGCGCCGCCGACGACGCGCTCTACCTGTTCCGTAACCGCCCCTCACACACACATCACTACACACCCACTGCCCCGGCTGGCGAGCCACCCCGCGCTGCTCGTCAGCGCCGCCGACGACGCGCTCTACCTGTTCCGGTACCGCCCTTCATACACACATCACTACACACACACACACACACACACACACACCCACACACCCGCACACGCACACGCACACGTACACGCGCGTGAGCACCATTCCACGCGAGCCCGCTTCTGCTCCTCTGTCAGTTCATGAGGGATCCAACGACAATAAAGTTTCCGAATTTTCAATTCTTCGTGTAAAATTTTCTGAATTTGGCTCATACCAATCCCCAATAGTCCTCGAATTCTTTCATAGGTAATCCGGGTTTTTTTTCAACTAACCGCTTAACAGTAGCCACATTATTTTCGTTGAAGGCCGCCCTTCACGAAATTCGTCATGTAAAGAAACTCGACCTCTCTCAAATTCAGCAGACTATCGCCTTACGGTGCTCAAACAAGGTGCTTCTCTCACAAAAGCATTTTGAAGACGAGCGGCACAGTCTTGCGGAGAAAGAGAACTTTTAAAATCAAAAAAAATCATCGCTCTAAAATCTTTTAGACTTAATTCCATTTTCGTTGCGTACGTAGAACTTTGATGTGTGATAAAAAAACAATTGACAAATCATTTCCCGCCATTTTTCTTTATTACTAAGAAGGTTGCAACGTTTTAAAAATATAACATTCGAAATTCAAATAGTTCCGATTAGCTAGAAGTGCAAAACTTTTAGTGCGCCCCATGTATATAATATTATGTAATCTGTTATTCATTTAATATTTTTATCCTGGTCGTATGACCTGCTGTCGCGGTCCCGCACGAGTCACAGTCTCCCCCTCCCCCTCCCCCCGCAGGGTGTGTGACGGCGAGGGCGGGCTGTCGCTGACGCGGCGGTCCCGCACGAGTCACAGTTTCCCCCTCCCCCTCCCCCCGCAGGGTGTGTGACGGCGAGGGCGGGCTGTCGCTGACGCGGCGGTCCGGCACGAGTCACAGTTTCCCCCTCCCCGTCCCCCTCCGCAGGGTGTGTGACGGCGAGGGCGGGCTGTCGCTGACGCGGCGGTCCCGCACGAGTCACAGTTTCCCCCTCCCCCACCCCCCGCAGGGTGTGTGACGGCGAGGGCGGGCTGTCGCTGACGCGGCGGTCCCGCACGAGTCACAGTTTCCCCCCCCCCTCCCCCCGCAGGGTGTGTGACGGCGAGGGCGGGCTGTCGCTGACTCGGTGGTCCCGCACGAGTCACAGTTTCCCCCTCCCCCTCCCCCCGCAGGGTGTGTGACGGCGAGGGCGGTCTGTCGCTGACGCGGCGGTCCCGCACGAGTCACAGTTTCCCCCTCCCCCTCACCCCGCAGAGTGTGTGATGACAAGGGCGGGCTGTCGCTGACGCGGCGGTCTCGCACGAGTCACAGTTTCCCCCTCCCCCTCCCCCCGCAGGGTGTGTGACGGCGAGGGCGGGCTGTCGCTGATGCGGCGGTCCCGCACGAGTCACAGTTTCCCCCTCCCTCTCCCCCCGCAGAGTGTATGACGGCGAGGGCGGGCTGTCGCTGACGCGGCGGTCCCGCACGAGTCACAGTTTCCCCCCCCCCTCCCCCCGCAGGGTGTGTGACGGCGAGGGCGGGCTGTCGCTGACGCGGCGGTCCCGCACGAGTCACAGTTTCCCCCTCCCCCACCCCCCGCAGGGTGTGTGACGGCGAGGGCGGGCTGTCGCTGACGCGGCGGTCCCGCACGAGTCACAGTTTCCCCCCCCCCTCCCCCCGCAGGGTGTGTGACGGCGAGGGCGGGCTGTCGCTGACTCGGTGGTCCCGCACGAGTCACAGTTTCCCCCTCCCCCTCCCCCCGCAGGGTGTGTGACGGCGAGGGCGGTCTGTCGCTGACGCGGCGGTCCCGCACGAGTCACAGTTTCCCCCTCCCCCTCACCCCGCAGAGTGTGTGATGACAAGGGCGGGCTGTCGCTGACGCGGCGGTCTCGCACGAGTCACAGTTTCCCCCTCCCCCTCCCCCCGCAGGGTGTGTGACGGCGAGGGCGGGCTGTCGCTGATGCGGCGGTCCCGCACGAGTCACAGTTTCCCCCTCCCTCTCCCCCCGCAGAGTGTATGACGGCGAGGGCGGGCTGTCGCTGACGCGGCGGTCCCGCACGAGTCACAGTCTCTCCCTCCCCCTCCCCCCGCAGGGTGTGTGACGGCGAGGGCGGGCTGTCGCTGACGCGGCGGTCCCGCACGAGTCACAGTCTCTCCCTCCCCCTCCCCCCGCAGGGTGTGTGACGGCGAGGGCGGGCTGTCGCTGACGCGGCGGTCCCGCACGAGTCACAGTTTCCCCCTCCCCCTCCCCCCGCAGGGTGTGTGACGGCGAGGCCGGCTGTCGCTGATGCGGCGGTCCCGCACGAGTCACAGTTTCCCCCTCCTCTCCCCCCGCAGGGTGTGTGACGGCGAGGGCGGGCTGTCGCTGACGCGGCGGTCCCGCACGAGTCACAGTCTCTCCCTCCCCCTCCCCCCGCAGGGTGTGTGACGGCGAGGGCGGGCTGTCGCTGACGCGGCGGTCCCGCACGAGTCACAGTCTCTCCCTCCCCCTCCCCCCGCAGGGTGTGTGACGGCGAGGGCGGGCTGTCGCTGATGCGGCGGTCCCGCACGAGTCACAGTTTCCCCCTCCCCCTCCCCCCGCAGAGTGTGTGACGGCGAGGGCGGGCTGTCGCTGACGCGGCGGTCCCGCACGAGTCACAGTCTCTCCCTCCCCCTCCCCCCGCAGGGTGTGTGACGGCGAGGGCGGGCTGTCGCTGACGCGGCGGTCCCGCACGAGTCACAGTTTCCCCCTCCGCCTCCCCCCGCAGGGTGTGTGACGGCGAGGGCGGGCTGTCGCTGATGCGGCGGTCCCGCACGAGTCACAGTTTCCCCCTCCTCTCCCCCCGCAGGGTGTGTGACGGCGAGGGCGGGCTGTCGCTGACGCGGCGGTCCCGCACGAGTCACAGTCTCTCCCTCCCCCTCCCCCCGCAGGGTGTGTGACGGCGAGGGCGGGCTGCCGCTGACGCGGCGGTCCCGCACGAGTCACAGTCTTTCCCTCCCCCTCCCCCCGCAGGGTGTGTGACGGCGAGGGCGGGCTGTCGCTGATGCGGCGGTCCCGCACGAGTCACAGTTTCCCCCTCCCCCTCCCCCCGCAGGGTGTGTGACGGCGAGGGCGGGCTGTCGCTGACGCGGCGGTCCCGCACGAGTCACAGTCTCTGCCTCCCCCTCCCCCGCAGGGTGTGTGACGGCGAGGGCGGGCTGTCGCTGATGCGGCGGTCCCGCACGAGTCACAGTTTCCCCCTCCCCCTCCCCCCGCAGGGTGTGTGACGGCGAGGGCGGGCTGTCGCTGACGCGGCGGTCCCGCACGAGTCACAGTCTCTGCCTCCCCCTCCCCCGCAGGGTGTGTGACGGCGAGGGCGGGCTGTCGCTGACGCGGCGGTTCCGCACTTGCCACCGGCGGCTGTCGGTGCGCTCCTGCTTCTGCCCCATCATGTCGTTCCGGCGCGGCGTGTGCGTGCTGAGCGGCTCGGAGGACTCCTGCGTCTACTTCTTCGACATCGAGGGCATGGCTGCGCAGCCCGTCGTCAACAAGTTGCAAGGTGAGATATAGGAAAACTGCATCAAATAACATTTTATTATATTAAATATCTTTATTTCTAAAAAGTGATAGAATTAATCAGGCTTGTTTAACATAATCGAAGAAAATGGAAGACGCTTATTCTAAAATAGTTTGGGAAACACGAATTTGAAATGTGTTATCAATTTCAATCCAAGATTAGATAAATACGCAAGACTGACAAAAAAGTCGTTACACTATGAAAGGTGATAGAGTCGTTACACTAGATGGCGTTCTCTAATAATGAGACTATTTGCTTTGGTTATATCAGTCGCAGAAATAAACATTTTATAAAAAATTTCCCCATGTTGGTCCCGGGCTCCTTTGAAGAATAGGCCAACTGCCGTTCTGCCAGGCAGATATTCGTCGTCGCACCATTGTGACTACTATGTGGTAGAGTTCTGCATCGGGTCTGGTCCCATCGCCTTACCTATTCCTGCCTTAATAGCGTCAGTGCTAGTCACTGTCGTGTTCCTGTTTGGAGAGTAAGGTAGCCGGTAAACTTATGCATGGGGCATTAGACCTCGCCACAAGATAGCAACGCACCATTAACATCTTAGGTGTCTATAGGCGATGGTCGACTTTTTCCATCTGGAGACCCATCTGCTTGTTTGTTATCTTATGATATAAAAAAAGATTCTTATAATGAAACTAGCTGTTGCCAGCGACTTCGTCCGCGCGGACTTCTTTTACTCCGCGTTAAAGATTAACAGTCGGGGCCCTTTGTGAATATTTGATAGCAAAAATTGAATGGGCCCCGACTGTTAATCGTTCTGTAATGAATTAAAATTCATGAATTGTTTTATATGAGCATCGATTATAGAACTATTTCAATGGTGTAGTTATTCATTATTACTTTATATGATTATAACCTACTGGGCTTGTTTCTTTCTTTTAAGTTTTTATTTAAGGCGAGGCATCGCGGCAAACGAAAAAAAAACTGGTTTGGTAAATCACGTTTTTTGTACCGATTGTTAAATAAAATATACCTGAAGACATTACCTAAAGAATGTGCTAACTCATTACCAGCAGCGTGCACAGAATTATGACACCGGGTATGCAGCTCTCGATACTCGATCACAAAAACTTTTTCTTATAGATTTGTAGCATAGCTACAGCCACGCGACGGATCTCTAAGTCGGAAATCATGCCAACAGAATAAGTCTTAGATGTACTACTATTCATGTACATCTTCAAACAAAACAGCAATCGATCGTCGCGGCGAATGAAATTGTAATAAAATAAGTAAAATAATAATCTCAATTAATATCTAACTACTCACCTAGTCAGCTTCAATTTTCACTGAAGGTTCTGATTACTTGAGATTATTATACACCGGTATAAATAAACGCAAGATTTTGACCACCTCAAATATATTATCCAAGTGAGTGATAGTTACAGAACACATCCCTTGCGAGATATCCGATATGGCCTTATATAATATAAACTTAATAATAAAATTACGGGTTAGTAAAAAAACAAACTACTCATTCATTTATAGATTACTAGCGACCTGCCCGCGGTTTCACCCGCGTAGTTTTTGTTCTCGTTGGAATATCTGAAAGGTTTATATACTGAAACCTTCCTCAAGAATCAATCTATCTATTAAAAAAACCGTATCAAAATCCGTTGCGTAGTTTTAAAAATTTAAGCATGCATATGGACATAGGGACAGACAGAGAAAGCTACTTTTTTAAATATGATTTTAGGATATCGTCATAGAAAGTAGGATTGCGTTTTAATTCTATCATTAATGTCGTTTCTATAAAAATCATGGAAAGCTCTGTGAGTCGTTGATTTTGTGTGTTTCTGTGTATTGCAACTCGGGTACACACCTACATTTAGACACGATTTGAATCTTTTCACTGAATGACAAAATAGAAAAAACTTGTTATTTTTAATTTTTAATAAACACACATTTTCAACACAAACTTCACAATCAAATAACATTTAAAAAAATCAACAAATGCACTAGTAAAAGCAAATTACTACAATTATTATAGAAACTCAGTAATAACCTATTAAATGTACCTACACACTTTCAAATATTAAAATGAAAACTTTATATAATATACTGGCACAAACAAAATAATAAACAATGCTTAACAGTTATCACACGAAAAAGCAAATGGCCCCCGCGAAACACAAAACATTTCTGATATTTAAACAAATAAAACCTTACTAAACAAAAATGCATAATGTGATCATATTGTTTGCCAATAATATTTCGTCTATTATCTTTACCCGGATTATAGAACAAGCTCGCAGTACTTGCCCTACAGAATAGCATGATTGTGTGAGTGAGCCAATTATGTGCGGATAGGTAATTATGTCTCGCACACATTTACAATGTGAGGCAGATTACTAGCGGCATTAATTCAATATTATTTATCGTTTAATAAACGCCTGGCCAACATGTTTGAGTGCTGTGCTTGCAAATAGGTGCTATTTAAAAATATTAGGCGTTTTTAAGTTATTATATTTTGTTTATTCATTTCTTTATAATTAATTAAAGTCATCTAAAACGTATAAACGTTTTATTAAAATATAGGTAAAGCAGAGCTTTTGTGTCTCTATATTGTGCACGCCCCTGCTCATTACATGATAGAATGTACTTAGTCGATCATATAAAATTCGAAAAACAGGCTAAAAAATCTCTAAAACAAATAATTTGTTTATAATATTTCTAATCTTCCACATGATTTTTATATGGTGATATTTAGTTGTAAAAACAAAAAAGAATGTGCTAAATTTTAGTTTTCAGCTGATGATAGGACATTTAGGACATTTATTTATCCGAAAATTAACACCATTCCCAGCGGTTTCAGAACATACTGCGCCATCCATTTTCTATAGATCTGACGCGCGTCGAAATACCTCGCCTTTGGCAATGAATCTTTTTCAAGATTAAATGCAGTCGGGTTTTTTATCAATAATGTTTTTATTTTATACTTTTTAGTTAGGATTAATTTCGATATTAAGATTATAAGACGGTTAATTACACAATCTTGTTATTTCATTCAGAGAGTGAATATCGTGGTTATTATTAAGTAACTTGCGGTGGTTTTAACTACTGATTATTAGCACAGAATACTAGAGACTAACAGAAGTCAATGTTACATACAAGTAATATTCGAGCATAGCACGCATAGAGACCTGTCACGGACACGATATCTCGGACCGGTGCGGAACAAACTGTCCTAATTTCCCAAACCATTCCGAGATATCGCGTCCGTGAGAGGTGTCTATGTGCGCTATGCTCGAATATTACTTATGTACATTGACTTCTGTTAGTCACCAGTATTCTGTGTTATTAGCCTCTCTAGAGATCTAATCCAGCTCAAAGCAACGTATGACCTTTAGCAAAATCCGTGAACTTAAATCAACCACAGCTCGGTCCAAAGTAGCTCCTTAGAACTTGACCCCAACACATATCAATGGCAACATTTTTCGTTGAATTTTACCATGTCCACGAAGTGCATCGAATTCTGTCGACGATTCTGGTTACATTCTAACTCCTATTCCAAGAATATTGCTTTTAATTGGTCCCTTCGAGGAGTTGGCCACTCTATTGTCCTTATAACTCCCATTGTTCTCATCCCATTGTATAATATAATATTCAATTTACCTATATTATTTATATTTAACATTAATCCCCCTTAACATTAATTAATTAAATATAAAGTACCTGTTATAAATAGGAAAATAGCGAGTAATTTAAATTGTTATACATACATAGGTAGGTATTGACCTATATCCTAAACTATTAGCTACCTACCTTTGTGGTACCTACTTATTTAAAATTATGAATAGAACCGCTATCTTAAAAATAGAGCAGCTTGTCTGGATTTCAAAACTCGAGATCTGATAAATACCCAATTTGGAACGTTCTGAAATTTGGAAATATTTCATTTTCCTAGTGGGAACTTAAATAGACCAACTGCTATTCGGCCAGGTAGGTCGTTAAAAGCGATTTATTGGCTATACGTGTCACTACTCACTACCATCGTGATTACTAAGTTTTTTTTTTTTTTATATATATCATAAGATAGCACACAAGCAGATGGGTCTCCTGATGGAAAAAGTCAACCATCGCCTATAGACACCGAAGATGTTAAGGCGATAACATACGCCAAACTACGAAATATACTTCTCTTTGAAAGCCTACTTCTCCTAAACCATTAATCCAATCATTTAAAAAAATATACATTGTACGTAAAATATAATTAACTTTAAATTTTAAGTTCGTTTTTTCAAATTTCATTGTTATTTTTGACGAAAAAAAATCGAATATCTCTCTTATTTTTACGCAAGAATTTTCTTATAACTTCTAAACTACTGAAACGATTTTGGTGATTTTTTAAATTATTACAGACAATTTATTGCTTTATAAAATTTAAGTTCAACATTTTACAAAATCATTATAGTGTGCCATTAAATCAATAAAAATCTTATTATTTCATTCGCGGACAGCGTTCGCTCCGAAAGTCAGTCTCCCAGTAGCGTTCGTACGAGGAGGCTGTGTCGCACGTCAACGTATACCGCTCTCCACATTAGAGTCAAAGAGTAATAATACAGATAGTGCGTTTGGCACAGTAATAAGGTTGTGCTGTTTAAAAATTGGACATTTCGTTTACGCTTGAACGTTTTTATAGTAGATAATAAGTTTGGAGCGGGAAGGCTGATTTTTTACAAAGGTTGTTCTTATGATGTCATTTAATCCCTTAAAGAGGTAAAAGGGGCGTTAATGATTGTATTAAAAAAATTGTTTATTTAGTACGATTAAATAAATACGCATTTTTGAATTTATCCCATAAAGGGGTAAAAGGAGAGTTTTTGTATGAAAAATGAACTGTTGTAGAAATTACTAAAAATTTAGTATTTATGCTTTTTAATACAATTAAAGAAATTCATATTTTAGATTTTTTTAAATTTCATCCATTAAAAGGGTAAGTGTATAAGTTTGTATTAAAATAAAAAGTTTATATTATCTAAACTCTCATAAAATTTAGTACCTGCTTATTCAGTTCAATCCAAATTGAAGAAACATGCGCGTAATGAAGTTCGGAGTTTCATCCCTTAAAGGAGTAAAAGTGGGTGTTACAATTCATATGAAAAATTAAATGCTTATGGTCAACATAAATTGAAATTTGGTACTTATGTTCTTCAACACAATTTAAAAATAATATATATTCAGGGATTTCATACATTTTATTCCTTAAAAGGGTAAAAAAAGCGTTTATGTTTGTATGAAAAATAGATTGTTTATTGTAGAATATTGTAGAAACGATTTGAAACTTAGTATTTACGTTTTTTAACACAATAAAATGAATACGAGTTTAAGGTTTTATAAATTTAATCCCTTAAAAGGATCACAAATGTGGTTAAGTTTGTATAACAAATAAAATTTGTTTCATCAAAATCTTTTCAAATTTATTAGTTATGCTCTTTACTTCAATTACATAAACGTGCATGTAAGGAAACTCTGAGTTTTATCTCCCAAAGAGGTAAAAGAGGGTATTAAGGGGCTGAAAGCTAGTACTTTATCAACATCTTTGTTTGCGTGTGGACGCTGAATAATATTTGAGACTATTCAGGTACTTACCTACGTTTACGCTTGAATGTTTTAATGGCTTTAGATGGATAAGTATTTTGTAAATATTTTATATAAGTGTACAAAAAATAAAATAAATAAACAACGAATATAATTCAAGCAAACGACTAAAAAGCAAAACTCTGAAGAAAAAAGATAAAAAACCGGTACTATTTGAAGGTAGTGAAGTCTTCGCAACCAGCATGTTTGTGTGAAGAGAGTAATGAACGTGCAGGAAGCAAGAAAAATTTGCAAGGATCGTGACATATTGCACTCGGTTCTCTTTGCCTACCTCGTAAAGGGACTAGCTTGAATATATATCGTTGTTGTTATTGTTTTAGCAATAACCAGGACCGACTGCTTTATGTGCTCATCCGAGGCATGGAAGTGGTAGCACACCAACCGCCAGACTCCAAGCTGCTACTGAGATTTTTGAATTTTCGAAAAATACCTTAAACCAAACTTTAGGTTACCCCCTTGACTACGAGGTAGTTATTATAATCAGTAGTTATTTTTTCGACCTTGGTTTTTTGCAACACATCAATCAAATCAATCAATCAAATAATTTTTATTCAAAATAAGTATAAAAATACATTTTTTGAACGTCAACACCAGAACAACATCAACCCGGTTTTGGAACTACCGCGTTACATATTCCTGCCGCAATAGCGTCGGTGTTTTTAACTGTCGTGATTCGGTTTTGAGGGCAAGGTAAACATATGCATGTAACATTCTAACCCTGCTACATGAATAGCAATGCACCATTAACATTTTTATTGTCTATATGCGATGTTTATATGTTTCTATCAAGAAAACTGTTTACTTGTTTGCTATCATAAGAAATGAAATAAATATAAATTAAATATATTATACATACAAATAGTCTAAATTAATCAACCTGTTTAAAACTTTCCTTTTAATTTAATTGCAAGCATCCAGATATGGTTTCAATTAAATTAAATCTCTACTTTTTCTTACGAGATATCGAAACAAAAACTTAAATTTTTAAAGGTTATTTAAGAGATCACTTTTTACAAAATCACATTTTCAAAGGTTTTGTTAAAATTGTTAGTTGTATGTATTAAAATAAAGTGCTGCACGAGATGTATTGTATATTATAAGATAATAGGATACGTAACAGTCATTATTGTGTAAAATTGTCATATAATTCTTTTGTCGATTTTCGATATTTACTGTTTTTTCTTTCGATATTTATCGTTTTTATAAAATGAATCGATAAATGACCGATTATCGGTTATGGGTTTTGAGTTTGCTAACATTCATTTGATTCATGATGATAAAAGTTCATATAGGTAAACAAAAATGTTAAAACGTATCTGCACCCACTGTATATACTCTTTGACTTTTGGAGATGTCGGCGTGCGGAATAGTGCTTACACTGCGCTTGTCACTAACTCAAGGTCGTTCGCAGGTGTAATCGCCTTAATGATGCGTTGCTATCTTGTGGCGAGGTCTAATGCCACATGCATACGTTTACCGGCTACCTTACCCTCCAAACCGGAACACGACAGTGACCAGCACTGACGCTATTGCGGCAGGAATAGGTAAGGCGATGGTACCAGACCCGGTCGAGCCGATGCAGTACTCTACCACCTAGTGGTAGAGTTCTGCATTGTCTCGCCCGGGTATTTCGTACCACCGCCTTACCGATTCCTGCCGCAAAAGAGTCAATGCTTGTCATTGCCGTGTTCTGGTTTGGAGGGTAAGGTTGGTAGACTTATGCATGTGGCATTGTCATTCCGCCACACGGATAGCAACGCGCCATTAACGTCTTTGGTGTCTATAGGCGATAGTTTCTCATTCCATCAGGAGAACCATCTGCTTCTTTGTTATCTTATGATATATAAAAAAAACCCTGATTGCGCCATTGTTGCTTAGGTGGTTAACGACCCTAACTACTTATTAACAGGGCTTGGGAACAGATTAAAATTATATAATGGCTACTATCGTAACTTGGATTCGATTTCCAGTAAGGACAAGCATTTGTTTTCGCACTGGTTTTAAATGTTCATTAAATATAGTTCGCCTCTGTGGTCTAGTGGTCCAGCTTTGGAGTTGGCCACATGAGGTCCTGGGTTCGATTCCCGCGTCGGGCACTTTAAAAAAAGTGTTTTTTCAGTTTTCTGAGAAACTCAAAGTTGCCCGGGATTGGAAAGTGCCCGGTTGGCGATAGGCTTGCCACCTATCACATTGTGGGACCAAGTATCTTCGGGTAATCGTGGGTGCACTTGTTGTACCTCTGCCTACCCCTTCGGGGATATGGGCGTGAAGATACTTTTTTTTTAAAATATAGTTCAGTATATAAGGTAGAGATGCTACGAATAGTGATTTTGGCAAATATCAGGCGAAGTATTTGTTTCACTGGCGAGTTCAGAGTTGATCATTTCACGAATCACGTGATAGAAAGATGAAAATAGAAAACATCACGTATAGACACCAAAAATGTTTATGGTGTGGTGCTATTCGTGTGACGGGATGGCAATGCCACATGCATAAGTCTATCGGCTACCTTACCCTCTAAGCCGGTACACGACAATGATAAGCATTGACGCCATTGTGGCAGGAATACGTAAGGCGGTGGTACCAAATACCCGGGCGAGACAATGCAGAACTCAATCAGTCACGATATTCTAGTAGTCACGATGGTACGGATGGTGATGGAAATAGCCCATAGATCGCCTTTAATGACCTGTCTGGCAGAACAGCAGTTAGCCTGTTCTTCAAAGAAGTCTAGACCAACACAGAGTAAATATTATTGATGAAATTTAGACTGATTCATAAGGTAAATTATACCTGATTTAAATCAAAAATAATTGTCTCGATATGCCTTTATTTACCGAAAAAATCGCGAAAAATACAAATATACAAAAACTTACAAAATTTAGTACATGTGCTTGGACGCCTAAATAGGTAGATCATCATACTCAAATGTTATCCAATTCCAACAATCAAACTGATAACCTCCGTTTTTTCGTCTGTTGAGAATCTTTACCAAATGATGATAACTACTAATTTATGTAATGAATACTGAATAACGAAATACTGAAGTAGGTATATAGGTATGTATAAAGTACGTGTTACATTTAGGATAATTAATTTTAAATCATTATATATCCTAAACTATTGTTTGAAATGAAAAATGATGAATGAAACCCAAAATGATTTTTAAATACCTATTCAACGATACCCCACATGAAATTGTTCATCAAAATATATTTTTTTAATTTTGACAATATGGCGTCTGGCGGTTTCCGTGGTGAATTCTTATAAATGTCGTGTCGTTAGTGACACTCGCAAGGTTAGGACGAATCGATTGACATAAGAATCATCAAAATCGACCTACGCGTTTGGCCTCCACAACGCCACAATGGAACAAACATACATACATACATACATATATAGACTGGTAAACACAATACCCTCCTGTAGCCGGGTAAAAAGGAGGCTTTGTTTTAGTGTTTACATATAAAAAGTGTAAGTTTGTACATAAAAGTCTTTTTTTTTAAATATCATAAGGTAGCAAATAAGCAGAAGGGTCTCCTGATGGAAAGAGTCAACCATCCCCTATAGACACCAAAGATGTTAATGGTGCGTTGCTATTTTGTGGCGAGGTCTAATGCCACATTCATAAGTTTACCGGCTACCCTACCCTCCAAATGACGCTATTGCGGCAAGAATAGGTAAGGGGGTGGTGGCGAGCTAATGCAAAATTTTACCACCACATAAAAGTGTGTTAATATAATAATAAAACGTTACATACATGAATAATAATAATATAATGTTTTAATCTCAAATAATAGTAAGTTAGTAGGCAGGCCTTATTTATTGCTTAATACTCAATATCATCCGTGAAAGTTTGAGTTTATATCAACCATACACACTGTGTTTACTGTTTACTAAGGGTGCCAAATAGATATCGTTACATCTATTTGGCACCATTTAGGCACGAAGGCGTTAAAAACATGTGGATGTGGTCAGGGCACGCGGCGCCGGTGCTGGGCGTGAGCTTCAGCTACGACGAGAGCCTGCTGGCCACCAGCGACGCCTCCGGCCTCGTCATCATCTGGCGCCGCAGCTGACCACTGCACGGGGGTCGCACACCACGCATTCACGACCAACATGAAGCGGATTCACTGACCACACAACCCATAGACGCCTAATGTTTGATTTTCCGTATTGAATGCATTCTGGCAAGTAGCTGAGGTAAGACGAAGCGGGGTTGCAACGCCGTGATTGGCTAACTCAAGGCCACAGTGAAAGAAGTGATGTACAGAGTGCTAAGTGTGAGTTTTCCTTTTCGCATTCGATCGTGAGCGCGTTTGGAGTTTAGTAGGAATTTGTATGTGATTTGTACAGCGCCACCTAGTGGTAAACTAAGCACTCTGAACATCTGATTGGTCGACACTAATTGAGTATTTTCGTGTGGACATTTATATTTGAACTTTAAGTCAAAAATGTTGACAGAAGCTATTCGCCGTTTATTAGGTGTCTATGGGCTGTGTGGTCGTTGAGCGGACTAATACGGTCCATTCCTCCCATATTAGTTCTAATCACCGCGCTCTAAGCAAAAGTATTGTCTCACTGGAGACGACTGCCAGCTTTTATTTGAGCTTAACTCCCGCTTAGTACTAAATTCGTGTAAAAATAAGTGATCATTTTGTTTCATTTGCAAGTGATCATTTAATTTTGTCCAATAACTCAGCGTACTGTAACACCGGCCGCGTTCCGATTCGGTAGTAATATTTTAAAAAATGTCGACTCGTCAAAAGTGCCTATAATGGTTTACTTGAATAAAACATTTTTTGATTTTGACAAGCAAGTCCATAAGGATAACTATGCTATAAATATTTCGAAAAGGACAACTAAAATTATTGTGTATTCCAGACTCACTACGGTCTCAGTGATGCAGCGTGATTTTTTAAATTTTTGACCAGTACCAAAGATGCTAATGGTGCGCGGTGACAGTTTTGGTATCTAGATCGTTCAAAACATCATGATCAATTGTTTTTGAACGGATTTGGATCAGTTATAGTTTCATTTTAAGAAAATTAGTCAATACAAATCAGATTATGAGGTTTCAGGTTCGATCCCCAGATCGGGCAAGTGTTAGTTCTGGTTATGTCATTAGCAGCTTGAAGTCGATTGATGGTATCTTAACATTCCGTGCTTTTAACAAGTACTTAAAACTGTCGACCCGAGGAAATCTATAAATAGGTACATGTTTAAATTGATGATATAAAAATATTATGTTTGAATGACACTTATTCATGTATTATCTAGATTAAATGATATTATATCCTACAGTGTTTTAATTAAACCCAGATCTTATTATTGATACGACGGAGCGTTCACAAACAAATAGGTGCACAGTGTATCGCGTAGAACATGCTAGGTGGACAATATTCATGTTATTATTTCCAGGTAATCTTAATTAAGAAACGTAAACAACACCCCTAATCTCCAAATTCCGAGAATCGGTGGTTTGTCAAATGCGTAACTGATGAATCATAGAGGTTAAAACATACGTATTGGTTTAATGCAACCCTTTCAATCAATCAGTTGCAATTTAGCGACATTTTCGTGAACATCTTATAGTGGCTTATAGTAATATTGTGAGTGTTTGTGATGTATATTAATACAGAGGGTAAGTCCTATTTTATAATATAATATATAAATAGATTCTGATTTAAATAAAAATGATGTGGTGTCGCGGGACACCAGGTAGGAACGAACTTCCTTCGGCTAAACGGCACTACTCGCTTGTGTATGCGACTGTCGCGCCTGCGCACGTCTCATTTAACGCTTTTATTCCACGCATTTTTCTTACGGTTTTACTGTCACATTTTTTTCAGTTCGGTCGCGCAGCAAAATCCCTATCCCCTCCAAGCCTGCCGTAAGGAACTTCGTTCCAAAAAAAATGATGTGGTGTCGCGGGACACCAGGTAGGAACGAACTTCCTTCGGCTAAACGGCACTGCTCGCTTGTGTACGCGACTGTCGCGCCTGCGCACGTCTCATTTAAGGCGATTACAGCTGCGAACGACCTTGAGTTTCTAACAGGAGCGGCGCAAATATAATTTCTCGCGCTGGCGTGCTCCAAAGTCAAAGAGTATTTACAGTTGATGCAGATACCTACATTTTAACATTTTCGTTCACCTATATGAACTTTTATCATCCTGAATCGACTGAATGTTGTCAAACTCAAAACTAATAAACAGTAATCGCTCATTTATCGATTACATATACATTCATTTTACAAAAATGATAAATATGTAAAGAAAAAAAATATACCGAAAATCGACAAAAAATCATATAACAATTTACACAATAATAACAGTTACGTATCCTATTTCTTTGAAAGTGTTGTAATATACAATACATCCCGTGTCGCACTTTATTTTAATACATACAATCAACAATTAATATTTAACAAAACCTTTCAAAATTTGATTTTGTAAAATGTAATCTCTTGAATAATATTTTAAAACTTTAACTAGCTTCTTATTTTTGTGTTATAGCACTCACCCCGTGCTTGGGAATCTGGAAAAACCTTAAAAAAAAGCAAAGAAAGCAGGTTCAAATCCCGCGTGTCGATGTTTTTCTTTGCTTTTTTTTAAGGTTTTAACTAGCTTCTTAGTTTTTGTTTCAAAATCACGTAAGAGAAAAGTAGAGATATAATTTAATTTAATGTTTATATAGGAAAGTACTAAATAAGTTGGTTTATTTAGACCATTTGTATGTATAATATATTTTATTTATTTATTTTAGTTGCGAAGTCCTTACTACCTTCAAATAGTACCAGTTTTTATTTTTTTTCTTTAGAGTTTTGCTTTTTATTCGCTTGCTTGAATTATCTTCGTTGTTTATATGTTTTTTTTTATTTTTGTACATTTATACAAAATATTGACAAAATACTTATCTATCTATAGCTAATAAAACATTCAAGCGTCTACTCGCAAACAAAACTATTTATAAAGTACTAGCTTTCAGCCCCTTTAATACCCTCTTTTACCTCTTTAAGAGATAAAACTCACAGCATCCTTACATGCACGTTTATTTAATTGAATTAAAGAACGTGACTAATAAATTTGAAGAGATTTTGATTAAACAAATTTTATTTTTTCTAAAAACTTTACCACTTCTTTCATCCTTTGAAGAGATAACATTTGAAAACCTTAAACTCGTATTCATTTAATTGTATTAAAAATTATAAATACTAAGTTTTAAATAATTTCTACAATATTCTACAATAAACAATCTATTTTTTATACAAACATCAATGCTTTTTTTACCCTTTAAGGAATGAAATTTAAAAAATCCCCAAATATATGATTCTTAAATTGTGTTGAAGAATATAAGTGCCGAATTTCAAATTATTTTGACCATAAACGTTTGATTTTTCATATAAATTGTAAACACACTTTTACTCCTTTAATGGATGAAACTTCGAACATTACATGCATGTTTCTTCAATTTCGATTGAAGAGCATAAGTACTAAAAAAATCCGAAAATTCGTACTTCTTAATTGTATTAAAAATCAGAAATACTAAATTAAAATAATTTAGATTTTATAGTAATGCAATAAATAAACACTTCATTTTTGATTCAAACTTTAAAGCATCTTTTTACCTCTCTATGGGCTAGAATTAAAAAAAAACATTAAATTTGTATTTAATTTTTTTTCAGATAAAGGACAATTTAATTACGGCATATCATTCATTACAACTCAAAAATGACAGAGTTTCATACAAACTTTCACCCCCTATTTTACCATCTTAGAGGATGAATTTAAAAAAACCCTTTCTTATTCCTTGTCTATATCATAAGAATAACATCTGTAAAAAAACAGCCTTCTCGGACCAAGCTCATTATCTACTATAAAAAAACATCCAAGCGTAAACGAAATGTTCAATTTCCAAACGGCACAACCTTACTATTGTGCCAAACGTTCTATCTGTACTATTACTCTTTGACTCGAATATGGAGAGCGGAGCATGCTAACATGCGACACAGCCTCCCCGTATGAACGCTACCGGGAGACTGACTTACGACGCAAGCGCTGTCCGCGAATTAAATAATAAGGTTTTTATTGATTTAATAGCACACTATAATGATTTTGTAAAATTTTGAACTTAAATTTTATAAAGCAATAAATTGTCTGTAATAAAAAGAAAAAATCATCAAAATCGTTACAGTAGTTTAGAAGTTATAAGCAAATTTTTGCGTAAAAATAAGAAAGATATTCGATTTTTTTTCGTCAAAAATAACAATAAAATTTGAAAAAACGAACTTAAAATTTAAACTTAATTATATTATACGTATAATGCATATTTTTTTTAAATTATTGGACCAACCGGTTAGCAGTAGTAGGCTTTCAAAGAGGTGTCTATTTCGTAGTTTGGCATTACCTATCGCCTTAACGCTTTTATTCCACGCATTTTTCTTACGGTTTTACTATCACATTTTTTTCAGTTCGGTCGCGCAGCAAAATCCCTATCCCCTCCAAGCCTGCCGTAAGGAACTTCGTTCCAATAAGTAATTATTTAAATCAGAATCTATTTAAATTATTTTTTGGCATCGTTTTAACATAATTTATATATTTTAGCGTATATTTTTTCATAAAAAAATTTTGAAAGAGCTAAATTTACACACATTCACCTCTATCCGGGCTAGTTATTACATATATTGTAGGTATAACTTTATTCTTTATAGAAATACACATATTGTTTAGCACACTTCAGTACAACATGTTTTTTTCTTTTTTTTCAGAACACGTTTATTTTAAGAATAGACTTTTTCGAGGAGTGGTTGAAACATACGAAGAATGATAAAAACTCTCGTATATATCTACTTCCTTCCTACCTTCCTTCAAAATTTCATTTTGGTGCATTACTGAACTGAATTTTTAAACAATTTTTTGTTTTTTATTACAAAAACATGACTAGCTATATCTAAAATAAGTAAAAGGATCTTTATATTACTTAAAATAATTTTATCCACGTAGCATGTTCTACGCGACACACTGCAGTGTATAGAAAAAAAGTGAATGATGCGTTGGCATTCTGTGAATGCCTGTCATGAAGTTGTGAGCAAAATAGAAACAACTCTAGTATGGAGTGTGAAGACCAGAAGCACAATCTAACATTGTATAATAAAACTAGCTGAGCCCGCGACTTCATCCGGTTGGAAATTTTTTGAAAATAAAAGTAGCCTAAGTTACTCCTTGTTACATCAGTTATCTGCCAGTGAAAGATCCGTCAAAATCGGTCGAGCCGTTCCAGAGATTAGCTGGAACAAACAGACAGACGGGCAGATAGACAGACAATGTATCGTGTATATACCTATATGCATTTAGTAAAAAGCGGTTATTACAAAGTACAAATCACTCCAATTTTATTTATTTGTATAGAATAGTCACTAAAACAGCCTTAAAGAAACATGGCGTTGCTGTAACAGTGGACCATTTTTTTTTAAATAGCTGGCGTTGCGTCAAATTGGCTGTCTTTAGACAGCCAATCAGCAAACTTCGATTCTTTTAAAACAGGTCACTTCAGATGATACGCTCCGCTACAAGAGTGCCATTCCACGTAGTGATTACTATATACTCTTTGTGCTATTCTAGCTTCTGTATTCAATGCTATTTAGTGGACAATTTTTGAGTTAAAAAGCCTTATAACATTGTGCTACACACACGTTCACACTTCATAAACTCTAGATAACACACTAAAATGCTTTGGTGTTTTCACAGAAATTGAGGGTGCAGTCGAAAAGACAACATTTAAAAGTAAGTATAGACAACGCTCTACAAAAGAAAGGCATGCCGCATACGCGGAATTAATATTTGTTCTGTGCGCATACCCAATACTCTAAGAGCATTGATTATGAGCACTTTGATTATGAGTAGCAGGCATAGAATATAATTTAATGAAAAAGCTGTGTTGTGAAAGGAAGTCCGTAAGGTGCAGTGCTTTTGCCGACTATGTGGAACCTTAAATTTAGTTAATCAACTTTCTATTGATCTTTAATATTCAGGCTGGCTGGGGTATTTACTGCTGAATACTCCGAAGACCTGGATTTAGTAATCAATAAAAGTAACGAAAACAACTGACGGAGAAATGGAATAGTAAGAAAAACTCACTTCGGCATACAAACGTGGGATAAAACTGCCCTCATAATTCTAACCAGTGTTCTTCAATTATCTGGGCATGACATTAGATAACAATCTTAATTGTAGCAAAACACTTAACAAGTTAACCTTTATCTGTATATCCCTAGTGCAGTATAGGAAGGTCTTGGAGAAAAAATAGGGATATAAACCCTAAATTAGCTAATGGTTTACTTTCTTGTATATAATTAGATAGTAAATGCTCGCAGCAACATGTGAGCAGATTGCTTTCCTTGAAAGGGTACCATTGCCTATAGACACCCACCACCTAATATATTTGCTATCTGTATAGCGGAATGGCAATGCTAAATACCTAAGTCTACCGGCTACTTTACCTTCCAAATCGGAACATGAGAATGATAAGCATCGATGCTATTGGTACCATATACCCGGCGAAATGTTACGGAACTCTACTAAGTAGTACCTAATCACGATGGTAGTGACACGTGTAGCCAATCATTCGCCATTTTCGAATTGAATGGCAGACGGGCCTCCTTTGAAGATTAGTTTCAAGTAGGGCTCTAACCAACACGGAAAAAAACGTAATTAGAAGCACGGTTGCATATTGATATGATGTTTGTAGTATGGTGGCCGAAAATTGAAGTAAACACTGTTAAAACTTGAAAGTTTCCAAAAAAACTGCTCAGCAATGTCAGGAAGCATGAGTAGCACTGGAGGTTATTCGTAGAATTGCTCCACCGCATCTGTATTTACAGCAGGGAGCAACACTGCCTATGACAAAGGTTGTCTCAGACATACTACTTGACTAATGGCGTATACTATACTTGACTATTCCACTAGACATAATACTTGACTAATCCAAACTGGAACACGACAGTGACAACCACTGACGATATTGCGGCAGGAATAGGTAAGGCGGTGGTACCTGACCCGGATGAGACAATGCAGGACTCTACCCCCAAGTAGTCACGGTGGTAGTGACTCGCATAGCCAATCGGTCGCCTTTTACGACCAGCCTGGCAGAACAGTAGTTGGCCTATTCTTCAAAGGAGCCCGGGATCAACACGGGGAAATACGTCTGGTATAAAAAATATGGACGCCAAAAAACAGGGAAGGAATAGAGTTAACCATCACTATATGTGTCGCAGGCTATAATTCGTCCATATATAAATGGTGCCATCAGATCGCAAAGATAAATACGTTTTAAAGAATGAAACATTTAACATTCGGCGGCATTTTATGCGTGACATTTACCGCCGGCCTTTAAAAATTCCGCGGCATATTTTTTAAATACTTGTTATACAAATGGCTTATTTATTTAGAACTAGAACCCTATCCGGCTTCTTACTAAAAAAAGGGAGTAGGTTTGTTAGGTTGCCTATAAGTCCCACACAGTAAAAAGGGCCCCACTTCGACCGTCGGGGACTTCGAAGTTTATAGTTGACATTGATGCAATTTATTTAATCAAAATTTGCCTTTCGTATTACGACGAAACAACAAAATATTGCATGCGTCCTTCTAGTATATATCTATGCATGCGACATGTAAATGGGTTTATTCAGAACTAGAATCCTATCCGGATTTTACATAAATAAGAAGTAAGTTTGTTAGGTTGCCTTTAAAACCCACTCGTAGAGCGTCGACGAGTTTATAGTTGACATTGCGGCAATTTATGACATCAACAATTTGCCTTGGGTAATTTGTATTGAACGTTTACGTTTATAAAATGACAACGTCTTTTAAATAACGACGAAAATTACAAATTGACTGAGACATAAATATTTCGTAAGTATGAAATTAAAAGAATTGCTTTTACTTTAAATAAAAATTTCAAACTATTTGTGGTTGTATCATAATTATAAACTTTGAAACACTCGTTGCAATGTTTGTTTACCGTTGTAGTGACTTGAATTCCCTCGCGATAGTTTTTACTTACCTACAAGTCAATTGAATGAGTCAGCGTAGTACTAGATAGTAAATCATTGATTTAAAAAACCCAAGATGCACAATCTCGAACAAAACTGACGCTCAATACTGTCCCTAATTTCCCTAAGTCGTTATTGATATGGCATAAACTTATGTTTTTGCATATCCAACCTTAAGCGCAAGTTTTATGGTTGTTTTTAAAAAGCAATGTACAAAAAGTAATAAAATTGACAGCGTCGCGAACAACACGATTCTATTTGAAACTAGCTGTTGCCAGCGACTTCGTCCGCGTGGATTTCGTTAACTCCGCACAGCATCCCCCCGTAGGTGATAGCGTTCCGTTAGTTATATTGTTCCGTGTGATAGCGTGATAATATGTAGCCTATATGTTGACCCGACCTATTAGTAATATTCATGCAAAATTTGAATAAAATCCATGCAGTACTTTTTGAGTTTACCCCGGACATACATACAGACAGACAAAAATTCTAAAAACTATATTTTTGGCTTCGATATAGATTGTAGATCACGCCCCAAGTATTCTTTTAAAAGAATATTCAATGTACAGTTTTGACTTCCCTACAATTTTATTATATGTATAGATGAGCGCACAATTTAAAATTGTGCGCTCATTTTTAGAGGACGTTTTTGAGACACTGATTGTGCATCTTGGGTTTTTTATATCAATGTAGTAAATAAATAAATTATAATCTCGTTGTCTGAATAGGTGTATTACTATAATGTCGATGAATAAATTACAAAGAAACGACATGTAGTACATATGGTTACGAAATCTAAAAAAATATCCTGTCTAAACTATTATTGCGTTTCTTGGGGTAATTTTTTGTTAACGGTCCAACTTTTTTTATTATTTAAATTAGCCTTTACGTTTACTTTTGATGGACCTACAAGAATAAGACCAATTTTGACAATGCAAACGGTATGGAAATGATCACCTCTCCCAGAAATTTCCGTTGGTGATCCGTTTGAACCTGAGCGTCTACAGACGGTCGGTTTATTCTGTCAACTCCAAAAAGGCACCAGTGTGATGATAATTATTTTCTATAATTGTTTTTAAACATCTAAAAGTCAAGACTTCTTTCTGATTAAAGAATAGGTTTGCAGATTGGTTTTTTATAAATAAAAGTCCAACAGAGTCACAAGATTCATTATTTATTCTTTCATATAAATACTTTAAAGACTCGACAAGTCACAATATGAAAAGACTTAACTCATTCAAATTCACTACATACTGCGACAGCTCATACAAAATAACAACTTATAAACAATAAATATCATGATAATTGGACAATTCATTCAAAAATTCCTCGTTACGTGAAGGTAATTTAAACAAATCCATTTGCAAAGATTTTTAGAATAGTTTGCATTAATTGTATCTATCGCAAAGCCGTTCCGGCCGCGGACTAACGCCGGCCATATTACATTATTCTAAAATCTAACCAAATAATACCCTTATTATGTAATTGCAACAAAATGAACATCTACCACTTATTTACATCTGTACATAAACGAAACACGAGTAATAATATTCAGAACAATAAACATAGTACAATACTTTTAATAAAAAATCATCTTTAATAACTTTAAATTATATTTACATTAAATAAACTAAAACACGATGATATGGAAATGAGAGGAATTGCACATTAGGTTCACACTTGGACGTTTCGCACCCACCAACCCCGTCTAACCACTACACGTACTCTAGCATATATATTAATTTATACTTAACTAGTTGGCTTCTTGTTTTTTGCGGTGAAATGCGGTTACAGCTACCAGGAGACTAATAACTCAATATTTTGTTGCTTATGAATTACATGAAATGATGAAACATAATCAAAATAAATATTGTTTTAACTAGTTTCCGTATTTTTAAAAAAAATATTTGTTTTTAAACATTAATTAATTTTTCGTACTCTGAGTCGATGATAAATAATTAGGATTTTTATTTTTGTTGGTATGGGTTAGCTGGAAGTAATTCATTTTACTCACACAGTATCTTTTTCTTATTTTTTTAAAAGTTTTGTATGCAAGAAAGAATAAAATCATAATAAAAATTTAAATTCAGATCAATTATAACCTTATCAAAAATGAATGTATAGTTTTTTTAATGTCAAAATTTTGTTCGAATATGGCGAAAATCTTGCGTTCATACTTCGGCTGAAAGAGAAAGTAAGCAATCTACCGCTATAATGTAAAAATGAGGGAGATAAACACGAGCGACAGAGACAAACAAATACCTTTTATTACAAACTTGGGGTCAATCATGAAGTATAGGTGGAGCTAGCACTCGTATTAATAATTATTTGAAACACATATTTACATTATATCTCTGTCTATGAGGTCTCTCCGTCTCTTTTTATATGGCTGTGTTGGAAAGAGAGGGTAAGACCTCAGAAGATGACAGCAATATTTAAAATTGTGTTTCATAGGTATTAGAAGTGTTGCCTCCAGCTATAATACAGCTTCATGGGGTCAATGACTTATTTTCTTCTTTCCGAAATAATATTTATATTATGTCATTGGCTTCGAATGACATAATCCCATTGTAACAACTAAACCTGGACCACGGGTTTACATAGTGATATACATAATTTTAACCGCATTTCAGTGAATCTAATTTTTACAAAAACTAAATTCTGGTGGAAGATGCGAGTTCATTGTGCGCAAACATTGTCACAAGTACGATCAATTTTAGTATACGCTTCACAAAAAAATCGTATATTACAGAAAAAGGTTCGCGTATTCGAACATATATGCAACACTAATTACTACGACACAAAATTATTACGTATGAAAATTCTAGCAGTTTCAGCGACGCGGTTAGGCCTCCATGACGAACCATGCTTGACATCTATAAGTTTGATGTTTTTGTAACCAAAACTAGACGCGTTCGTTAATTTTATTACGAATATTTAATAAAAACCTACTCAATTATGTAATAATGCACCGGGAATCACGGTGAAACTACACATATATTCTAGGCTTATTTACAAAAAAATCAACACTTAAGATTGTCACTTTGACCCAAAACCTTCTCAACAGAGCAATATATTAATAATTCACGGTTATTTGTACCATTGTAGACACATTAGGCACCTGAGACAGAAAGACAGTACAAAAATGATTCCGATATGTATAGAATGTCATGCAAAATAAAATTTCGACACGCTACAAAAAATATCGTTGACTATATTAACGGTCACTAATTGATCTAACTTTTAATCACGTGCATTATTTTTGGTTTGAAATGCATATTTATACCTTAAAAAGATTGTTTGTACTGGTTCTCAGTTTGACACTCCATTATCGAAGTGAAATTTCTTTAAAATTGTTATTCGTAACTCGATGAAACTAATAGACTGTGATCCCAAAAACAAACTTTTTTTTATTAACAACAAGCTGAATTGGACGGAGTTACACGAAAAGGATCCAATCCACACAAAATCACTTTAGAAATATTGAAGTTTGAAGTTGGATATTTTTTTTAAAGTGCCATACACGGGGACTAGTTCTGACGTTGAATAAAGTAATACAAAGCTATTTTGCTTAGATGATTTTTACTGGCCAATTGTATTGATGTTTAGCATCAGTTTGGTGCGCTTAACTCAGTTTTGACCATATTGTGGATTGGATCCTTTTCGTTTAACTACGTCCAATTTTTGTGAACAGCTTCGTTTTGAAGAGACGCAAACCTTTTCTATCTTTGAAAAATCTCGAACAGTTTTTCTCACAACAGCTTGTTAATTATTATTATAATTCAAGAGTTACTTTGTCCTACATGTCAAGAGGAAAGTTTTCTTTGTCCGACACTAAAGTTTTTCTTTTTTATCTATAATTGCTTGTCCGATTTAAGATTTTTCGAAGATAGATTTCTCGTCAAAACGAAGCTGTTCATAAAAATTCAACTTGTTATTAATCAAAAAAAGTTTGTTCCCGGGACTTCACTCTCTATAAAATGCATCACAACAAAGAAACAAACAAATGTATAGCCGGCGAGAGATTAAGATATAATACATTACACAGTATTTTACATATCTATTTAATGGTTCTATAATCGGCGATAAAACAACAGATTTAACGGCAATTGTAACTTCTAAAACACAAAAACCTTTCCTCGAATCCTTCAATCTATCTCCCTCTCTTTCTTTCGTTCTTTAAAAGTTTCACTTCTATCGCATGTGCGCCAAACTCGACTTTTTTTAATATGGCATACTTTCGGTCAAGGTCTTATACACGTACCTATAAAACTGTCTATGACCCGTAAATTCCCATTAAACACAATAAAACATATCTAGCGATAGTGTTAAAATTTTACTAGCGTTTTGTATGTATAGACACACTTTTTATTCCCAAAAAATTTGAAACTTGTTAGAATTTTAGGTTTGTATCTAGTACTTGGGTCAAAATTATATGCTCCGATAAAATATGTTTAATATTTTTTCCAATTTTATAGAGGTGATACGATCGAAATAGAAATAATGTTAAGTCTCTAAAAGCGCATTATGGGAATTAGAATAAGAACTTTACGAGTTTTATATTTCGTCTACATACAAATAATGCACGTAATTATTGCAGCGAATTGCCACATTCAATAATAAAACATGATTACGAGTATTAGACGCACTAATATAACAGATCCAAGTAAAAATCTTTACAATATCCTGGGTGAGATCCGTTAACTCCTTGCCAAAAGCCTACAGGGTCTACGAGACGTTCGGGGTGGGTTTGTTCCTTTCCAGCGTCGCTTTAGAACAACTTTCAATACCAGAGTCTTCGTCCCCACTATCAAGCACAGTACCTTCACCTTTAACTGGTTCAACCTTTTTAGAATTTTCTTCTTTAATTTCTTCAATGGCAACATTATTATCATCCGTCAAGATGATATTTTTTTCTGGCTCTTGGGCCTTGCACTGTGTGCTTTTTCCAAATGTCGAGAACGTTGGTTCCGGTAAGTTGTCGTCGCATTCGTTAGGCATGGGTAACGATGAAGTTATGATTGGCGTCTCATCGGTCATGACTATAGGAGTATTTTCCATGTCTGACGGTTTTTCTTGGCGTTTAGGTTTGTCCAGGACGAAGTTGAAGACTCTATTGTGCCTCGGGGAAGGTATATGGGGACTAGGTGGTAGATCCAGCTTGAGTTTGTCTCTAGTATGCCGGAGTCCCCCTAAAGCTTCCCCACCTGGTGAGCTTGGACTGACGGATTCACTAGAGCTAGTGCTGTCCACTGATCTCCAGCATTGGGTGGACTCCATTTCGGGTAGTTTCTTAGCTTTGTAATCGTCTTCGGCCATGGAGCCGGGCGTGATATCTTCGACGCCGGAGTCTGGCGTGGTGAAGTCTAGCGAGGGAGTGGTGGTCTGTGCCAGTGTGGGGAGTGGGGAGGGCGGGGGTGGGAACTCGTCGCTGATTTCGGGGAATTCCCGTTCAAGGAGCGCTCCCTTGACATGCATGCCGGGGAAAAACTGACTGCTTGTGGACATGACGCCTAGACTCTCAAAGGGCCGAGCTGAAGAAGATATGAAGAAATCTTCATCGTAATCTGTTGAAAATAAAAAAAATACTCGTTTTACGTAAATATACCTACTAGGTAAAAATTTAGTATTTACAGTCACCAGCAGGTCTACTCTTGAAAACAATATAAATCTTTAATCAATATTGATAAAAATAATAAGTTTCGAATATCGTCAAAAAACGGTACTCTTGAAACCAATATTGCCCACATTGATTCGGTATAGTAACGACCTAATTATTGGAAATAGATGTCATCGTTACATGTCAAGCTAGTGTTACAAGTGGAAATTTTAAGTACCGTTTTAAACAAAATACCGAATAAAAGCAATAATGAGTAGTTCCAAAAACTTTCAAAATCCGTGTGGCGTTGTCGCCGAATCCAATAATTGAATATAGTTGTCCAGAGTACGAAATACTTCAATATTCATTAAATATTCATTTAAAATTGAAATCGGTTTTCAATTGATTCATCCCATTGACCCATTTGAATATCCACTTTCAAACATTGTATACTTAGTGATGGACTTCCAAAAATTACATATTTATCAGTCGACTTTAAAATTAATCTAGAAATTGTGTAGTTATCAATCAACATTAAAAATTGGCTACATGTCAATCGACAGTCGAAAATTATAAATAAATATAATTTAAAAAAAAAATTAGCAATGCTTTTTATTATTTTAATAAGTGTGAAATAATTGCGAAAATTGTTTTATTTTATATTTTAAAAAGTATCTTCACGCCCATATCCCCGAAGGGGTAGGCAGAGGTACAACAAGTGCACCCAAGATTAGCCGAAGATACTTGGTCCCACAAATGTGATAAGTGGCAAGCCTATCGCCAACCGGGCATTTCCAATCCCGGGCAAATTTGTGTTTCTCAGAAAACTGAAAACACTTTTTTTTTACGTGCCCGACCCGGGAATCGAACCCGGGACCTCAACCACCTCGGGATGTGGTCAACGCCAACGCTGGACCACTAGACCACAGAGGCGACTAATTTTTTTTTTTATATTTTAGTTTTTAAATATTGATTTATAATTACAAAATTTTAACGAAGTTTGAACACCACGCGCTTCTTTTTACTTATGTAAAAAAATGATTGTTTATTACCGGCTCCAAATGCTATTCCGGATCGCAGACGAAACAGATCTAACGGGTCCGGTGGTCCAAACAGTTGGCCGTATCCCAATTCTGCATCCTCTGCACTGTGAGCGTCCCAATCTGTAATTAAACATGGCAATTACGGTTCAAGGGTACAAATATTTTTGATTCCTGTGAATTAATGAATTCATTTCGCTTATCTCCGAAACGTCTCTACCAATTTATACAGGTGACTGGTAAAAGAATTGGGAATACTGAAGGAGTGTTCAGTACGGTGATTTTGCTACCGAATATAAAAAATATATACTTAAATTTTGACTTAATCTATGCTTTTATATTATAAAATTGTTGAGTTTGTTTGTTTGTTTGGTTGTACGCGCTAATCTCGAAAACTGCTGAGCCGATTTGATTAATTATTTTTGAGTTGGATAGCCTGTTTATCGAGAAAGGTTTATAGGCTATATAACATCATGTTACGGCCAGTAAGAGCGGAGTAAACAAAGTCCGCGCGGACGTAGTCGCGGGCAACAGCTAGTTATCTAATAAAATAAAAGGGCCACCTGTTCATAGATATCAAAGTTCATTATTTACTAATAGCGATTTGCCGCCGCGGCATGTCGCTCTCAAGGTGACCATATTTTTTGTATATTATTATACTAATTTCGTTGAAGTTAAGTTATATTTACTGTCTTTTTATAATAATTTTGTTGCTTATATGTAAACCATTAATTCTCGTGCCCATCAATAAGATCAGTCTTTTACGGTTAGTCAAACAGTATAAAATAAAAGCAGTCTTATTATATCAGCTATCTGCCACGAAAGTCCCATCAATATCGGTCCATCCATTACAGAGATTAACCGCAATAAACAGCAGACAAAATTTTTAAAAAAGTTTATATCAAAACGGGGCTGTGTCATGGATACCACCGTTAATATTTACGTCTACGTGAAAGGTAAAATTTTTGCGATGGAATCAATTTTCATTCGTATTGCGTACGTGTGCAGTCGTTGATCGGTTCGGATGCCTTCATCTTTTTGCGTTCTTTGTACTTCTCTATTTTATATGGGGGTTTATGAGTATCATTAGATTGGTATTTAAAATCCCTTTAAAACGGTATACGTTCCTTGTATTTTGATTTGGCTTTTAAAAGATTTTTTTGAACTTTAACAATTAATATCTATTTTTTCTACTTAAGCATTTAACACTTATTCTTTTACTTACACAATCGATAAATCTTTACAAAACTTAATCGAACGTCAGAACTGCTCCGAGTAACAAGATATACTATATTTATTTTATTTTATTTATTTTATGTCATAAGATAGCAAACAAGCAGATGGGTCTCCTGATGGAAAGAGTCAACCATTGCCTATAGACACCAAAGATGTTAATGGTGCGTTGCTATCTTGTGGCGAGGTATAATGCCACATGCATAAATTTACCGGCTACCTTACCTTCCAAACCGGAACACGACAGCGACAAGCACTGACGCTATTGCGGCAGGAACAGGCAAGGCCAGACCCGGACGAGACAATGCAGAACTCTACCACCTAGTAGCCACGATGGTAGTGACTCGATAGCCAATCGGTCGCCTTTTACGACCTGCCTGGCAGAACGGCAGTCGGCCTATTCTACAAAGGAGGTCGGGACCAACACGGCGAATATTAAATATAAATACTATATACAAATTCTATAAGTTACGTAAAAATGACGGCACTCCCTCTTCCATCTCCCGCGAAACACCTTAGTTCGCATTCGACTTAATAAATTCTTTGATTCTTTAGCTATCCAACGGTATAATTATATTTTGTATCTTGATGATGGTTATGTAGCTATAACACCAAACGTTATCCCCTAATTTTGTTATCATTAGTTTTTTAAACTGTCCCTCACAATGAAAACTAATTTAAAGACGTATTCACATCAAAAGCATTTTTGTGGACATTTAACAGTAGGTATGTCTTTGTATTCTTTGCAATATTAAGGACACTTAACAGTAGACATGTGTTTATATTCTTTGCAACATTAAGGACACTTAACTGTAGGTATGTGTTTGTATTCTTTGCAACATTAAGGACACTTAACAGTAGGTATGTGTTTGTATTCTTTGCAATATTAAGGAAACTTAACAGCAGGTATGTGTTTGTATTCTTTGCAATATTAAGGACACTTAACAGTAGGTATGTGTTTGTATTCTTTGCAATATTAAAGACACTTAATAGCAGGTATGTGTTTGTATTCTTTGCAATATTAAGGACACTTAACAGTAGGTATGTGTTTGTATTCTTTGCAATATTAAGGACACTTAACAGCAGGTATGTGTTTGTATTCTTTGCAATATTAAGGACACTTAACAGTAGGTGTGTTTGTATTCTTTGCAATATTAAGGACACTTAACAGCAGGTATGTGTTTGTATTCTTTGCAATATTAAGGACACTTAACAGTAGGTATGTGTTTGTATTGTTTGCAATATTACAAAAAAAAATCCGATCGAATGCTCGATCTCCAGTTTTGTCGTCCAGTTGTATAGGTACAAAAACATGTTTTGCCCGCGGAGTATCGTCTTTTAGACAAAATATTATGTGTCTAAAAGGCAATACCTTTTAGATTTTGTGAATATTTTTGTAGAAAAATAATCTCTGGAACTACTGAACATATTATAGAAGTTCTTTTACCAGTAGAAATTCACATTACTCCTGTGTGGCATAGGCTACTTTTTGTTCCAATCATTACGGATTACATTAGGAGAAACGGCTATCTGTAACAAAGGAATATTATCACGGTATTGACCGGCAACGCAACTGCAAGACCTCTGGTATTGCAGATGTCCATGGGCGGCGGTGATCACTTACCATCAGGTGCACCTATTGCTCGTTTGCCCCCTCTTCTATAAAAAAAAGTGGACTTACCGGCGTATGTGGAGAAGTCGGGCAGGTAGGCGGGCGAGTCAGTGTCGAGGTCGGGCAGCTCGCGCGGGTACTCGTACACGCAGTGGTACTTCTGACGCTTGAACACCACGCGCTTCTTGCTGTCCTGCGGGACACACGACTACTTACTACTGAAACGGGTCTCAAATTTTTTATGATAAAATATAAAGGCATACATAGTAAACAAATGTTTCTCTAGATGCAAAGAAATAACCATCGTTTATAATCACCAAGGATATTAATGTCGCATCCCTATAAGTATGGAGGGGATGTAAGGCCACTTACTTAAGTTTACAGACTACCTTACCCTCCAAACCAGAAAATGGTAAGCACTAACGCTATTGCTCCAGGAAAAGGACACTGCAGAACTCTACCACTTAGTAACCACGTAAGTAGTGGTAAAATTAACCTCGTAAATGACCACAGAGCGGTCACCCACAAACAGCATTAACTATAGAAAACATGTGGGATACTAACATTCTGGTGCAAGAAGACCCATGAGTTACATATTAGGACAATGAAAATATTCTAAACGTTAGTTCGGTGAGCGTTGATGATATTATGAGAGAGAAAAAGAACAAGATGTTGATATAGAATTAATGACATTCATCCTATGTGAACATCATGGTCTTTTTCTCTCTCACAATATCATCAACGCTCAACGCAGCAACATTCCATATCAATCATCAACTATCAATGACAAAAAAGAATGTGATTCAAGAGACTAAAACTTTTTGATTTTTACGAATGAAATAGTTTTGTCTCATAGCACTTTACGTAGTTTAAAATAATCCACTTTTAACGTAAGTGAGTAGTAAGGTGAATATCCTCACGCCATATCTGTAGGTGTGCGTCAGAGCCAGTGCGTAAGTGCTTACGTTATATAAATACCGCGGAGCTTATCAGCTGTTAGAAATGGCTTGTGCAATTCACTACAGGCTAACAGCCATAACATAACCTTACTTTCCACTTTTTTAAGGATATTTGCAACAATGTTAGCTTTTTCTGACGAGGGCGCTTGGAATTGTCCAATTTCAAATGTTCTCGTTATTATTATTACGCAGATTTGTAGCTACACTCCTGCCAAACTCAATAACGAACACATGTAAACAAACCAATTAGGTTCAACTCGTCTTTCTGACCAGATTACTGCTCACTTTCCAAGGTTCAAGTTGTGGTTCAAAGTCTCACGCGCGTGCGTAATATTTATGACATAAACACCTACGCACTGGCTCTGACGAACACACAAAATATGAACGAAAGGCTTAATGCAATTATCACATACAGATATGGAGCGGGGTTATTTACCTTACTACTCATTGTTACGTTAAAAGTGTATTATTTTATGCAAAAAGGCGTAAAACCTTATGAGACAAAATTATTTTATTCGTAAAAATCAAAAAGTTTTAGTCGCTCTAATTTCTAACTGGATATCTTTGATTAAACGTACTGAATGCTGTGTTGAAATATGATCATCTATTTTGGAAGGACCTTATATCCTTATATAACCTTATATGAGGAGGAAAATATTAGCACACATTATACATTTAAGTAATTTTGTCTCGGAGACTAACCTGAGGTTGTTCCAAGCTGCGCAGTGACGATTTGGAGGGTGCGGCCCGACAGTCCCAGGAGGAGGGCACGAACTCCACCTCGTCCCCCTCGGAGCCGGAGCCGGAGTCCGAGCCCGAGCCGGAGCCCGACGAAGCGGAGCGGCCGGCGCCCTCGCCCTCCGCCGCCGCGCTGTGGCTGCCCTGAGACTCGCCCTCTCGCTGCTGGACGTTACATAGCACATTACATAACAAATATTACAGTAAAACAATTATTACATAGAAAAGCTGACTACGACCCGTTCCAGCAAAAAAATATACCCCTCTTTTTATAATAGTTGGATAAAAATTATATAGTCTTTGTTACTGTTACAGTTAAAAGACATGAACACCTCTTAAGTTTAAATCCATCAAACCGCTTAGACTTCCAGATGGTGCCAAAGAAATATACATGCTAGGGTAATTAAAAAACCGGCCAAGTGCGAGTCAAAGTCGCGCATGAAGGGTTCCGTATTATCATAGCAAAAAACACAAAAAAACACGTTTATTGTAAGTTAATAGTAAAAAATGTTAAGGGGGGTGTCCCCTTAATATTTTTTATTACTTTTAGTATTTGTTGTTTTAGCGGCAACGGAAATACATAATTTGTGAAATTTTCAGCTTTCTAGCTATCACGATTTATGAGATATCTGGTGAGAGCCAGATAGCAATAGGGTCCTGTTTTACCTTTAGGCACGGAACCCTAAAAGGAAACCTTTTCTCACTCGGAAACGAATTTAAATATTTCACTTAGGTGCCAAAATAATTCTGTTAAAATACAATAACAAAATGAAGAAACCCTTAATATTAAAGACAAACAAAATAAAATGTAGTTGGTACATGGGGCACACTAAAAGTTTTGCACTTCTAGCCAATCGGAAGTATTTGAATTTCGAATGTTATATTTTTAAAACGTTGCAACCTTCTTAGTAATAAAAAAACGATTGGCGGGAAATGATTTGTCAATTGTTTTTTATCACACATCAAAGTTCTACGTACGCAACGAAAATGGAATTAAATCGAAAAGATTTTAGAGCGATGATTTTTTATGATTTTAAAAGTTCACTTTCTCCGCAAGACTGTGCCGCTCGTCTTCAAAAATGCTTTTTGGAGAGAAGCACCTTGTTTGAGCACCGTGAGGCGATGGTTTGCTGAATTTGAGAGAGGTCGAGTTTCTTTACATGACGAATTTCATGAAGGGCGACCTTCAACTGCCGTCAACGAAAATAATGTGGCTACTGTTAAGTGGTTAATTGAAGAAAACCCCCGGATTACCTATGAGACAATTCGAGGACTATTGGGGATTGGTATGAGCCAAATTCAGAAAATTTTACACGAAGAATTGTAAGTTCGGAAACTTTGTTATCGTTGGATCCCTCATGAACTGACAGCGGAGCAGAAGCGGGCTCGCGTGGAATGGTGCTCACAGATGCTACTGAAGTACGACCACGGACATTCTAATGCTGTTTATGACATTGTCACAGGAGACGAAACGTGGATTTATTGTTTTGAACCCGAAAAAAACAGCAATCTTGTGAATGGGTGTTTGAAAATGAGAACAGGCAAACAAAAGTGAGACAGGCGAGAAACGTTGCTAAAAAAATAATCGCGTTTTTTTTCTCAGCTACGGGTCCCGTCTGTACAATTTCACTTGAAGATCAAAAGAGTATATTAATACTCTTTTGATTGGTGATCCGAGTGGTATTCTACCATTTGTTTACCCAGGGTGTTAGAAAAAGTTCGCGAAAGACGACCCAAAAGCCGCATTCTCCTACACCATGATAACGCTTCTTCACACACGTCCAACAAAACAGTCATTTTAGCTTCCGAAAAAGTACATCTCGTCACTCATCCTGCGCATAGCCCCGACCTAGCACCCTGTGATTTCTGTATTTTCCCCAAAATCAAGGATTTGATGAGAGGTTTTACTTTTACCAACTCCGAAGAAGCAGTGATAGCGTTCAATCAGCAAGTAGAAAACATGCCTTCACACACTTCACAGGACCACAGATGGTCTCCTGTTTTAAAAAATGGTTCGATCGCATGAAAAAATGTTTAAAATGTAAAGGAGATTATTTTGAAAAGCAATAAACATAATATTTTGGTTATAACATGTTGTTTTTTTTAAGTTACGCAAAACTTATAGTGTAACCTACGTATATTGATGAGTTTTACCTTGGCTTAAAATAACTTTTGACCCAGTTGACTAATCAAAAAGTGACATGTGTCTTATTAAAAAGTAGCCTACGTTTGACCCCAGGCTTTGACCAATTTTATCGAAATCAATTCAGAGGTTTAGCCGCGATAGTGTAACGGACAGAGTTTCGAATTTATAATATTAGTGATATTGCAGTGTCACTTACTACAATTTTAGGTAAGATCCTTTTTAACGGAGCCGGATTTAATTTTCTTAGGCGAGGAATCAACAAACCTAATTCATATGAAACAAGTTTGGCTACTAGGTGGTAGAATTCTGCATTGTCTCGCCCGGATCTGGTACCACTGCCTTACCTATTCCTGCCGCAATAGCGTCAGTGCTTCTCACTATCGTGTTCCGGTTTGGATGGTAAGGTAGCCGGTAAACTTATACATGTGGCATTAGACCTCGCCACAACATAGCAACGCACCATTAACACCGATGGTGTCTATAGGAGAAGGTTGACTCTTTCCATCAGGAGACTCATCTGCTTGTTTGCTATCTTAAGGTATAAAAAACAAGTCTGGTAGCGAATAACCTGTGGCTATTACGCAATTAATATGACGCAAAGAAGTGCATAAATATTAAATCCTATAGGTCGGTGGTTCCCAATGAACGAGCTCTGCTCCAACTACTAAAAATTTCCAATGTTTAGGCCCACCACCTGGCTGTAATAGAGAAGAGTGCTAAATCAATTACAGTCGATATATCATACTACATATCAGGACCCACTCAATATTCGCTCTGGTGGGTTGCAAGCTTAGATGAAGGAAACTATCTTCTCTTGTCAGAGACTTGCGACCCATAGCCTGGGAAATACTGCTATAAGTGTATCATAACTGTCTGCATACTTTTTTTTTATTAACCAATATTTAATAAAAATTAAATAAAAAATTCATTATAAAATGAGGAACTTCATTAAGACACACACAGTTCTAAAAATGACTCGATAAGCTTAATTTCAGGCAAGACATAGGACGATTCCCTAACCATCATTGGTAACTTAGTAAGTCAATATTAACTTAAAAAAAGAATTAACTTTAATTAAAAAAAAAACTTTAATTGTACTTTTTTAAATTTTATTTAATAAAAAATTAATGATTGCACAATAATATGTGAAAACATCTGAGTAGCAAACAAGATCTTATTGTATGTACTAAAAATGTAAAAAAAACAACTTACGTGTTCGAAATATGTGGTAGGAACAACTGCGGTCTCGTGGCCGTCACCATCCTAAGCGCCACACACAAGTTACATGCAAGCACACCACACCGCGGGACAACACACACATGTACAAATATTTACTTTCGTTTGATTACGATCAGGGATTGGTTTCAGACGGGTGCTCCATCTTAAAGATACCGGCATGCAGTTTGAATATAAGAGCGACATAAATATTTATTTTTACAAGATCTGTTTGTTCACTCTAACGGAAATAGTTAAAAAAAAGTATCTTCACACCCCTATCCGCGAAGGGGTAGGCAGAGATACAACAAGTGCCCCACGATTAGCAAAAGATACTTGGTTCCATAATGTGATAGGTGGCAAGCCTACTGCCAAACGAGCATTTCCCAATCCCGAGTAACGAGATTTTTATCAGAAGACTGAATCAACATATTTTTGGATTGCCCGACCCGCAAATCGAACCCGGGACCTCTGTGGTCAACACTGACACCGGATCACTAAACCACAGAGGTCAATAGTAATTAATTCGAAATATTAAAAAATACTCTATCATTAAGTACCATAAGAAATATTTTGTACATGTGTATAAAGAAGTATATCTATAGAGGGTCTAAATAATGGGAGTAATATATGAAGCGGGGGTATACCATTGTTATATAATTATATACTATTGAATAGAACAAAATCTTGTATCTGAAATATTTCTGTAACAACTTTTTTCTCAGTTGTAGAAAACATGTAAATAAAATATCTTTAAGTAGATTTTATCTTCGTGGAGCTGCCCTCTTAGTTTCATTTTCAATTCAGGGATTAAATTTCAGACCCTTTTGTTAGTTAGTCATATCCATATGACTAATTTCACCTCGATCCATCAGTTAATTTGATCGATCAATTATTTCATAATCATTGCCTTTTATGTGTATACAGATTAGTGATTTTTTATTATGTGACTAGCTTTTTCACTCAGTATAAATCGTGTAAATTGGAAGAAAATGTAGCATATGTAAATGAAAAATAATTTAGCTTTTTACTAGTGAAAGTATTTTCGGTTCAGTATAATCGGTTCAGTAGTTCCAAAAATTACTTCCTACAAAACCCGCAAACGAGGTAAGTTTTAGTTTAGTTTATAAATATTAGCATTTGTAAAATATTGATTTCTTACTTTGGCTATACTCTGAATGTAAATGACAATAAGTAAGGTGACAGATTTTTATGCTTTTTCTACTTTGTGAATATTCTACTTTTTTCAAGTTAAAAGATAGCAAACAAGCAGACGGCTATCCTGATGGAGAGGCAACCATAGCCTGCAAACACCATAGATGTTAATGGTACATTGCTATCCGTGTGGCATGATAATGCGACTTGATAAGTTGACCACCAGAACACGACAATGACAAGCATTGATGCTATTGAGGCAGAAATAGACAAAGAGATGATAGACAAAGAGAAGAGGCCGCGCGACTACCTAGAAGTCACGGTGCCACGTATAGTCAATCATTCGCCTTGTACGAAATGCTTGCTGCAGATGGTCTATTCTTTGAAGTGGACTAACACGGGGAAAAGTAATTTAAAAGTTCAATTTTTTCAATATATCTATACATATAATAAAATCGTAGGAAAGTCAAAACTGTACATTGAATATTTTTTGAAAAGACTACTTGGGGCGTAATCTACAATCGATATCGAAGCCAAAAATATAGTTTTTAGAGTTTTTGTCTGTTTGTCTCTATGTATGTCCGGGGTAAACTCAAAAAGCACTGCATGGATTTACTTCAAATTTTGCATGAATATTACTAACATGACCCGACCTGGGTCAACATATAGGCTACATATTATCACGCTATCACCTACAGGGGAGGAGCAGTGCGGAGTAAACGAAGTCCGCGCGGACGAAGTCGCAGGCAACAGCTAGTTATTAAATACAGAGGCATTGTGGGTAAGCAAACTCACTAGAGTGTTGCATTCAAACATAATTCATTGCAACAGCCCTTGTAAACCATTAATTAATTAGTAATCACCTGTCATGAATTAAACATGGCATATATAAATAAAATAGCTCCAACATTTAGAATTTAAATAGTTCAGATACAGCAACCAAACATAAAAACCAAACAACATATATAATGGTTACAAGCCCAAATCTGTGAATCAAATGTTATTAGTACTTCACATTACTTAATAGTTCAAAATGTTCATATTTAAAGAGCAGGATATACCATATCACTTCTATTATTTATTCATGTAATACAGAGTGCACTGCTGCTAATAGGAATGATTTTCCTGGGTTACTTATTTATACACTTAAAATTAACTAAGAACTAAGTAAAGTGAAGAAAAAAATAGATATCTTTGTATTCTTAAAACACTGTTGACGAGTTATTCATCGATGATAAATAAAATTTTATTCTATAATTCTCAAATAAAGTTTTGTATTGCACAATAAAAAAATATCCTTATTATATATGTTTGATAATGATGTACAAGAATACCAAACATATGTAGCAACTCGACTGATCAAATCTCTTTAAGCACCCTTTGATTTTTTTTTTATTTAAACTATTAGTTATTAATTACTCTTATTGCATATTTTTTGGAAACAAAACGATATGTAATATATATAAAAATAGTATAATGTCTACTTAATAGGGATTCAAATATAATAGATAAGTTTATTTAAAAAATGGGCCAACCCCATATCAAAAAATGGTGGAATATACCAACCTCAATGCTCACATAACAGGATATTAACTACAAGGACTCAACACCATAAATTATAAACCACATACAGGATAAATACCAAACCCAAAAAGTGCACAAAGGATGACATTTTCCCAAAAGGACCTTATCAAGCAAAGGTTATCATACAGCTAGGAATAAAATAAGAACATTCAATTAAAACAATACTTACTTTCCATATAAATTCACCGCTAGATGAGTTAGTAGACTGCGAGTCACTATCGCTATCCCAGTCTTTCAGTATATCGACGGAGGGATCTGGTTTGCTGTCCTGCTCACACTCGGGTGAGGTCGGCTCAGTAGGTGAGTCTTGAAACGATGTGGTCATCATCTCTGTACCGGGGCCTGCAACAGCCACAATTTCTAAAAATTCTTATCAAATACATGTATAAAATTATAAGCACACAGGAACATTCCTATCACGCCCTACAAGTGCCAGCTAGTACACTCGTGTCGCACGAATAACAACGCACCATTAACATCCTTGATGTCTATAGATGATCGTTATCTCCTGAGCAACATCTGCAAGTTTGCTACTCTAGAATATAAAAATAACCTGACAATGTTGAAATCATAAGGATAATTTAAATAAAACCTAAGGTGATGTCAAATTTCTATTATCAGAATAATTTTATATATAATATATCGCTCCGGTGGTTAGCAAACCTTACTATTCATCAATGGAGCTCGAGTTCGATTCCCGACAGGGACAAACATTTATGTGATAAGCATAGATGTTTGTATTTCTGGGTTTGGGTGTGCATTAAAACTAATTAAGTATCTCTATGTAATAGTATCGTTGACTGAGATCCATAATACTACAAGGAAATAAATTGCTTACTTTGGGGTTAGATAACTTCGCAAATTAATACAAATAATAAATTTTTAGTGTTATATATAAAGTATTAAATACTAGCTCAGCATGCATCTCGCTGCATTATAAAAGTTTTTGGCGAATCCCGCGGGATCACCAAGTTTTTCCGGGATAAAAAGTAGCCTATGTGCTATTCCAGGTCATTATCTACCTGTGTGCCAAATTTCAATCGAACCGTTTAGTAGTTTTTGCGTAATTGAGTAACAAACATCCATCCATCCAAACTTTCGCATTTATAATATTAATATAGATATAGATAACTTACCAGTAAATCGTATATCACTCAGCAGTGGAAAATAAGCATCAAACTCACAAAACTTTTTTTCATTTTGTAAGAAGTCTTCAGTAACTGATGTCAATTTATCGTCTTCTGAGTTATTAACTTTTACACTTTCCACATTGGACTCATTGCTATTTTCACACGCTGTACTTTCTATGCTTTTAAGAGACTCAAATCCTTCAACAGGGATGTCTGTTGTACTTTCCGATTGTGTTTGTTCTTGTTTACTAAAATCGGTAGCTACTTCGTTGTCATCGACATTACTTTCAACTAATTCTTCAAAAGTCACATTCAAAAAGTTAACTGTGGCGTACATTTCATTTCCGCCATTGCATATAGGGTTGATTTCCTTTGAGGATATATCATTTTGTGGTATATTTGAATTAGTTCCATGCACATTAAACGCACTATCAACTTGTTTCGTAAGTTCTTGTGAATTTTCAGATGTATCAGGTACTGGTGAATTTGATTGGGGACAATCTTTTACTGGAGATTTCTCATCATTATATGGCTTTTCCTCGGAAACATCATTTAATCGTTCTGATTTTGTGCTATCACTACCCCATGATATTCTGCCCGGTCGAAATGAAGAGCCGTGGGAATCGAAGGTTTCGTACATTTCATTGCGACCTGTTTTGGTGTGAGAATCAAATGTTTTATTTGGAGTTATTTTGGACGTAACTATCGGACTCTCAGTGATTATAATTGAATGAGGTTGATCAGTCTCTTCTTCGACGTTAATATCGGATGTATAAATATTTATTGGTTGACTGTTATCTAAACTATGAGATTCTACTAAATTCATAAAATTAGAAATAAAACCTACAAATTCTGAATTAATACTTTCTACATTATCTTCATATTTACTCAGATCAAATTTTATATTTAGTGGCTGTGTCCTAGAATCATCACTTGAAAGTCTTTCATTTTTTAAGAAAAGAGAGCTTGCATTAATGAGAGATGAGAGATCCTGTGGACAATTTTTAGCAGAGTTCTCAAATTGTTGAAAATCTTCAGAACTAACTCCACTTTCAGCGCTTTGACTAGATTTTTCTTTCGAATTTTGTGGTTTCGCTACTGCAGAATATTCAAAATCCGAATATGTTGGCGACTTTTCTGAATCATCTTTATTGCTATTTTTACTAAGAGTTTTGCTTTCCCCTTCTAATAATATCTCACTATTGACATAACCACAGCTGTTTGATGAAATATCCTGCGGTCTTATTTCAGCAGATTGAAAGAACGCTTGAAAGCTTGTTATACTATCAGGATTACTGGATAAATGTTCAGTATTTTCCTGAGGTAAGTTAAAAGGCACAGCTTCTGTTTTGTCGTCATCGGGAGTCACAATTGAAAATGGCGTACTTGTTACTGAATTCGCCATATTCCTAAAATGTCTATTAAGACTTTCATTTGATTCGAGGGGCGCATCATCTTCGATGAAATCTATTTTAAATTCTTCTGACTTATCTTTTAAACAAGTAAGTTCAACGCTATCCATCTTTTTTAACGAAGGTTCTGACGTCAGTTTAGGGCTTCCAATAATATCATTTTTCTTATTATCTATACTTTTATCTGTATCTTCGATATTTTTAGGCGGTGTAAAATTTAAATCGTTGGGTATAGGAGATCTTCTGACTAATTCAGGTGGAGGCAATTTCCATGTTTCATCCATAGCTGATGCCAATTCTGTCGTACAATTTGAATACGTAGGTACACCTGACATAAGTGTTTCATAAGCTAAATCTTTAGTTTGCGTATTTTTCGTAGAATCATTTACATCTGATTTCGTAATGACAGAAGGTGTAATACCAGCTGCATCTGTCTTAGCTTTAGTGTATGTATAATTTTCATTAGCAGTAATAGAATCCGGCGAAAATGTTTCACAGACTTCTGATTTACTGTCATGTACTATATACGTAGAACAATGGCTTAGTTCCTTATCGCCTTCGTTATGTGTGAGAGTATTTTCACTTTCACTTTTATCCTTTTCTGGCTCTTGTTCAAAATCCAGTGGCAAATCAGGATCCATGGCAAGATCCTCAAAGTTTTCTTCACAATTATATAGAGTATCGTTTGAACACCACGAATCTATGCTTGTCGCCTTCGACAAGCACTGGGTTTCAGACGGCTTCGAGAGTTTCGCATCGGTGGGAACAGTAGTCTTCGATAACGTCGATACACCACCTGCAATTTCTGAATCTGGTACCGATGTGTCCGTGGTAGGACTTAGAAGAAATGGTGACACTTGCGATAATCTTTCACAAGTAGATTCTTTTTCATCATCATTTTTTGTATAAGTTTTATCATCGATCGGTGACTCTTTATCTTGTTTCTTTTTTAGTGGACTGGCGTTCAAGCTGTCGGCGCTCATCGTAATTCTGAAATAAAATATCAGAATTTTTAGTTAAATACTTAATAGTTGTTAATATCGAAATAAAATATGGCTATCCTATACGAGCATAACCTGTCTCATTAAAGAATAATTTAACACAATCAACCTTAAATATATTCGTTCTAATATATTGTCTATAAACAAAATAATAGTTGTAAAATAGTATTAGACAAGCATGGTTAACTCATAGTTAATTCTCTTTCTTTCCCTATTGTTTCCCTTCCCTTTTCCGATATGTTATTCATTTCAGTATATTAATTTAATTGGTCCAGCAATATTTATTTTATTATTATTTATTTTATTATATAACCGCAATACACTTATAAATATCTATAATAATATACTATAGTAAAAGTGTCAGTCCAAAATTTTTTCATTTGTATACAGTGTGCCATATACCAGTGTAATTCGACCTTTGACAAGAGAAGATATGGACTTGGCATTAATTTTCATAAGAAATCGAAAATTATAAAATAACATGAATTCTAACGCTAATTATATAAATGTAAGTGTATATATAAAAATGGCTTTATCTCTGTCTAACAAGTTCGAATTTTCATAATAGACACAGCTGCAAAATTTTTGTCAGTGCTCTAATTTCAAATCATTTAAGAAATTAACGTCACCTTAAACAGGTTGCAGCCGGTTCGCCATTACTAATAAACGCTGTCAACGTTCCTAAAACGTCAAATGATTACGTTTATTCAAATATTTACTGATTTTAATTTTAAATTAAATAATTGTAGTTTTCCATAATTGTAGTGCGTATCTTAAAAATATAAACGTGAAAAAAAAATATAAAGGATGATGTATTATTTATATTTATTTATATAATTGCAGCATTATAGGATGTAGAACGAAATCGCTAAATGAATCATTGCACTGGTACGTATTGTTTAAATGTATTTGATACATAAATACAACTTCTTCGTAATCTGGTTTTAACCGGTGTTTTATTCAATTCTATTTGAATAAAAATTATATTAAAGATATCGGCAAAATGACAATTTTTTTTGATTAAAGTCTTGACATTTTGTCAATTGTTATGTAGACAGTATGTAACGCGCTGACTTCGCGTTACATAGAACTTACGTCATTATTTTCCTTATGAAAAAAAATAAAAAAGAAAACGAATATTAAGATTATATATAATCCCTGTTTTTTTTATACTGACAACATTTTCTTTCTGATTTCCTAAGTAATATTGTCTGTTGCGGGAAGTGTTAAATTGATCTGTGAGATGTCACTATGACGGCTGACATCTGACACTAGTTGAGCTGCCAAATTTTTTCTAGCTAGCTAGCCCGAAGCTATGCCATAATGGACTTTGTGGTGTAGGGCATAAAGTTGAAAATAACGTGTACTAGGACTTGTTTGTTTATCATAAGTTGTTTACAATAATTGTTATTGTGTACGAGATAATTGACGAACATTCGCGTTTGTTGTCGAACTTTAACTCGGGTATAAATACAGATGTGTTGACAAATACAGAGCAGTTTTTATAAAGCGATCGAGAGTGATACTTAAAGTGACCAGTGCGAAGCGAGTGTTCGATTGTGTAGTGGGTTAAGTTCAGTGATAGTACAGTGAGTGACTAGTGTTAATCAGGGTATTTGAGTATTTCATTGTGTTGTTTTGTGTCTTTGTATTGTAAATACACGGATTTAATATAAGTGGTGTTTTCTTACAATTACGAACCTGAAGCACGTAACAATATGAAAGTGGTCTTGCCAAATATGAAGAAGCTAATTATCTTAGTAATATCTGTATTTGTAATTCTGTGTAATTTTCCTATTATCATTTCAATACAATCATAAGATGCCTACTTATTTAAGAAGTCATCGCCCTAGCTGTTGCCCGCGACTTCGTCTGCGCAGACTTTGCTTACTTCTTTCCTACCGTTCGTAGCATGATGTTATATAGCCTATAATCTTCCTCGGTAAACAGGTTATCCAACTCAATTATTAAAATCGGTTTAGCAATTTTTTTGGAAATACTTCTAATTTTTAAATAGTACACACTGTTATTTGGAGAGATATTATACCAACTAATCCAATAAATATTTCTTATTTTAACACCATCTATCAACTAATATTTTATATTACCTCCCTTGTGATTAACCCATTCTCTGTTCCTGTACTCAAATTAGTACAGTCACGTTTTTTAAAAAATATTCAAATCTGTAAAATAAATGTGTTTCTTTTTTATAAAAAACATAGAGGTTCATATTTAAAGTTATGTCAATAAAAGAAATTGAGGTATTTATTTAAACTTATGTCATTTTTAGTACCCAGTGGAAACGTGAGTTGATTTTTTGTGAAGCGATATAATATAGTTTACAATGTGAGTTAAAGTTGCAATAAATAATATAAATTACTAGCTTTATATAACAATATTCACTGCTGTACTTAGTTGAGTACATTGGCCATTTGAGTGTACTAAATATATCGTTACGTTTTCGTTAGCAACTATGAGTGTCATACATTTCGACGTTACTAATAAATTCAAAGGACTTGAAAAAGCAGTTGAGGCGATTTTAGAAGATAGCAATGATGAACTTATGTTCATATACGAATCATCATGTACAAAATACCGGATAATCTCAGCTGATATGTACATGATTATTGATGAGACGCTGATGAAAACATGGAGATTTTCATTACCACGAGATCTACATGAAAATGTTGAGATAGTATTTTCAAAAAGACAGTCTTAGATACCCTTAGAGACATCCCGTTTACTTTGTTATTATGTTTTCAAATACAATGAGCATGCGTGATTAGGATTCCAGTCATAACAAATAATTAGCTATCGACTGAGTTCACCGACATAAAAAGAGAGCAGAAATTACAAACCCCAGTCTATAGGAGGGAGAAGTAGAAACACACCGAGCGACATTCATTGATCCAATTACACATTCATTTACAGATGTGACAAAAATATTGAACTGTTGTTGGTTAGGTGGAAAAAATAATAGGGTCAGCACTACGGCAACTAACCATATAACCTCGAACAAATGGAAACTGTGTAACGATGGCCTACTATGAAGAAGAGAAGTTCCAAAAGAACAAAAGCATTGGTGGCGTGGATAAAATAGACATGTCTATACTATCGCTTTAGAGAAATGGAAGTGATTGCGAAAAAAGGTGGTGGATCTTGTTCAGTATCCTGGTAGTTATGATGTCTTTGAATGTCTGGCGTTTGCGTGTTATGAGTAAACAAGATCCTAAAGACTAAGCTCTTGTCTCAGCGTAGTATTGCAAAATAGTATATACATGTTAAGAATCACATATCACAAGCTCGATCTACTTTTTTAACTGTTGAAGGCTTACCACATGATAGATCAGGTCTATCCAAAGAAGTTAAAAAAATAGTTGCCTTGCGTTATTTGTAAATCTAGAGTGCCATGGGACGCAAAAAGTTTTTGAAAACCCTTTGTGTTGAAAACTCTTGTTTTGAAAATTTTCATCCTTAAGTGGCCACTTTACTCATATAAATATATATAAAAAACTAAAACTTTTTGTTCATTTTACTATTTCTTACTCCTTGAACAATTAAAAAAAAAAACATATTTTATTTAAAATGTTTTTTATTTGGTTTTGGCCATTAATGGGTTAATGGCCCTATGTCCCTGTTGACTATCCCGTGTCTTAACTTCTATCGGTGCTTTTCCATCTTGCGGCTCATCAGATCTTTTTTGTGAGTAAATCTTAACTATATTTAAATTAAGCATATATTTCCCTATCTTAAGATTTCATGCATACTTTGTCACATAAATTGAACTACATAATTCTTTCTTATGTATTAAAAAGTATACTTCTAATTTCTTTGAATCTTAATTTTACATAATACAACTTGTTGCTTAGTACAAGCTATGTATGGTCCAATTATATAATTAAATCTCTATATATCATTTAGTACCAGGTAATAATACAATATCCAATTATCCATTAGCAATTTATATCATTTTTCTATATTCCCAAATCTTTTTTATAAAGTTACAAGTAGACAGCTGTTCTTAAGTCTGCCATTACTCGGCACAAATTACTTTTTATTTTTTTTCCTTAGTTATTTCATATTTAGTACCTAGTTTCCTTCATCTAAGAGTTCAACACTCAACGGGGCATTTGAAGAGCTAGAAGAAATCAAAAAATTATAGCATTAATGATTTAAAAAAAAAACGTATTTCTTACTCTTTGCTGCTAATGATTTCCTTCTGCACTGTATAAGTATGGTTGACCGAGTGCTCTTTAGAAGGTAAGGTGTAGGTAGAATGCTCGTGGGAATGTTGCGGACCGCTCTGAATGCCCGTAGGAAGGTCTGTCACATCGTCCATTGAATTGTTGCATGGCTCAGGGTAGCTTTCCGAAGATTCCGTACGGGTTGAATAGTTCCCTGTAAAAATATAACAGTTACGAACTAGTCATAGAAAGCGGCCGAGTTTCACGTATCTCTGTGGTCATCGGTGATGGGGCTAAACGCGCCGTAAGTGTGTGTGTGTGTGTGTGTGGGGGCGGAGTGGAGGGGTGCTCACAGAGGTCGTCAGTGTGGTAAGCGGCGAGCTGGTGGCGTCTCCTCGGTGATAAGGCTGAGCGCGCCGTGCGTTTGTATGTGTGTGTGTTGGGGGGGGAGGCTCACAGAGGTTGTCGGTGTGGTAGGTGGCGAGCTGGCGGCGAGCCTCCTCGGCGATGGAGTTGAACGCGCCGTAAGTGTGTGTATGGGGGGGAGGAGGGAGGGATGCTCACAAAGGTCGTCAGTGTGGTAGGCGGCGAGCTGGTGGCGAGTCTCTTCGGCGATGGGGCTGAGCGCGCCGTACGCCACCACCAGCTCGGGCGGCGGCGGCTCGCACCAGCCCGCGTCCGCCGGGGAGATGCCAGACACCTGCACCAACCATACACAACAATTACTTCTACACAAATAATCTATAATAATTATATCAATACAAACATACCTACAATCTACATATATTATACCTATATCTATTACTATTTATTATCAATTTGATATATTTACATTTGATTCAGATTTTTGTTAACGTAAGAGGGGGGTGGGGGGGCATAGATTACAAGAAGAGTTAAGAGGGGTAGGATGTCGGGCCAAATCTCACGTGAAGGAGCAGTGGGACATCGCAGGAAATAACGGGTTATCTTTTACTTGAAATAATCAGTATTTAATTGAATGAACACTGGATTCAATTGTGTATTACTGATTTTTCCACTAAAATTTTACTATGAATTTCTAAAAATTAATTAAAATAATTTTTCTTAAATAATAGTTTTAGTTAATTCTAAATGCAATAGAGTAAATCGCGTATTGTATAAACTAAAAATACGCATTTTGAAAAATCTTCCGTGATATCAGAAATTGACTCCAATTTCTCGTATCTTAACGGGGATTACAGAGGGACGACGACATAACGCCAAAAATTACGTCACGTAATTTATAAAAGTCTGAAGGGTCTAAGCCATTGAAATAAATCGAGTTATTTACCTGTGCTAATGGGAGCTTAAGTTCCAGCTCATTCCGTAATTCCTTCATGCGATATTCGTCAATAGCCACAATCTCCCTAGTACCCTCAATGTGTCCATTCCCAGCTAAATATGACTCCACGATGTCATCTCTGTATTGCGCTAACATCTCATCATCTGGTCTTAGCATTTCATCCAACGGCCCACAATATTCTAAATTCATATTGTTTTCATTCTCTGCCATAGCTAGTTTGGTAGTCATTTGGAGTTCTATCTGATTCAAATCTAATACCCCTTCCATATCGGGTAGAGTATTCATAGGATTGATATCTATATCAATCAAATATTTTTGTTGTGACGTAGACGCAAGAAAATTTCCTGGTGAATTTGGCGGCGTAGAAGGCGATACGCGCTTTTCTGTTGACAGCTGCTCGTCCGTATCAGTAAAAGTAATGTTTTCCGTAACAATAACAGGCTTTACTTCGCTTATGTTTTGTATGTTATCCAAGTGCATTTCATCCGGAATAATGTCGGGAACTTCATTGAGGAAGTTACCATCTCGCAGGGGTGATGGAGTTTCCAAATTCATCTCGCTAAAATTTGATGAAAAAGCTAATAATTCTTCTTTTGGCAAATCAATTATTTCTGATGTTGTTTTTATGCTTTTGAGAGATTCGAAAGTGCAATTTTCAAATGGACCTAAAACAACTGAACTGTTTTCATCATACGTGTCGGTTTGATGACTTTTGGTTGGTGACTCACATGGACTGTAGTTATCTAGAACAGGTTTTTGTTCTTCTTTAATTAATGTCTCTCCTAATTGACATACTGATCCTTTGATAGAATTTAATAATGCTTCGTTATCTCTAGCTTCGAGTGTACTATCTAATAAGTTTTCATTGTTTTTTGGTGTACTAGTCAGAACCTCATTATCTTTAAAATCCATTGTTTGACTACTCAAAACCTTTTCTGCATGCAAGAACTCATCGGTTTCTCTCGAAATACTAGGCAAGTCTAAGTATACGGTAGAATCATAATTTGTAACACTAAAATTTTCAACAGCACCTGAAGATTTAGGGCACGTTGTGAGATCCTTTACACAAATATCATAAATGTCTTTTGTAATTCCATTGTGTATATCCATATAATCAATACTATTACAAGAAGGTTCATTTACAGCTATATTTAAATCTTCGTTACTACTATCAGATCTACAAATATCACTAACTCTAACCGTTGAATCTTCAATATCACATTCTTTGATTAGAGAATCAGGTAATAAAACTTGGCTAACATTTTGTACTTCACCAGATTTCAAATTAGGTTCGGATATAATTTCCAAACTAATTTCAGTCAATCTGGTCAGATTGTTTTCATATTTCTCTAAATGTGAAGGTGTTAAAAGTATATTTTGTACTGTTTCAGGTGGCTCTTTCTGCTTTTCTATTACTATTGGGCAATCGATATGTGTAGAATTGGAATT
>JAUPFN010000010.1:41942531-41947531 GCA_036924255.1 Apodemia mormo
CCCCTATATTTGGTTTCCGGAAACACAAAAAAAATATAACATAAACAGTTAAGGCTAGTGGATATATTTTTATATTTTCATATTTCCTTTATAGTTAAGCTTACAAAGACAAAAAATTTTTTTTTTTTTTTTGCTATATTTAATTGTTAGTTGACCTGACTAAATATTATTATTTATATTATTATATTTTACTTTTATATATTTTAACTGTACATATATACAAAATCGCTTTTGCGATTAACAAATTTACACATTATACAATTGACAACAAATTATAAATAACTTGACGCATCCCCTAGATAGAAAATGTTTGGAATTAGGACGCCTGTTAAAATGAATAGGAAAAGTGGAGAAAATACGAATATAAGGACCGAAACACAAGAATCAACACAAACAACACAAACACAACAAACATCACAATCATCACCAACACCACAGAATATGCAAACGATACAAATACCACACACATCACAACCATCACCAACATCACAGAATACACAAACAATACAAACATCACACATATCACAAACATCACAAATACAGACATCACAACCACTACGGACAGCACAAACGAAACAAACATCACACACATCAAAAATAATACAAACACAACAGGAATCACAAACGTCACAAAAACAAAGGTCCAAAGTTAGGAAGAGTATTGAGAATATAGAGGAAATGAGTAAATCTCAAGAAACCGTAATATCCCCCAATAAAAATATCCAAATCCCTATTAAGAAAAAAGTTGTAGTACAAAAATCGACAGAAAATGAATCAAAGAACACAATTGAATTGAAATATAGTAAAGATAATAAAACAGAAATATATATGGAAGCAGTAAAAGTATACAAAAAATATATGCACAAAATAAGTGAAGCAAGAAATTTAAAAACAGAAATTAAAACATCGGCACAAGGACATGTAGAAGAACTATTGGGAATTATAGACAAATTTAGTCAAGACAGTAACAAAACAAAAACAGAAGAAAAGAAGAATGAAACAGAAGACAAAATATTACAACTGGAAAATCAGGAAATAAATAAAACCATATTACAAAAGATAGAAGAAAATACCAAATTACTGAGGGATAATGCAAGGAAGTTAGAGGACATGCAGAAAGGGATTGACCATCATTCGGACAAAATAGAAAAAATGACATATGCTGGAGTAGTGGCAGCAAAACCTGAGATAACCAAAATGTTAGAGAAACCAACACTGTATTCAGTAGTGGTTTCCTCCTCAAAAGAAGAAGAGACAGGAGAGGAGATAATTAGTAGAATAAAAAAGGTGGCGGATACAAACGAAGAATGGATTCAGGTTGAGAAAATTAGAAAGGCGAAGGATAGAAAAGTAGTAATGGGATGCAGGACAAAAGAAGACAGGAAGAAGCTTAAAGAAACATTAATAAAAGCGGGACAGAGCCTCGTCGTAGACGAAATGAAGAATAAAAACCCCCTAATAATGTTAAAGTACGTACTAGCCAAAGCTAATGATAATGAGGTCATAGAACAAATAAAAAAGGGGAATAAAGAACTATTTTACGACCTTAACAGTGAGGAAGACCATATGAAAGTAAAGTACAGAAGAAAAGTAAGAAACCCATTACTACAACACGTTGTAATGGAGGTGTCACCAAAAATTTGGAGAAGGGCAATTGAAAAAGGGGTAGTAAAGATGGACATTTTCCATCACATAAAAGTGGTGGACCAATCCCCACTGATCCAGTGCACAAATTGTTTGGGGTATGGGCATACCAAAAAATACTGTACCAGCGGGGTAGAACTATGCGGACATTGTGGGGACGAACATTTGAGGATGGATTGCCCAAAACTGAAGGCACAAGAGCCACCCAAATGTATTAACTGTGTGAAGGCTAAAATGCAGGATTATGGGCATGATGCATTTAGCAGCGAATGCATAGTAAGAAGAAAAAGGGATGAATTGGCGAGGGCAGCTATAGCCTATTGCTAAGGTTGTTCCTGGCGGCAAATCTCAGTATAAAATAGTACAAGCCAACTTACAGAGAAGCAAACTGGCAACTGATGAGTTGCTGCTGGAATCAGCCAAAGGCAAGATGGCGGTAGCAATAATACAAGAGCCATACATCGGTGGAATAGGAGAGGTAAAAGGGTACAAGGGTACCAGAGTGTACCAGAACACCGGAATGGGAAGGGTTACTGTGAAAGCTGCAATCATCGTCTTTGACGATAAATTAGACATAAAGCAGTACCCAGAACTCACAACCGACAACATCGTGGTTGTGAGGATCCAAACCGTGGCCTGGGAAGTTACCCTTGTGTCCTTCTACTTCGAGCCGGACCAGCCGATAGAACCATACTTAGCCCAGCTAGAAAAAATAAGTAGAGTAGTCGGTTCAACCAGATTGATCTTGGCGGGAGACGCAAATGCCAAGAGCTATTGGTGGGGCAGCGCAGTGGAAAACCCGAGAGGGGAGACATTGTGCGGCACCATCGATGCACTTGGATTGCAGATCCTGAACGTAGGAGACACCCCCACTTTCGATACCATCAGAGGAGGGAAAAGGTATAGCAGCCATGTCGATATTACCATCAGTTCGACTGATATGCTGGATTTGGTTTGCGACTGGCACGTAGAGGAAGGGCTCACAAGTTCAGATCATAATGCCATAATATTCCTTTTAGCCTTAAAAGGATCAAATGGCATCAAAATCCAGAGGACCACCAGGTTATATAACACAAAGAAAGCAAACTGGTCACAGTTTCGTGAGAAACTGAGCCAGGCTATGCAGACTAACAAACTTACCACAGATGAAATAGAACACATAAACACTACACAACAAATAGATACAATAATAGATAGATACACAGAAATAATAACACAAACATGCACACACACAATACCACATAAAAAACATAAAGAAACACTTACCTTACCATGGTGGTCCCCGGAACTTGCTGAGATGAAAAGGCAGGTCGCAACCAGGAGGAGGCGCATTAGAAATGCGGCACCAATCCGAAGAGCACTGGTCGTAAGTCTATACCTGAAAAAAAAAGAGGAATATGAGATGGCTGTTAAAACAGCGCAAACGGAAAAGTGGAAAGAGTTTTGCGGAAAGCAGGAGAAAGAAGGGGTGTGGGAAGGCATCTACAGAATCATAGGTAGGACGGCTAAAAGAGAAGAAGATGTGCCACTTCAACAAAATGGAAAGGTTTTGGATCCCAATGAATCCGCTAAATTATTAGCCAAAACGTTCTACCCGAAGGATAGAGCGGACGAGGATAGTGTGGAACATGCGATGATGAGGGAAAAGGCAGAAGGTGTGAATGATCGGAGTCATGATGAGAAACATGACCCACCATTCACACCAGTAGAACTTGAGCAGGCTGTTGAGTCCTTCAATCCTAAAAAAGCACCCGGGTCGGATGGCTTTACAGCAGACATCTGCACCAACGCAATAGGCTGTAACCCCGAGTTTTTCCTAGCAGTAATAAACCAGTGCCTGGCATTACATTATTTCCCGACTACATGGAAAACAGCAACAGTTATCATGCTGAAAAAGCCAGGCAAAAAAGATTACGCCGCGCCAAAATCTTACAGACCGATAGGTCTGTTGCCGGTGCTGGGAAAAATTTACGAGAAGATGCTGATTGCCCGCCTCAAATTCTACGTGTTGCCACAGATCAACAAAAACCAATATGGGTTTATGCCCCAGAAAGGTACCGAGGACGCCCTCTATGCACTGATGAATAATATCCGGTCAAAATTGGAACAGAAAAAAATTATTACAATAGTATCATTGGACATAGAGGGCGCCTTCGATAGCGCCTGGTGGCCAGTAATCAAGCTAAGACTGGCAGAAATGAAATGCCCGGTGAATTTGAGGAGGGCAATCGGCAGCTATCTCAGCAATCGAAGGGTGAGCGTACGCTATGCGGGGGTAGAATGTAGTAGAGAGACGACAAAGGGATGCGTACAAGGATCAATAGGTGGACCCATCCTGTGGAACACACTACTAAATCCGCTACTTAACGAGTTAAACGAACAAGATGTCTATTGTCAGGCCTTCGCAGACGATATTTTATTGATGTTCGACGGTGAGTCGGCACTAGAAATTGAAACGCGCGCAAATGCCACTCTCGCGCATGTTCTGGCGTGGGGCGTCAAAAATCGCCTAAAGTTTGCACCGCAAAAAACTTGTGCAATGGTAATAACCAGGAGGCTGAGATTTGACGAACCACGCCTGAGCATGGGCGGGACTGACATCATTATTTCTAAGGAAATTAAAATCCTGGGCCTGACAATAGACAACAAGTTAACGTTTAATACTCATGTTGCAGCGGCCTGCAAAAAAGCGATCTCGGTATATAAACAACTAGCAAGAGCGGCTCGGGCAAGTTGGGGCCTAAACACTGAGGTGATCCGCATCATATACACGGCAGCAGTAGAGCCGATTCTGCTATATGCGGCATGTGCGTGGTCACCTTCAGTTGACAAGATCCGAACCCAAAAGCAGCTGAACGTGGTCCAGCGAAGCTTCGCGCTAAAGATTTGCAGAGCCTACAGAACTGTTTCGCTAAACTCGGCCCTAGTGCTGGCTGGGCTACTCCCCATTGATCTCCGAATTAAGGAGGCAGCTTTGCTTTTCGAAGCAAAGAGGGGGGTGGTACAGCCGACACTAGGAGACTGGGAGGTGGAACAGATGGCACTGAAAATCGAAGCGCAACATCCTGCGAAGACGCTTAAAGTTAAGTATGAAAACCTGGTAGATGAGGTACAATACCTTAACACCAAGAGGTTCGACATACGGATCTTTACCGATGGCAGCAAGATTGAGGGCAAGGTTGGAGCCGCGATTTCTGTATGGAATCGTGAGACCGAAACCAAGGCCCTCAAGCTTGCGTTGCCATCGTTCTGTACCGTCTACCAGGCAGAATTACTGGCTTTGAGCGAAGCAGTCAAAGAGGTTTCCAGAAGAAAGGAGGACACGTTCGGCATCTTCAGCGACTCAATGGCCGCCC